>JAWZYV010013508.1:247500-847500 GCA_038373885.1 Cheiracanthium punctorium
TTTGAAAAATTTACTGGATACTAGGATACATCGAAAAAACAGGACACGTCCAACAAATTAAAACCTTGATTTTAAAATTAAAAATGTCAAAACAAAGTTCAGTAGAAGAATGCGGCAAACGATATGCTTATTATGTTATATAAGCTTTAAAAATTTGATACAGAATTTTTGAAATAGTAGCTACAATAGGTACTAACAATGACGCTGCACATCGTAAAGCTCGTATTACCATGTGTCTGTATATTCGTTTTCTTCAAGCAGCCACGGCACAAATTTTTCAAAATGTCCGTCGTTCGGCATACAGACATGTCACAAGCTAAAGAAAAATGAAATTAGTCATCGCATCCTCTAATGTATGATTAGGAACGGATTTATATGCCGCACTAATTGACAATTCAAGCTCGCTAGCGTAATAGGAGAGTTCAGGTAGACAGTGTCTTTCAATCCGGAGTCAAATGCATACACAGACTTTCTCTAGAGGGGGGGGGGTTCATAGCTGAATCTTAAAAGGCAAAATTAATACAAATGTTAAAAGGCAAAATTTTTACGTTAAAATTATAAATGCATAGATTTTATGCTGAAAAATATTCGACAAGTGGGACTAGAACCCCCCCCCCCCCTCACGTGCGAAACGGGTAAAAGATGGGGGTGCAAGACAAAATCGATCGGCGATCATTATTTATAAGTATAGTCATTCTTTTGGATGGTTCCGTTAGACACATAGTCCTTAAGTGTGCCGTCAGAAAGCAGTCATAAGGAGTCAGATCGGGAGAATACGGAGTATTGAGATTACAGCGCCATTTTTAACGGCTATTGCAAACACGTTTCTTAAGTTCTTTACGTTATTGAGACTTGATGTACGCACGAAATATTTATACTAAAGGAGTGAAATGCCTCTAAAGAGTGACAGAGAAATTTACTTTTTTTTTTTTTTTACTTTTTCTCTTACTTTAGACTCATTGCGGCAACTGAACATATTAATCGATCGAGTTGAAAATTTACACACTTATTATTGTGTCAATGAATCTAAACTTTAGTGCTAGGGACAAGAAATTTTCGAAAAAGAAAATATATTTTTAGAAATTTTTCAAAAATATGCTTTTTCTTTCTTTCTTTTTTTTTTCAAAATTTAGATCCAATGCGGCAATTGAAGATCATAACCAATTGAGTTGAAATTTGGCACACTTTTTATTGAGCCAATTTGGCCAAAAAATAGCTCTAAGGTTAAGCAAATGTCGGAAAAAGCTTTTTTCGATACACCCTACTGCACAGCCCTCATGTCTGTATTTCCTGCATAGCCCAACGTGTTTTTTCTTTCTTTACACTGTTACCATGAAAGTATTTGAAGTTTTGTTTATTATCTAAATCATCAGATTTCTGCATCTTTGCTACTTCACATCAGTGAATTCTGCAGTTTGATTACTAACTTTTTTTTTGGCAGGAAAAACTTCGATAAGTATACTATGCTTCAGCGTTCGAATTTTAATCTTTTTTCTATCCTTTTTAAGAATAAGTATTTTTCCTTCAGGATTCTTTTACTAAAGCCGCCCGTACCATACAAGAGAAGATGGACTCCTATTTTAAATATAAATTAATTTTTTTAGCCTTATTTTCATCCTAAGAAAACCATTTAAGCATCTACATTAACGACAGCAGGTTCGGATATGTTTGAAAATTCAATATAATTAAAATAAACGTTGAAACAAAGCATATTCTTCTTGGATAAAAATTTTTGTGTAAGCAAACAATAAACTGAACATGCCTAATAGTTATTTTTCTTATAATTGCTTTCCAGATATTATAGTTTTCTATATTACTTTTTTCGTCGCCTTATGTATTTAAAGCTACTAAATTATCTGTTTAATATTAATGTACTTGTTTTCTCTTACGAAAATCAATAAATTAAACTTTAAAGTAGAAGAAAAAATCAGTTTTTTATTGAAGAAAAATGTAATATCTGAAAAGAATTCAGAAAAAAAAAATATTGGAGCATTGATCTCTGTACTTCTTAATATATACACTTAAAATATCATGTGCTGTAAGTTTTGAGTATTTTTCATGATAGTTGTTTAAGTACAAAAAAAAAATGACATTTTATAATGGAGTCATAATTCTTTCAAGTTATTTTGAATAAAAATAAGGACGTTTACAAAATTTTTATTTTGCTGCACTGCACACAAGGAAAAAAACCAAAAACAACGCCACTGCACATAAAAATAGAATACAGTTAAATTGTACTGTTTTTTAAAATGAAAAGGTGGCATCTATATATAACATTTTTTTAAAGGAGAAGACTAAAACAAAAATTTATTGAAAAATTTAATATCAATGACAATTATAGGAAATGTAATAGAAAGAAATGGGATGTTCCACACCGCTATTTTTTAATTTAAATTGTTTTAAATGGAAAATCCACCTCTTACTGTTTAAGAAACACTTTGTCCTCTTCTAAACACAAAGGTTCATTGAAATTTACGTAAACCGTCAGAACCTATTCAAATCATGCTTAGATGCGGCCCCGGGGCAAATGGTTACGCCCCATACTATTACGCTGTACACTGACTGCTGTTCCATTCAGTGTGAACGACTAGTGTAAGATAGACTGGTTACAGTTTTTTTATCATACGTATTTCTCTGGATAAATATTTCTAAATTTACTGTCTTCCTTTCTTAGAAACGCTGTAAAATTAGAATTTTATCATTATGTGCTCTGAATTTAATTTATCAAAATGTATGCAAACTTTTCCTATCCTATCGTTAACTTCCTGCATTTCGATTCTCGATTTGATTGTTGAATTGTTACTTTCTTTTGTTTCCTCCGTTGCAATTTGAACCTTACTGCCTCGGCAGGTCAAATTAACTTTTGTGTGCATAAGAGTGGGTTACTATGATAAACGAAACCTATTTTTAGATAGGATTATTTACCCGGCACATTTATTGTACGTTCGCCGGCGTTTGTGAACCAAACTAGGCGCCTACATAACAACATACTCTTAAAGGTGCATTAAATTAAGTCAGAGACTCTGAAATTTGAGAATGTCCCTTTACAAGTTCTTGTAAACATTCTTACAAACGGCAAAGTAGAATTTTCGAAGAAAACCAAAAATTTTTTTCATAATGCAATTTCTGTCAAACTTAACAATTTTATCTAAAAAGTATCAAAGACCCACATACTTATTTCTTACATACTGGCGCTATATGCGCCAGTATGCTTACGTTTTGCGAAGGAGCACTCTGAATTTTTTCGAGTTTTTGGCATTGTTTGCTCTAAAAACTGTTCGATAACATTCCAGTATAGTTCTTCTCAAGAACAGCTTAAAACATTATAGCAAACAAGGCTGGTTTTCTATCATAAATTTTCCATCTGATTTAAAAGGAATACTTTATTTTCAGAAAACATTTAGCCAGTTAATAAAATAACTAAGTGACATGGAAGGTATTGCTTACAAAATACCATCACACTCCTCTTCCGTTTTCTAAGGCGAAATAATAATAATAATAATAGATCGGAAAATAACTGATTATTTCTCTGAATAGTCCGAGAATCGTATGACTGAGAGAATTCCGAAGATTCTGCGAATGTCTGATTCCCGAATTCTTTGAATATTCCAGTGCGCAGGGAAAGCGAAGCATTGACGAAAAATAAATAAATGGAATATCATTTGCTTACCAAGTTGGAAATAAAGTTTTCCCTTCGGTAGCTAACGTTGGGAGCTTCTATTCTAAAATGCAGAGCTTACTTTAAACGAAGGGAATGGTACAAAATTTCGAAAACCCCACTACTCATATGGTATATAATATAAACAGGGTGGCAAGGCCGTACCCAGAGGAGGGGGGACAAGGGGGTCCGGTACCCCCCTCCCAAAATTCAAAATTTTGTTAACAAAATAATAATAATGAAGCCTTTATGTGAAAAATTGAGCCTTTTTCACCTTCTGGTCCCCCCCCCCCCCGAAATTTTTGGAACCCCCTGAAATTTTTTCCTGGGTGCGGCCCTGCAGGGTGGCCATTAAAGAACTTTGCCGATGTATGGATCTCTAAGGGCTGGTGTGTTCAGCTGATCGAGATTAACTTTCAGAGATAGTTAGTCAGAGGTATGGGCTCGAGATTCTGTGAACGGCAACAAAATGGCGCTCATGGTTACGGTTATAGGTATAGAAGCTCGAAATTTTCGAATGGCAACATTTATGATTTTCGTCGCGTATGCGAAAACTTTGCAGAGTGTTCGAGTAGTACGTGTATCACAAAAAATGAACGCGTTATGCGCACACAAATAAGTTCTCTGTGAACGGCCTAAAGAACCGCACATCTCGATTAACTCTTTCTCCCAAGCGTAGGAATGTTTCTGATACTTTGATTCAGTTTATTTAAAAGGCCTTTTGTAAAAGTTGAGAAAGGCCATTCATGTATAATTTTGATTTCGTCTGTTTGACAACCCTTACAAAATAGAGTGGAACCTCCCAAGTTATGCACTCCATAACTTTGACACCTCCCTAAGTTGGGCATTTTTCTGGGGAACGGAATGTATCTGTAGTATAGAAATATACCTATATAAGTTGGACATTTTTTTGAGGGATCCGCAGGTTAAAGAGGTTGCTCTGTATTTTAATAATCATACATTTTATTAGAATGAATTTTTTATTACATTTTATTTCGAATTAAGTATTCATGAGTGAACAATATTTAGATGTTTGTAGTTAACATATAGCTTAACATAAATTAACTGATATAGATTAAAATTTCTTACCACAATATTAATGGAAAAAAGAAAACAAAATCTGTAAGTTTTAGACAGTTTTTCACAACCGCTTTGTCATTGTTTTAGTGCATCTTATGGACACCAAACCACTTTATGTGACATTCTTCACAGTAGGACAGTTTGACATCTCATGGCGTCTGAAAGTCAGCCGATTCAGTATGAGGTCACTTCAGTGCCAGAATTCAGATAGAAGTGACAAAGCGATAACAGTGACATCGGAAATAACTTTTTCGAATTAAACTTTAAAATGTGGTGGGATATTTTCAAAATGTTTTTAAGAGTAGATATTTATTTATTTTGCACTTGATAGACATTATTGAATATTTTCGTGTCCATATTTCCTCCCCCCCCCCCCCGATCAAAACTAAAATGTGACGGTAAAATAGAAACTGAAACGTATAAGGTTAAATCAGATTTTTACGAGCAATACGTTATTGTTTTAGTATCTGTGAAGGATCATTATTATTTTATTTTATTTATTTATTTTTTAGTGGAACATAGTGTTCTCAAAAGTAATAATAGAGAAGTAACTTCAGATTTTGAGAAAATGTTTTAAAATGAATGACTTCCTATTTAAATTAAGGGGATCGTGTTGTCCCCCCCCCCTTGCCTCCCCGAGGTTAAACTTATGTCTCAAATCAAGCCGAGGTGGAGGTGGATTCAATGACACCGAGTCCACCAGTTTTCTGAAGGCGATGACAAAAAAGATAACACGGTGACAGTAAAAAATTAGAATCGAGAACACAGAAGATCGGAGGATTTTAAGTTGATGAAGATAATAGGAGAATGTATTTGAACTTAAGAAAATTTCCGCCTTGTAAGAAACATTTGTGCTTAGCATACTATATTTAATATTCAACACTTTTATTAAACTGCAGCGATTCGGCTTACATTTTCAAATAGCTCTCTGCATTTTCCTCGAGATTACGAAAAAGTGCTGTTTATTTACCAGCGTTATTAATTGAAATGACTGGTGCGGTTAACTTAGTTGGAAGGTTATTACCAGTGCTGTAGCCGTTATCTTTCTTGAAAAACCTACCGTTTACAGTTAGTGGAAAAAATGGTTCTATTTTCTTCCTTTTTTCTCTACATTCACCTCTGGCGACCAATGATTAGTTTTATAGACTTAGCTGTTAAGGTACTTTACTTCATTAATCCGCAATATCGGGTGCAGTTCCTTTCAGAATATAATAATTAAGGGGTATTTTTGAATTTAAAACAGTACAAGTTTGCCAATCAAGCTTATGGAGGTCATATCAGCAACTTCATTTCAGGCATTATCAAAAGGCTTGTTTTCTTTATAATTGAAGATTATAATTAAATCAAGGGCTGCGCTTGAAAATCAAACAGTCCGGCTTTTTTGGCAAGCTAAGCAACACTAATTAATCTCTATGCATCGATGTAACTTGCATCTGTAAATAAAATTATTGATTTAAATAGAACATGAATTTTTGTATAGGGGAAAAGCGTGAAAGATGGTGTACCTAACGCTAGAAAGTCAACAAAAATCAAACTATAGCACTTACATAATCTCTTTTATTTTGTAATTTTTTTTGAACACCAGTCTGTGAAATTTCTGTCATTTTTGCAACAATTAGAGATTAACTTTATTTTTAGAAATATAAAAGTAAAAAAAAAGGTGCAAAGCCCCATCTTGCCCCTTGTGTAGGGTAAGATGAGGTATAGCACTCCCCTTACTGCTGTATACAAAATTCGCCGGTGAATGTTACTTGTTTGGACTTGTGGATAAGCAAGCAGTCAAGTTTTTGCGACTGCATGCCCTGACTTTTCTTTCTAAAGTTGTCTGAGACACTGAAAATGTCTTCGATGCTAAAATGTTCCTCAATTTTCCTTCTCTAAATACACTCGCAGCTTTTCATATGCTTTCTTGTGACCAATCCCCTCTACTTCTTTTTCTCTTGTTTGTTATCACCACCCTAAAACAATGTAAAAGCATAATTATTACACAGCCAACATAATAATATCCACGATTCGACTAAATGTTTATTTAAAAATATTCATTGAAAAAAAAAAAAAAAAAAAAAGAATACACATTTGAGAAATTTGCAAGTTTTCACCTGATAGCGTAATTATTGACGTATAGAAATAACTTTACAGCTATTTTTGGCGTTGTAATCACGTACCAAACAATAAAAGTAAAAAAGTGTAAAATACCCCAAAGGATTTTTTTTCCACAGTAAACCCAAGAAACACATGCGGCAGCGAATGAATCAGCGTGCATACTAAAGACAGCATGACAGCACATCCTATCGCTCTTGAACGATAGTGGCTAACCGAGAAGAAATTACAATAAGGCCGAGTATCCCGTCTTACCCGCGTCTCCTGTATTTCTTGAATGATTTTAACCAAAAAGTGTCATGTATAAAATTACGCAAAACAATAAATTATGACATGAAAAATATTACTTTATTTATTTTAAATGGTCTTAGACAGTTTAAATTCGTTAGAAGAAAAGTAGGGGGAAAAATACTCTCGCAATCAAAATTTACTCTAAGGCTTTCTGCAGCCAAGCCAATTGAGATTCCATTTTATTTAAAATGCTAACATAAAAATCAGATAAAATCAAATTCTCGAGAACAGAATCGAAAATGAAATGCTGAATTCTTTTACGTGACTTAAATCGATTATAATCAGCAAAGAAACCTTTTTATACAAACGAAGATAAATTTGATGTCGAACGGATCAATTTTTGTGCCGTTTGTAAATTTAAACTCGAGAAGTTTCAAATAGAGGGAGGGGAAAAATCGTTCACGTTCTCACTTCTGTATGAGACGCAAAGACGTGATTCGTTCAAAAAAGAGAGGCAGAAAAAAATATCTTGATTGTCAGCTGCCAAGCAGAAAGCAAATGTTTATTTAGTTCTGGAAGTGATGATACTTAATATTTCTTCCAAAGCTGTTCTTTCGCAGGCAGTTCCTTCGGTAAAGAGTTTATTTTGAGATAGACCGAGTGAACTTTTGAAATAAAAATATTTGGTATTAACTCGTGAAGAAGTTTATAAAAAGTAGAAGTTTCTGTGAGAACTGTGCTTCCCATATTTTCAAAGTTTGAATAAAAATATGAAAGTGTCTAGTAAAAACTAAATATCCATTTTCAGGATATTATCTGTAGCGTAATATCGACCTGGAAATTGTACCACACCGGGTACCCCAAAATAAATATGTAGATTCATAATTTGCATGCTTTAAAATTCTTTAACAAAATATCAGTATATCGTATACACACACATTGTGTGAAGTAAAAACTCCGAAAGTAGAAAAATTACGTTTCCGACAAAAATTGTCCAGTTTTCGGGAATGTTCAAGTTGGAGAAGTTTCACTGTATATATATATATATATATATATATATATTTGATTGTATGACATAATGCGATAAGATTGTGATTGATAGCCCGGAGACAGCGGAAACTTCTTTTTATACAATTGAAAGTAAATTTTACCTTGAACTGATCAATTTCTGTAGCGTCTATAAATTTAAACCCGATAAGTCAAAAAGGGAAAAGAATCATCCACGTTCTGACTTCTGTATCAAAAGCAAAGAATTGAGTGATTTGCTCTGGGCAAAAATAAAGTCATGATTGTCAGCTGCCAGGCAAAACGCAAATATTTATTTAGTTCTCGTCCTGATGATAGGCTTAATATTTCTTCCAAAACTGTTCTTTCACAAGCAGGTCTGTCCACAAAGAGTTTATTTTGATACAGGCAGCATGGATTTCTGAAATAAAAATAGAGTGGACTCTCTCTCTCTCTATCCAGAGCCTGATTATCACGCGGGCATGCGGGGCAATAGCCCGGTGCCCCGGAAAAATAAGAGCCCCCAAATCTCCCGATTTGTTGTTATTATGATTTATTACATATTCATATATGCTGCAATGATAAATTTTTTGCAACTAAATTTCTTTTGTAATATCTAATAGTATAATTTTTAACAATAAATGGACTTAAGAGATTTATTTTTTGTTCTAATTCAATGGTCTCTAAGACTCATGGATCAATAAACAAGAAGTTAGGAGTTTTTGAAAATGCATGGTATGCCCATATATATGCTTATCACAAAATATCCATTAGTTAACATTTTTTATTTCGTGATGAAGGAAAGAAAATTTCGAACTTTTTGGTGTATCAAGAAAATTTTTTAGAGTGAGAAACTTTGCTCCCATGCCTCGTAATGGCCATTCCTGGAATTTGCGCACCCATGCGCTAATAATACAAAAGGACTAAAAAAATATTAAAATCACTTTTAAATACATACACTTGTTCTAAATAAGTATAAAGAAATAGGTAATTTTTAATTCAATTTTAGTATTCTTTAAAAATGTTTTATTTTTATGTCGGGAAAATGCAACAGCAAACAAAAATAAGTTAAAATGCTTGTGATAGAGTATAGGGCCCCCAAAATAACCTCTTGCCCCGTGGCCCCGACCACCTATGATCAGGCTCTGTCTCTATCTGAACACTCTCTAATGTGAACACCCCAGAATTATGAACACATGCTGGTCCTTGTGAAACTCCATAGACTATATAAGATGAACTCTCTGTATGCTGAGCGCCCTTTAATCTGAACATCCCAGTATATTATGAACTCTACTTTTGATCCCCACTTTACCTTTACCTCTAATGTAAACTGAACTTGGGTTTGCAATTGGATTAACACATAACTAAAGGCAAATTTTATATCTGACAAGATAAAATATGTTTGACTAGCTGAAGTACTTTCAGTTATTTAGTACTTTTAGTATTTGTAATTTTGGTATTTAATACTTTGATATTTAGTACTACGTTCAGTACTTTTAGCATTTGCTTTACGTACTAACCTGTTCCTGACAGTTTAGTACATAATGTAAATTTAAAAAAAAAACCTGAATTTTCGTCACCATTGTATGCGTACAAAGAATGGAATTGACATATTGGCAATAGTATAGAAAGCAAAATTATAACTTCTGTGTATTGTTAAAAAAGATTCCAAGTTAGAGAGCAACAAAGTAATGAGTAAAACTGACAATAGACATTTTTTTAAATTAAAGTTTTATTCAGGTGGAAGAACTTTTCAAATCAAGAGGTCACTCCTAACCTGTAACTAAATTTTGCTTGATTCAGTGTAGATATTTTAACATTATGCCTGAAAAAAATTTTGCGCAATTTTCACAAAATCTAGAAAGCAAATAAACATTTAAGAAAAAATTTTAAAATTTATTCATATTTTTAAAAAAAATTTCGACATTTGTTGTTTTAGTCGTTGCTGATCACATTGCTAAACTTCATAGTATTCTCTTAATCTATTTTTAAAGGATTAGAAAACAAAAATTTAAACGATTTTCTCAAAATTCCCAACTCTATGAAATATTTGAAACAGTTTTGGCATTTAGTGTTTAAATTAACTTGCATCTAACATAATTCCAAATTTCACTCGATTCCATCGCCATATTTCAGGAATGGAGCAAACATGTACTGAGTTTCCACAAAATCTCAAAATCTATAAAAAATTTTAAAGTACTTTGACGCCTATATTTTAAGTGACAACCTGTGGCGATTCTAAATTTTACATCATTCGCTTCAGTGGTATATACTTAATCGACAAATATTTTCACATTTTGAATAATTTTTTGCAAAATCTCAAAATTAATCAAAATGTTAAAAAAAAATTTTGACACCTATAGTTTAAGTTAGTGACCACTTATCATGTTACTAAATTACATTTCATACGTTTTAGTCGTTAATACGTGATGCGTAACAAATGTTTATACAATTTGAAACGATTTTCGCAAAATCTCAGAATCTAATTAAACTTTTTTTAAATTTCAACTCATGCAGTTAAATTGGGTAACCACCTATCATGTACTTAATTTCATTTCATTCGTTTTATTCGTTACCATGTGATGCACGAATGAATATCTACATTTTGAAACAATTTTCGCAAAATCTCAAAATCCAATATATAATTTTTTGAAAATTTTGACGATTATAGTTTAAGTTGAGGGATCACCTGTCATGCCACCAAACATTTCCTTTCATTTTCTATAGTCTTTATTTTCTGATACTGGAACAAAAATTCACCCATTTTGAAACGATTTTATCAAAATCCCAAAATAATTTTAAAATTCCACTCCTGTAGTTTAAGTTGAGCAACCATCTGTCATGTGTCACCAAATTTCCTTTCATTCGCTTTAGTCGTTATTACGTGATGCGCGAACAAAGATTCACACAGTTTGAAACAATTTTCGCAAAATATCACAATTTAAAAAAAAATTAGATGTCTATAGTTTAAGTTGCGTGGCAACTTATTATGTCACCGAATTTCATTTCATTCGCTTTCGCTTTTATTACGTGGTGTGCCAACATAAATGTAGACAGTTTAAACGATTTAAGTAAAATTTCAAAATCTAATCAAAAGTTTTTAAAAATTTGACGCCTGTGGTTTAAGTTGAGTGACCATCTATCTTGACCAAATTTCATTTCATTCGCTTCAGTCATTTTTACGTAATGCGTGAACAAACAAACAACAAAAAAAAAGCGTCACGGGCAGAATGACAGACAATTTTTTTTTTTTTTTTTTTTTATTAAGGTCATACTGGTTTCCCAGGTGCTTGAACCGAATAGAAATCGCAAAATATTTGAGTTCCAAGTAATGCTTATATAAATATCCAGAACACGGATACATATGTGTTCGGTATTTACAAAGCATAAAAAGAAAACAGGTTCGGAACCGCAAAGTATCTATTTATTTTTATATTTATTGAAACGAATGCCGTGTTTACTCGCTTAATAGTCGCACTTTTTTTGCCAATTTTTCATGGTGAAAGTCTAAATGCGAGTATTATGCGGGAATCTTCTATATAATATTGTACTCTCTAAAGTAAGTATGGGCAGTCTTTGAAAAGCTATGGGCTAAACTTTAGGACGTTAGCGAAGTCGCAGGCCAAACTTCAGAATGTTAGCGAAGTCGCGGGCTGTATAATTTGTATTTATATGGGATTTATATATGGTTTCCATGTATTCAGAGGCCGTATCAAAAGCCGCGGCGGACGACATCCAGCCCGTGGACCTGAGTTGCCCATATGTGCTCTAAAGCTGGTATACATATTACTGGTATTATAATAAAATTAGTAACTAACCAAATGTTTCCAGATTATCTGCCATATATTAAATAATATTTTAGTCAGTTGCACACAAAAAAAGGCTTTTTTCTTTTTATATTAATATTTTTATTGACATAAATGAAGGTCAAACACGGAACTGAGACTTTTCTGCGGGGGAAAATATTTTGACTGATTTTTCTGCTTCAAATGGGGGGTGCGACTATTATGCGATGGCGACTATTGCGCGAGTAAACACGGTACATGAATATCAATTTAAAAATGGATCATTGAGTATCTAGTATGAAAGCGAAACGTACAGAAACCGAAACTAAAAGTTAAAATAATATAAATAATTTTTCAATATATACTGGAATTTAGACGAAAGCGAACAAAAATGGGAATGTAAAATAATAATGATCTATTCTTTTATTTGCATTTATTTTATTTTGTTATCCGAACAGGTTTTAGTACCATCTTGTGGGGATTATAAAGAATATATTGTACTTTAAAACAGCAAAGGTTGTCCAGAGAATGCATAAAAATTGAACTTATGGAAAGTGTCCAAAAATTAAAACTCGCAAGATAAATAACTTAAAGTGAATGTTTGAAGCTAGAAAATATTTTATAAAACAGTTATCTTCTTTGGCACTGAAAACACTAAAATTATCTTCACATATATCTTAGTTTTATTTACTAGATGTTACATATTCTACTAGACATGTAACATCTAGTAAAATACATATTAGCACATATTACCACTCAGTGGTGTTCCTTTCGATCTCATAAAAGGCGTTGCTTCGCATATTAACGGTGCATAAAATTTGATGATTGTAGCGGGCAGCGACATGAAAATTGTAATCTACCAGTTCTATTGTAGAGAAAAAAAATAGTTATTCGTGCCTATAGGGTGTGTGTGGGGGAATCCCTGCCAAATACAATACTTTACAATGACTGGTTGATCAAGGAAACTAGAAATGCTTTAAATTGTTCTTTTCTGACACATTAGTACTATATGCAATAGACCGTTATTGCTTAATAATAGTAACTGTTATTCACACCATAATTGTGATACTGTCCTGCAATTTCAGAATAAATAGCTAAACTATAATTCTGCGGAAGAAAATGTAGTTTCTATGTTTAAATGATATTAATTCGGTAAAAAAAAAAAAAACTATGTTACAGCTACCCTTTTTTGGAAAGTTAATTTTTTTCTTTTTAATAATAGTTTCACCTCTCTTTCATTGAATGTTTTTAGGCCTACTAACATAGTTTGTATTTGTTTATAATATTTTTTTCAAGGATTCTCGCATGCCTTGCATCATTGGCTGTTTCTCCAAACTAGATAACAAGCTTCACTATGCTACTTTCAAAAAAAAAAAAAAATCCTGCCCCTGGGTTTCGGTGAACTCAATGACGTTTACCATGACCATAACCTGATTGTAACCAAGTAGCAATGGGTAGGTGAAAGGTTGAATAAAATAGTCTTGCTACTATGAAATAGTAAATCTCTTTATTCGGAATTTCTCAGTAATTCAAAATTGCTCTTTGCCACTTTATCTATTGCTTTAACCCTTTAACGGGCAGTGTTCCCGCTCTGGGAACACCAAACTCGGACGTTCTGACTGTTGCCAGTCACGAAGAATAGATTTGATTTCTATAAAAATAGTAGCGGGTGACATAGCTCCACGAGAGTCCTTTACTTTTTATCACGTCATTTCCCGTAAAAAAATTCTCACGATTATTTTCAACAGTACTGACATCTGAAAAATGGAAGAATGCGAGAACAGCTGGATCAGATTGCCCAATGCTGAAAAAGGGCAGCCGTTGCCATCGCTCCACTTAACTACCAAGATGGCGGACGATCGAAACGTTCATCGCGTGCCACAGATCTAGAGACCCTACAGCTGGCTGTGCCGCACAGCCAGCTGTCGTCAAAAAAGGGTCTCTAGATCTGTGCACACGATGAACGTTTCGATCGTCCGCCATCTTGCTGGTAGTTAAGTCGAGCGATGGCAACAGCTGCCCTTTTTTCAGCATTGGGAAAGGGTTGCACCTCCAAGGGTTAAATGAAGCATCAAACTTAATGTTCAGAAAATTCTTTTCTAGCATTCTTGCCTTCTCTTAAGTGGAGTCTTAAAATTCGGTAACATTGACAGTCTACGTTAAAATATGTTAGATTATTATTCATTATTGCTAGCCTCTCCATGTCAGCAATAATGAAATATTCCATTCCAATATATATATATATATATATATATATATATATGAATGTATAATGAAATTATACTACTATACTGACACTAATTTTTTCAGATTAAAATACGTAAATATTTCAATAATGTCATAAATACACAGATATCGGAATCTTCTTTATCTCAAATTTCTTAGTACTTCAAAACATTCCTTATAACTTTAAAAGTTATACTAAATCAAACCGTGTTATTTCATAACTCATTATTTTACTTTATTTTGTTATTTTTTTACTACCCTCGTTCACTTGGGATTCAAATTTTTAAATTTTTATTGCATAAGTATTTGATTTTAAAATATACTACAGTAATAACCTGTACTCGTGTACTTTTAAGGCTATCATTTTCCCTGGTATTAATAAATTATATAAATATTTTAGTGGTGCAAAAGTATCATAAATATCAAGTTTAGATTCTTGCGTTGAATTAATTGACTTGAGTCTTCGAAAAATAATTAATTAAGTAATTAAATTAAAACTTTATACTAAACATATATTTTCCCTTTAAGCACTTAAGCTCTTGGTGTATTTCTATCTACCCTGTAATGAATTAAAGATTTATTTCCTGTAGACCAGCACGTTCGTTTATAGAGGATGTTTTACATTACACTATGTAGGAAGCCAAAAATTAAGTCACGATTCAGTCTCTGCATGATCGTAGTGATCAGTCTTAAAGGAATAATTTAGAAGGTTTGATAACAAATTTAGTCAAGATTCATCAATAAAGAACTTTCGCACACTTAGCAGATACCCAGGGATTACGATTCAGCTTTCGGAACTCATACTTTTGCAAGTAGTTATCGGAAAAACTAAAGAAGTTGCAACTAGTGTCACAATCGTATTATAATCTTGAATTATTCTGAATATCTGAAAATGTGTACAAATAAGGCAATTTCTTTAAAAAATATTTTGAAAAGTTTAAGTAATATTTAAGAAATACCAGTAACTATGAACCGAACAGAAAAAAGACTACAAAGTTTGTGGTCTGAAAGTTTTGTGGTCTTAGCCCCAATTAACGTGGTTTTTTTTTTTTTTTTTTTTTTTTCCGGTAACCGGTTAAAAAATAGCCTCAGTATTTCAAGCCAGCCCGCTATTAGACATGAACAGTTCAAGGTCAATTATTGCCCCTTACATCTTCCGTGTTGTGAATCAGGTCAGTGTCGCAAACTGACTTTCTATTCTATGCACTGCATTCTTTTTTTAATCTTACCTGAGTGCGAAATTCAGGATGAGAATTTCGATTTTGCCTTAGATCTTGCTTTTAGCGGGATGGGAGGGAATCATCAGCTGAAAATTCTGTTTTTGGCAGATATTTTTTACGATTATTTACTCCCCTTTGAAAATATAAATGTAAATAAAAGATTACATTTCATAAATATCTTTAGAGTTATCGAATAAATAACTGTTTCATAATGAATGTGAAATGATTTTTTTAAATTTTATCTCAGACTCCAAAGCTTCTGTGATGTCTCTTTCTCTCCGCTTTCAGCGTTTTATGTCGTAATTGGTCAAGTTTCTACTTTTACTTTGTATATAAGCGAGATATTACCTAGTACAGTTCAATACATGTGCATATACATTAGAGGAAATTGAAGAAACACTTGCTATTGTCACCACATAGCTATTATAGCAAGGAAAGAAAGAAAACCCGCTTTTTTAAAAATTATAAAATTCATTATTAAGCGTATATTTTTGTAAAAAATAAATTAATAAAAACATTTTGCAAAGAATTTTGTATGTAATGTAGAATTTATTAAAATGAACCATCGATAAAAGTAATAAAGGCTTTTAAATATTAATTTTGAAAATTTAACAACTCCGGACTATCATTAGATGGTCGCCTAATACTAAAACTAGTGAAAATAAACAGAATATGTCTGTATTATGGAATAGCACAAAATAGTTCATTGTATCCAAAATTATATTGAAGTTGAATTAAATATCCCCCCCCCCTCCCAACCACGCATTATGTGAATTACTTTTAATAAGAAATCTTTTTATTCCCGGGTAAACAGATAGGAAGTACATATTTAATTACTGGTAACACGAACGAATTCTTATTCTTTTTCTGGTCTCTCGGTTGTTAATTCTAACTAGGTCCAGTCATGTGTGCACTCGAGAACTTGCATGAAAAGAGGATTTTGCTCTTATACTGGGGCAACTGCTACTTCTTACACTCTCCTCCGCCAGAGCGAGAGTCCTTATAGAAGATAAAACTTCAGCGAAACTATGAACCCGCTGAGATAGTTTCATTGTTGAGCTTGAGTTCTGGCATATTAAATGCTTAACAGCATTCAGTTTTAAGCCCCTTTTATGTTAAAGATCGTCCTTCCCTGCAAGTGAATATCTGATAAACACCCATGATGCACTCGCGATTAAATTTGAAGCTTGGGTTGTAGAAAATTTATTTTTGTTAAAAATAAGTTTATCTAGGTCATCGATTTTTAAATTTCTGGATCTCGTACAGCTGGGAAAGAAATAATTATAAATTATATCCCATAACAATAATGTTTGTTTATTGTCAAAAATCTAATTATTTATTTAGTTGAAATATAATCATACATTAAATTAAATTTTTAATGGATTTAGTGATCGTAATTTTTGGAGCACCCCACTTTAGAAACCACTAATTTAGGAGAATATTGATAGTAAACAAGATATTATTCTTTTTCTTGTGGCGCTTCATTAAATTTATTTGACGAATATAAGAAAATAAAAATATCTAACGTAATTCTACACACATTTTATAAATGAAAAATGTAATATCACATATCCCATAGTAAAGATTTGTCGAAAGACTTAGATCACAAGATATTTGCTACCAGATTAGTGAGGACTTCAGTGTTTATTGTGATATCTATACCATGGATTTCGCCAGAGAAAAGAATTTATTTCTTGGTTTATTTTATCTTGTTTTTTAGAGTGAGGTTTTGTTCTAGACTATTTTTTATCCTTTAACATATAACATTGCTATACAGTTTAAAAAATATAAATAAAATGACGTTAATGATTCGAACATTGCACATCCTAAAATATATATATCTCTCTAAATAGCTTAATTATATTAAATATAATAATCACTCTATGTAAATTGCATTACTTCCTTCAAAATATCTTAAATAGTTTTTAGAGGAAATACTGAAAGATTGAAGAATATTTTTCACGCTATTCATAAAAGTTACTGTAAGTTCGTGTATAAAATAATTGTACTCTGGTAACAAAATATTTTAGTTTAAATTTATTTTTAGAGACATATTTTCAATTTAATTGTTTATTTATTATTACTATCTTCTGGGAATCACCTATTTCAAATTCTGAAATACAACCTGTTGTGTTTGCATCAAAATTTTGCAAGGTCTACCTCAAAGGTTCAAGGTCAGAAGGGGATCACTCTACCGGTTTTCCTCGGGGGGAAATTTCCCTCTCCAATTCAGTTCCTTCGTACAATTACAGACCCCACCTACCGACATTCCTTAGATAGTGGTAGATTCGTGTTTAGCTTTCACTTTACTATTTCCCCCCAAGTGTTACAATTTGTTTATCAATGGGAGCATCATAAAATCAGCAAACTTTAGTAAAAATTGTCCTCTACGTCCGGGAAGTATTACTACAAGTCTATGAAAAATAAAAATATTCCCACACTGTGTTATTATTCTTCCCAAAACAGAAGTTGGATACTTTTCACATTGTTATCTTTAGTAGATAGCGTGTGCGTACTTGCTTGCTATCATTATCAAGCATTATATGCTCCTGTGAAACTAATCCTTCCGGAACAATAGGTCATTTGAAACCAGTGACTCCGGGGGAAAACATTACATTCTTCTCAATTCAATCAACTCTAAAATAATTTCTTATAGTACAACCTTCTTTTCAAAGGAAACTAGATTGTTCATATAATTTTTATACAAAGAATCACAAAAAATTTGTAAGTACATTTGTTTTTAACGATACCTTTTTAAATATGGCACTATAACCTTTCAATTTCTAGTTTTAGTAACTGTAAAGGGGCAAAAAATGAAATAAAAGTAAATAAATTGGAATAAAAGTCAAAATCTTCGAGATATTGCTATTTTGCGTGGTAACGAAGCAAAGTCTGTGAAAATAAAATGTTCCATGGGAAACGTTTACTTGCATTTTCCCCATTAAATCTAACTCTTGTGTACCTGTTTCAAAAATGGCCCTTTGGAATATATGTTGTGAGACTAACAATCCCCCCGGGAGAAAGTTACATCTATACACTTGCACACACACTGTACGAACTTGACATTGATATTACCTTCCTGGGTGATTCGACAGGCGTTGCTCAAAAGCAGCGTCATATTATCATTGTTATTACAGCAAGGTCCAATTAGCTAGTTTAAACTTCGATCTGGCTTAGTTAAATTCTAGTCTGCCCTCTGGACTACAAATGGGAGCCCAATTATCTCTTAAACATTTGAAAAACATTTAACGAACAAATTTTCAAATTCTATTACATTATTTCGGACATTTGTTGTTGCATGTTCGTGCAATATATTCTTTAAAAGAGATTGTCTTCGCATTTATTAAAGTTATGAACTGTAGTAACTTTCATCGAGTGCTCGGGAATTGAATTTACTGTAACGCAGAAAGTGCAAATTAGGTTACACAGTGAAAATCGTTGTCAGCTTTTGTCGCTCTGTACGTACCAAAAAAGGGAACATTTTCTTCGATAATTCGATCTAGTCTGGTCGCTGTGTTCTCTACTGAATAATATCGATTAATTTAGGCGTTCCAATCGTTCTTTAATGAAAAGCCCCGAAAAATATTCAAGAATTGTCTTATTGATCCTATAAATATAGATACTTCAAAGATGCAATTAGGCGGTTTTTTTTTTTTTTTCTCGTTTACTTTCTTACATGATTAACTCTTTTAAAATTTTACAGAAGTTGTTTTCTTTTTTCTTTTCTTTCTTTCTTTTTTTTTCCATAACTGGGATAATATGCCAAGTAACGAATGTTACACTGTTCTTTTATTGGCCAATTACATCCTTTAAAATAAAGTGGAGTCCTGTTTTAAAGAAATCACTCTTTTAAATTACAATAAATTAAAAAACTTGCGTTAATGTACTTCAAGCGGCCGATGCAAAGTGAAAAGTGCTTGTGTCAAATGAAAAACTGAACTGAAAGCGAACGAAACATGTTTTATAACATGTGTTCGCTGTACGACGAACACAAGGAATCGTGTTCGTTGAAAGTATAGGCTTTTCGCCATCACGTTATGTTGTATCTCATATCATGTCAAGCGCAAGACAGGGAAAGTTAAGTTGAATTTTTCTTTCATAAATTTAATGCGGCAGTTGTTATGTTGGAAATTGTGAAAATACAGATAAATTTTGGAATGAAAGTTAGACATATGGTAAGATTTCAATCTAGGGTCTGTTTCTATGTTTCGCATTTCCACAATCTCAAAGCTTTCTACATCGAGTGGCGGTGAATTAAACGTTTTCCGCGGTTTGAAAAGTTTCTTATTTTGGCAACAGAAAGGCTTTTAGATTTCGCTTTAAATTAACCAGGCTTTCAATTACACACAAAAACAATGCAATAAACTCTTGTTACATCGAATTTCTCTATTACAAATATTTCATAGTAACGAATAAATATTTCTGTTAAAATAAATTCGTTCGTACTAAGACCATCAAAATGAAATTTTAATTAACGAATTTTACTGGAACTCATGCTCAAGAGCAATGCGTATAAGATCTGACTTTTTACAATAGTCGTTTGACATTCGTCTCTGACTGTCATAGTATTATAAAACTTTTATAAACATTTAGAAAAATAAATAAATAAATCTACTGTACAACTGTATGCACAGTTGAATATAAACAAGTGTGTGTATTTCAAAAGTCGTTGACTCTCGTGTACTTGACAACCGATAAATTTCCCGCGTAAGTTCAGTAATCAGGAAGAATCCTTGTGGTATGACTAGCTCGAAAAGATTACAAAAGTAATTGTATGTAATACATCGGACACATCGGTTTCTTTACATTCTACCAAGGTCAAGAGTTACACGTTTAAGGAAAATAATATATTTAAAGAAAGCTTATCGTTTGTTGCAGACGGAAAATTTTTAGAATTTTATGCAAACAAGCAATGTTTTCCAATTTAATTTGAAAATAATTTGACCATTTACAATGATTGACTACTTAAGAATTTTCATGATTCCTCTGAGCTTAGTATTACCACTACCTTGGTTACAGAATTTTAATCCCGGAAGTCTGTATAGGAAAATAAGCGCTAGATCTCATTCATTCGGCGCCTCTTCGAGAATTTCCCTCTTTAATTTGGAATCTCAGAAAAATAAAAATATTTTTTTCGTAAGTATATTTGATACCCTTTTCTTCACTAGAACCTCAGAGAAAACTTTATGAGCCTCATAGACTTAATGCAGGTTCTTATTTATTATTTGACTTCAAAAAATTCTTTTCAGTAAATCAGTATTTTTGACTTATTTAAATAATCTAAGCTGACTAAAGAGTGATTTGTTTATTTATTTTAGATTTTCACGTTACAAAGATTTCAGTTTAATTCATGACGTTCTCTTTTTTTTTTTTTTAATTCCCTCTTATATTTCTATCAGAATTATTCATAAGTTTTTCTAGAAATTTATTACGAAACGTACAAGTTGAACTAATCACATTTCTGCAATATATGAATTGAAAAATAATTATGATATATATAACTTGGGATTCCATACATAAATTTAGCTATTTTATGTAAGTTTTGCAGACATATATATATATATATATATATATATATATATATATATATATATATTTAATCTCACATGTAATTTTCTTTTCTTTCTTTTAAAAACACGAAAATTGTTTCAGTTTTACTCACTACACTTATTCAGTTTAAAACACAAATGTTTTCTTGTTTTTTATTGATTTAAAATATATCCAATATTTATAATTGAAAAGTCTTGCAGACATGTAAATAATTTAGTAACTGAGCCAGACCACGCGTAAGTGCCGTTTTCTTCGTGTTTCTCGTCAAGGGATGCGCTATTCATAAATTTATAATATTGTTTATGCTAATATTTAAAAGAATAATGGTTGTAGAACGTGTTTATAAATGCAGTTTGAAGATCGATGTCTTTAATTTTGACCTTTAGAAAAAGTAATAAAGAAATTTGAAAAATTTGAACTATTCCCTTTTACAGTATTTTTTAAACAAATATTTCAACTTTAGAGAAGCTTTTAAATAAAGAATCCAATTACTGTAGAGACTCGAAAACTTTTCGAATGCCATTTCATAAGCTGTACTATGGACTTTTACAAACGGTTAATCCAAATAAGTGATGAGACATTTATAACAACAACAACAACAACAACAACAAAATTAAAAAATACAATATTTCAAATAAAGTGCACACTGTCTACTTTTTAAAAATTTACATACGTTTACTCTTTTTATTTCTATAACAAACAGCAGTTTGAGATTTTTATATTATTATTTTAATCTAAAATTTGCAATGTAGTTCGCCACAATTAAACAGAAATGTGATGTAAACACAAACATTATTCTGTGATTCAGAAACATTAATATATTTTCTCAGATCTTTATAGAGAGAGCACAGCTCGAGAAATATATAAATGGCGTTTGGATATTGTTTTAGAAACACCCCTCAAATAAAGCTTTCGTTAAAAAAATGAAAATAACTTCTTAAAACAAACACATACATAAATATGCTTTTCTATAATAACGGACGGCCTTTGCTGATTAGGCATTCGCCAGTACAACGGCCCGAAGTATTAACCATTCTATTTGGGGACACGTACTGAGCGGCCAACGTTACCCCCTATGAAAGAACGAACGAGTTAATGCCCAAACCTAAGCCAGGAATCGAACCCGGACCCAAGGCAATATAAAGTGGTTCTTTAGCCACTACACCTCATGGGCGGCTATACATAAATACGTGTGTTTTAACAAAGTTTAAATGCAAATTATACATTTTAAATTTCAAAAATCATAATTGTTTACTCCTTTAATTATACTGTAATAAACAGCAGCCTCGGGTTTCACACAGTTTTTATCAATCTAAAGTTCGAAATTTAAGTCATCACAATGAACAGAAACACGCTGTAAACACTAATATTGTTTCGCGAGTCAACGACATGCATTTTTTTTTCTGGATGTTCATAGAGAGCAACACCAGGAAGCGTTCTTGCGGTTAGGCCGGCCATTGCTTGATGACGGTCGTAGGTTATCTGTAATCATAGTGGCGTGTCAAAAATGACGAGTCTCTACACATCAAGGTCAGAAAGAACTCAATGTAAAATATTTCTGTTTATTTACAGTACGTTTACCTTTGGTTCCCAAGGTAATACACTATATTCTGGGCAAACGGTTGCATTCTATACGCACATTCAGTAGCAACACCACAAAGGAGCTTTTTTAAGCTGCAAGTAATGTTCTGATAATAATAATAAAAAAACAAACATTATTGTCGTGCGAAGTGGACAGGGTTTTAAGCAAGGCTAGCCATCTTTCGAAATTGAATAATAATGGAAATGAAAATTCGAGCACAGTAAAACTTTGTACAGCGGTATGCAGATTGATAATTGTAATGTTCATTAAACAACGTTTAATTATTAGATGGAATTGAATTTTTCAGTTTAAATGATCCGTACTTAAATAGATCGAACGATTGAGACAGTACAAAATGAAACTAATGGAAATGGGATCTTAAAAAAAACAAAAAAACAACAAAAAAAAAACTATAGTCAAAAATAGAATATCATTTTGTATTACTAACAGACATCGTTTCCTGATTATATATATTTCTAGCGCACTCATTTATTTTCTTATTTATTTATTGCAAGCATTATTCTATTTAAAACTGAAAAGGTCAACTTTTTGATAGGTATTTTACACAGTGAGGAAATGAGAAGTATTCTTTTGTTACTAAAAAGGAAATCTAATTTTAGAACTTCTCGAGTTTGAGCCAGGGCTCATTCACTGAATGCTATACGTTGCTGACAAATTTATCTTTTGTGAGTTAATGTAAATCTCGAGAACAAAGGAATTCGGCTGATAGTTGATTTTATTTATTTAATTTTACTTAACGTATAATCTGTAGGTGTTAAAAAATAATTAAAAAAGATTAATTTTAGTACAAAAATTAACCTTTATCTTCAGATGTCACAAACAATCTAATTTTCTCTTAAAGAAAATATAACCAACATTTTAGTTACTTTATTTTTATTTTATTGTACTTGTTTATTTGTTCGTGGGGGGTTATAAACATATACACTTCGTTTAGTTTATTAGGTAGGGTCACAATTATTATTATTATTATTGTTGTTATTATTATTTTAATTCAATTTATTATTTCCGACTTTACTCGAAATAAGTTCTAACCTATGTTGAAGTACAAAAGTCTCATATGAGTTATTATTATTTTTTTTAGTCTAATTTTTATGAATTTTGAAAAACCGAGAATTTAAAGAAAAAAAATTCTGAAAAACGTACTACTGTACTGAATTTTCGATCAAGGAAACCGAAATGCAAAATTTTATAGAATTTCTCCTTTCTTTTTTTTTTCTGTTTCTTTTAATTGACCCCCGTCCAAACACAAATGAACAGAAAAATGATTGATCAAAAAATATGCAAGGTCGACTGACTTGAAAGATGCCCTTTTTCTAATATAAAATGGAAAGTAACAAATATTTACCTGCCATAATCAAAACAGGATTGAAAGTTTGCAAACAGTATTTCAAAGGTACACTATTAACTTTTTCAAAATTGGATTTTAAATTGATCCCTACCAAAGAAACCCAAAATTTTTATTTAAAAAAAAAAGGAAAAGAAAGAAATCAATAAGCAATAATTTTGGAAGTCTTAATCCTTCAGTACAACAGTTGCTTTTATGTAAACTAGTATAACACGCTCTCATAAAAAAATTTCTTTACGTGAACCCTAAAATTAAATTATCTTGTATTGTAGATGTTATTAAAGCAGTTTTTGTATGAAAAAAAATGGGGTGGGGGTAATTAAAAAATAATTTTTAAAACGAATTACATTTTATTTTAATCTTTAAAAAAAAGAGAAAGAGAGAGAATACTAAATTATTTTATCCTTTCTTTTATCCTGTCTGAGCGCAAGTTCCCTCTTTAAATTTGTTATTTGTTGTAAGATACACTGTAATCTGTACAATCATATCATTGAAAATGGGTAAAAACTTCGAAGGGCACAAGAAAAATGAAATACATGAGTAGAGCGATAAATCGCCAGCGCTGGAAACGCTTCTTACTCGACAGTACCTTCATCCGCAACATTTTCCCTGCGCGGTTTGTTTTGGAATTTTCAATTTGTCTTCTGTCATCTCTGTTGAAGTCCAAAAGTAAATAACGGTATCTCCCCGCCCCAATGTCATGATAACTTTGAATAGACAGTACAGTGTAGATTCTTAATAACATTATTTTCTAACAGTAACATTTAAGGTTTTCTTTATCTGAAATGGAATTTAAGTCATGAAGAAATGGGGAAAATTCCAGATCGAAGTAGAAATACAGTTACGGATATCGAATTGCTCGAATGACCAGTATCAGTGTTTCATTAAAGCCTGAATTCCCCCATTCGGAATCCCCAGTAACATTTTATATATATCCGAGGGATCAGTGGGAATTTAGACCTGATTTGTTGAAACATAAAGAAATGTAGACACATAAGACAGCTTCGTTCGTACTGAAATCTCTTAACGCTGTATTGATTTTCTTTTAGTACATAAATATTGGACTGGATAGTTTATATCTTATTCTCAATGTTTTGGAACAAGAAATTATTAATATCGAAAATGCTATAACTAGCAAGTTAAGGAATTTTAAATTGAATGTGTCTGTGTTGTTATTAACTACTAATTATTATTTATATTATTATTTTTTTATATTTTTTCACATACACATAGAGGGTGTCGCAAAAGCATTGACCTAGGCATTTATTCTTTAAATATTGATCACAGGTATATACAATAAATTACAAAGTTAAGAAAAGAATGGTACAGAATTTTATACTATCGAATGATTTTTCAGGATATAAATAGAAAGTTTGTTTTTATAGTGCTCCCATACAAAATAATTCACTATAACTAAAATTTACCCCATATATTAATTAGGTGATGCACAAATTTTGATCATTTTATCCTAAAATGTGTGGGAGGTATGAAAATAAATGATTTCTATTTTTCAGTGGTTTTCGAGGGAAAAGAAGTGCTTTGAATGATCACGGTGCGTGTTTCAGGGATCGTACTCAAATTATGGAAGAAACCAATAATTGCATAAATACGCAATGCTTTTGTCATTAATGATATTGTATAGCTACCAACCGAATTTGTTTAAACATTTCTTTGAGCCATTTTGTAATGAAAGGCTGAAAGTGAAATATATCACCTAATTCATGTTTGGGCGCATTTAAGTAACTGGGAAATTTAATCTCCTAAACATTTTATAATACATGCCATAAAGTTCTATACATTTTTTAAAGTTAACTGTTTATATTTTATTAATATTTAAGATATAAAAGCCAAGTTCAGTGTTTTGGCGGCACCCTGTGCATCTGTTAGCATAAGCAAATAGTAAATATCCAAAATGCAAAGTGGAGAAAATATGTACCAAGAATTAAATGTTACTGAAAAGAAGACAAACGTTAATGATTCTTTCCAAAAATGAAGACTAATCCGCTTGTGAATGAGCCTAACGTAAATAGAATAAAAATGAAACTTTTAATGGAAAATAACTAGTCAAATGTCGTCGATTTTTATAGCATGTTTTTTTATTGCTGCCAAATTTTAATATATTGAAACTGTGAAATTATTATTGGATATAGGTATTATGTTAAACTGTATTGATTTAGAAATCGAAAATATACAGGGTGTATCGAAATTATTTCAACAAAATATTATGGCAGATAGGGCGCGTAGTAAGGAATCAGAATCACACAGTAATGTGGTGTCAAAAACGTTGTCTTCATGTAGCTGTTAATCACTTTGGAACGGGTGCTGAAACAACAGTGAACGTTCCGACCATTGTTTGTCAAAAGCTAACCCATTTTTCCCAGAAAACATGTGAGTAAAATTCGTAGTTTAAAAATTCTACTTTATTTCTTGGGTTTTATTTTTGAATACAAGCCCATTGTATACGAAACTTGCTTAAGAAATTTGACAAACACTTCAGCACTTTTCCTAAAGTGATTATTAACAACTACATGAAGACAACGTTTTTGACCCCACATTGCTATGTGATTCTGATCCCTTGTGCCCCCATCGCCCATATTATTTTGCTGAAACAATTTAGATACACCCTGTATATGGCACAAGAATATTTAATATTAACAAAAAGAGTAAACCACCAACGTTTACATTTTGCAAAAAAATACGCTAAGAAAATGAAAAATATCGTCAGATTTAAATTATTTAAACTTAACTCATGATGTTTCATGCGAAGTCCTAGAACAGGAGAGTAACTGATTTAAAAATTAATAATCTCTATTATAAGTAATAAAATTTTCATAAGATCATCTCGCTCATAACTTATCTATCTTTATAGCATTAAAAAATAATGTGCCAATGCTCCAATTTATACACAAATATTAAGAAAAAAATTAATTTTATTTTCTTATCAGCAGCTTCACTCACATGCATCCGTTCGCTGACTGAAGTATTAATGTAAGAGGGAACACAGCCCAACAGTTTATTTTCACTATTTATTTTTTTGAAAAGAAAAAAACAAAAAAGAAAGAAAAGAAAATGTTTTCATCCTGGATACCAAATTTTCAAAAATCGAACAGTAGAAGCCTGTAAAGAATAGGTTAAATTTTCAGAAAATTTTTAATCATATGAGTAGTATTAGAACTGTAATAATAATATTAAGATATTCTGGAAACGCTTTAAAATTATTTTCTAAAAGAATCGTAGACCTTCGTAATATGTAATTTTTTACGCAAAATGCGTGTGATTGATAATAATAGGAATTTAAATAATTCTAATATACATTTATTTGTGAACATAGCATAAATTATTCCAACTGTAGAATATTTGTCTACGAGCAGTGTAAGCACTTAATAACAAAATTGTCTTCATATACAAAAAAAATTTAAACATAAAACCATATTTCTGCGTGTCAAGCTTATTTTAATCTTTTTCTTCTTTTGAGCGCGAATGGGAAAATAATGCTCTTAACAGCGAAATATCTTAGAATTCGACCCACAAATAAGTCAAAACTTCAACGAGACTAATAAGAGCCTTATAATTAGTTTTTCCGAACGCAGACCATGAATCGGATTTACTCAGGGGCATCAGGATAAAGTTAATTACTTTTTCTTAAGACAGAAATCAATTTAGATTTCAGTCGAAATTTATGTTATGAGCCTTAAAAGAAAAAATAAAATGAAGTTTTTCGCAACTCTTAACTAGATTTTATTCAATTTTCACTCGTGATAAATTCCTGAAATTAGAACTTAAGTATCGAGAGGATGTGTGAGGAATTACATGAAACGAACGAACCATGAATTTGATTTAGCAAGGAAAGTTAATTAATAATATATTCACATTAAAATTTATGTCATCCTCGAAATGCTACCTTGTGAAATTTAAACATTCAAATTTAAGATAATTTATTTAGGTTTATTTGCAAAGTTATAGCAAAATTCGCTTCTAGGTATTTTTACCATTTTTACATCTATTTAACATAAACAAATTCTCGTTGTATCAAAAAGAACTCCGTCTTGTTAGCAGGATAAATATGTAAATACTTACTGTGTAGTTAATTGGGAATTAAATTGAATCCCAAGTTATGCATTGTATTATCCACTGTCCTACTTGGCGATGATACCTCTTTACTCAGCATGTAGTCATGTTACTGTTCTGAGTACAGTCATTGGCATAAATTGGCATGTAATATTGGAGGAGGGGGACGCAAAATGTGTGTGTTTCCTGTTGTAAAAAATACTATTTTCAAATAAGTTAAATCTGAAATTTTAATTTTTGGGGGGGGGCAATTGCCCCCTCTTGCCCTTAGTAAGTTTAACTAAATGTAACTGTTTGAAACTGGATGATAGGGACGGGTCAATGCAGTTTGTCACACTCGTGTTCGGATGAATTTTCAAAATTTCGCGTCCTTAGTTACAATGAGAGCATGGGAAAATAATGCTCTTAACAGCATTAACAATGCTGTCAATGCAGTTTGTCACACTCGTGTTCTGATGAATTTTCAAATTTTCGCGTCCGTAGTTACATCTTGTACATTTGTCGAAAATTTTCTACTGTTATAACAGATTTGCGCACAAAAAAACAGCGAACTCAGATCCAAAACTCCAGAATAATTCTGACCGGCACGGTATGCTAATAAGCAAAGCAAAAAGACAGAGCGTCGACTATGTACTTCAACATTACCAAAGCTACAGTGCTGGAATCGGCACACATTCTCTTATAAACACATTTAGGGAGTTAAAAACTCACTAAAGATTTTATAAAAGCTACAAGTAAGGTTTTTTATGTTATGAAGATTGGGGGAGGGGGCTGATATCAGGTCTTGTGATCAGGTGTGAAATAGGGGGAATGGGGTAACCCCTAACTTCACTATATTTTTACAAACAAGGGGTCGATTTTCCGAAAAATGCATTAGCCAAAATAAAATGATGTTTGCAATATCATGTTGCTATTTTTTCTTCTCTCTTTAAGCAACTTAGGATTGGAAATTTCATTAATACTTTAAAAAATATATATCAGGTTGTAACGAAAGTTTTCCGCCAAATCTGCTTGAAAAACTAACTTCTAACTCCTTAGATAACTCTTTTTGATCTTTCGGTACCAAACCTGCACAGTGTCACGTGATGCAACAATAGTATTTAAAGCTGTACTCATTATTCGTTGATATTCTGTAGCTGACTTTTTGCAACACAACTGGAAGTAAATGATGGTTCCAATCCTCTAGAGTGATAGTTTCATTTGACACACCTTGTACTTAATGATAACTATATTTTTTTAGAGGTTTCATAACACAGTGTTATAAAGTAAGTCTCTTTCTTTCAAATGCCAAAAATCATTTGACAAAATATGAGCAAATACGCCAACGCGAACTGTTTTCTGAGGATGTTTAAGGTGGCGGGAAACTTTCGTTACAACCTAATATTACCTGGTGCGTGCAGATAATTTTTGGGAACGTAACCTTTTATTCTAAGGTGGTAGTTTTTATTTCATTGTAGTTATTCTATTTTCCCCAAAGAGGAATTCAAAATTAATAGCTATTTCACGAGAAAAAAAATGGACTCTGCACATTTCTTAATAATTCGTAAATCTTTTATATTAAATATCGTTAACTCAAATTCCAAGAATATCTTGAACTATGCTCATACAGTAATGTAATCCAATTTTTAAACAATGCACCATAAACAATCCTAATACTACACAAGCGAGCAGTATAAACAGATGATTCAAATCATATCTTATTCATTATGTATACACATAAAACGTCATTCATCAGTGAAAGTGTTCACGTATGCCTTTACATGCATTTCGGACACTCTTTTGTCTGGATAGACTGCTGAAGCAACATTTATGTGCACTAGTTTGAAGTTTGTGTGATTATGGCAACGCTACGCTAGGGCGATCTGCCAAGGATGGGGGGTGCCTTGGTAGGAGGACTTTCTAAGGGGTTCTAACGCGTATTCATGTTACATCTGGAGAAAACCTGCCAAAACTCCGGATCGTTAGATCCACAGCCACGCGGTGGGACCCGAACCCGGGACCTTCACACTTCGGCTGTCTACTATTTTCAGTGACATAACCACTGTGCCATAGTGAGGTTATGTGCACTAGCAACTTTTACTGCTATATCTAGTACTATTGGTACTTTACACGGTATTAAGAACTCAATCTTACCGCGCTTGAATACCTCTGTGAGTTCTCTTCAGAATAGTCGATGTTTATGGCCGAACACTTTTTTTTCTTGCTGTTTGTGAAGATGGGAAAAGTCGTGAGAAAATACGGCTATATTTTAGTAAAGGCTTATTTAAAAGCGAAAGGACACAATTCAAATCTTTTGGGAGATAGTTTGTGTAAGCTTTTTGAATAAGTTGAATCTATTCGGAGATAAATTTTAAAACTTTGATTAGTTCCCATACAGAATTGTTTAAATTGAGAGCTTTTCCAAATTTCTCTGTAGGAGATATTTATGTTAAATAATCGAGGATTACAGAGATTTCGTTGCAAGTGCGATTGAAATTACTGACTTATTGACTTTATAATATCGAATTCGGTAATTTAAAACACAATAGTTAGAGTAATAACAAAATGAAAACCACAAACGCTTTTCAGTGAAGAAATATTTACTATCATCTGTTCGGACAGCATTTATTCATTTACAGAAAGAAAAAAATCCCAATTCTCCCTTCATTAGAATTGTATAGGAATATCGACGTTAGTGTAACTGGGCGTATCCTTCTCTCCCCCCCCCCTCAATCCTAAGCCCTTTCTTTCTTAATATGTATTTATATGCATATTCCATTGCAAGAATAAGAAATGGAAATCTGTAGAAAGGTTGCAGATACTTTTTCCTTCCTTAAAACGTCGAAAATCCTTCTAGTTACGCCGTTATTAGTACTGCATCGAAGGAATTTCAAATTTTATTTCTGGTTTTCCTCAATTTTTCCTTACGAAGAAATTGAAGAACGCCTGCTTGCCAGCAGTTCTGATTTCTCTGTGGAAAAAAAAAAAAAAAAAAAAGCTGTGCATATTGAGCCTTTTTTGCAACTACTCAAAAGATACTTGCCGCCAAGTTTCCAAGTTTGCGAAATAAAATATGTATTCTCCGCCGTTCACAATAGCATCGGATTAAAATTTCATCCTTGCTGTCAACTGTCACTTATTCGAGAACCAATTCAGGAATCATTCCTTTATACGCTGTTCTCTTCTGTAACATCTCATTCATCTCGCCGAAAATTTCCTGAAAATCTCTGCAAAACTACTGTGGCAGTATAACCATTTTACCTGTACACCCCCCCCCCCCTCCCCCATCCCAGTGTGCGCTGTGAACTAAATCAACTTACCTAGCACGCACAACGTACACAGATTCCAGCGACAATAGTTGCTTTACTCCCATACCCAAAATTGGACACAAAGGAAAGAGCGTTAGGGGATTTCTATCTGCCCTGCAATATCTATTGGTGTCCTGCCCCCCCCCCCCCTATTCTCCTTTCATGTCAGTGAAAGCAACAAAAGAAAGTGATCAATGTCTTTGCTTTTCTGTGGGATATTTAAGAGTATTTACGAATACCTATAGGTGAACAAACAATAATAATAATAATAATAATAATAGTATGCGCTATTCCTAGAAAAGAAGAGGAATGAATCAATAAAAAAAAAATCCACACTCCTAATATCATTTTCTTAGCGCTTTAGGTTTTTGATTTTCCTCCTCCTCCGAATGCTAAATGTTACACAATTAACTGCAAGAAGAGATTTGTAAGGCTAGAAGAGACACGAGAAATAAAATAATGTCAAATAGAGTTAAGCCCAATTTATTCGTCTTTGGAGGGAATGCTCACAGAAAAGACGTACATTCTATTTTTCGCTCTAAACTATATATTTTCTACAAATATTTTCTTTTCTTTATTAGGATGCTTATCCACACCCTTCACTTTTATTATCTCTCATACCTTTAATAGCTCTCATTTGGGCACACAGTCTTTCATTGTCGTTTCGCGTGTAAAACGCCTAGTTATCGTAATAGTTATCATTCGTCGAATAATATATTTGCATCTCCAGTTCAAACTTTGCAGAATGCATAGCAAGGAAGCGAATACAATAGGAACACTTCAGCAGACGACGTATGATTATGATTGCATATAGACGCAATATAAGCGAAAGAGCGTCTCGCGTGAACAAAGCACCACAGCATTGAAATAATTAGGAACGGACGCGGAAGTATAGTTGTCAAGGTCATAACGGAGCTCTACTGTAGGTAGATTTTAATATTCTAGATACTCAGATAATTGCTAGGTAATAGTAGCACCCATAAAATTATTGACACCATCGACTGGTTTTCGGAAAGTGTTATTTCCTGTTTTTCGTGCAGAGAGGCGTAGCTAGGGTTTCAGCGTCCGGGGACAACTAAAAATTTTTCTCCCTCTCCTATTTGTCAAAATGTAATGGGGAACTTTTTATATACAATTTGGCGCCCTTTGGTGCTGCGCCCGGGGACAGATGCCCCTCCTTGCCCCCCTCTAGCTGCGCCACTGTTTTCGTTCGGGAATGAAGAATCCTCATCTTTCTAATCACTAAAATGGATGACCTCCTTCATTTTAAACATTCATTATTCCTTCTTCCTAATACTGTACAGAAATACATTAGGGTATCATCGCATTTTGATAATTAACAACAAAACAATATGCCTCTAATATTGGCATAATGATCATTTTTCATATGCTCAAACAATATTGGATATACTGGATATAATTAAATATGTATATATAGCATATATATTACAGCTTTCCGATACCTGACCGTGTAGTAAACTCGGTGAGATTTACAAGTGAAATCTACGTCACTTTGATGTCAAAAAACACATCCCAAACAAAATAACTGTGCTTTTTTTTTTTTTTTTCGATTAGTTGGATTACACAGATTGACTTTTTTTTTTCTAAAATAAAAATAAACACCTAAGAACATAAGATGTTTTTACGAATTCAAATCCCGAATTTGATCGACGTCATTTTGATGTCACATGTTTGAAGTTGCTCCCAAAACTTAGTTAGAAAAAGACTGTGACGTGATTCAGATTGACTAGAAAGAACCCTTTTATTAGCTCTTGAGTGCTATTTCGCTCGATCACGGTTTTTGGTGTAGACACGATTTTTCTACGCGCCGTATCACTTTTCAATTTTTATAAATATATTTTGAGTATAGTTAGAAAACGCCTGGCGAATATTGTAAATTAGTTTTAGTAGACTATTTAAATATAGATTTTAATTCCGAAGAAGTGTTTTATAGAACACAGAAGACAAATACGGTACGCTCATAGATTATGATACACTTTGAAAATGGTATTTATAAAGGTGGAGTAAAGTTTGACTATGCCTGGCGAACATTTGTAAAGAGTTTTGGTAGGAGATTTGAATGTAGATTTCTATTCCGAAGAAGTGTTTTATAGAACAGAGAAGACAAACAGAGGCGCAGAGAGCCCAGTCGGAGCCCCGGGGATAAAATCTTCGGTATCTTTTTGCTGTCCAGAAACCCTTTCGATCAGGCCCTTATTTTCAACTACGCCCATTAGGCCCGGGCCTAGGTCCCCCGAATATTGGATCCCCGTAGGCAAAATCTCAAATCAATGTTTCTTAATTTATCTTTTTTAATTGCAGATTTTATATAACCTTTCTATCCTTTCAAATGTTTTCAAACAATATTTTAAACAAGTTGTCAATCTGCTCGATGAGTGGATGGCATTTATAGCCAGGGGTTGAAAAAAGTGTAAATTCCTAGGCATTTTATGTACAGATTGAATTTGTTTGTTAAATTCATCATGCAAGGTAATAGACGACTGCCATTTTGGGAAAAAAAGCCCAGACTTTCAACAGCAGGGCACAGCCTGGCAATCATTTATTTACCTTTGGAAATTTCACACTGCCTACATCAGTGTCAGGGAGCCCCCATCCTGAGTTTTGCCTATAGTCAAGAATTTTCTATTGCTTTTGGTGTCGTATTACATCAGTCTTTTACTCCTTATTAAAATTATTAATCATTTAAAGAAACTTTAAATTAATAGTAATTAGAAAATAATTAATAGAATTAAAATTGTTAATTTAAAAGTATTATAGTTTAATAAACATCCATGCTCTAAAAAATACCAACATTTTATTTTGAAGGTTCCGTCTCTTCCATAAAGAAACTGTATTTGGAACGTTAACAACATTTTTACATCTCATGTGTCCTCAGTATTGAAAAAATTAATATTTTTATTCATAGTATAGTTTGACTATGCCTGGAGAAAATTTGTAAAGAGTTTTGGTAGGAGATTTTAATATAGATTTCCATTCCGAAGAAGTGTTTTATGGAACAAAGAAGAAAAACTCGGTACATTCATGGATTATGATACCCATTCCAAATAGTATTTAAAATATTTCTACCCGATATAGTTGGAATATGCCTATAGTTCGAATATGATTGGCGAAGATTGTAAAACAATCGATTTGAAGGTAAATTTCGATTCCAATGATGTGTTTTATGGTTCAATGAAGAGTTGATTCCTAATTTAACACCCCTACTCTCGTCAACCTAAAAATTCTTCGCACATTGGTGAGCTTTGCAGTCATGGGTCTCTAGGAGTTATGCACAAGATTCAATGCTCCCATAAGAACTAGATGAAAACTAAAGTGAACAAATGAGCGATAAACGCACCAGTTACGGAATTTGAAGACAATTACTAAAACTACATTTATCGGCAACCCAAAATAAATATCAGGTTGTAGCGAAAGTTTTCCGCCAGATTTGCTTGATTCAGCTCATGCGGTACTGAGCGATTGACCTTATATGTCAAGTTTATGCGATGCCTAGCGCAACTAATGGACATGGCACTAAAGTGTAACTCTTTTAGCTAGCTCTCCAGTGGATAAATATTTTATCTCCTTCCACAAATTCTCGTAGGCAAGCCTCATCAGCATCAGTAGGCCGGCCAGAGCGCTCTGCTTCTTAAATGTCCGAGTCCTCGTTTTTGAACTTTGGTACCAAATCTTCACAGTGTCGTATGATACAACAGTAGTACCTTAAGCTGTACACATGATTCGGTGCCATTCTGTAGCTGACTTTTTGCAACAGAACTGAGAGTAAATGATGGTTCAATCTGGTAGCGTGATAGTTCCATTTCAGACACCTTCTACTTAATCATAACGATATTGTTTTACAGATTTCACAACACAGTGCTCTAAAACAAGCCTTTTTCTTTCAAGTAACAAAAATCGTTTAGCAAAATATTGGCAAAGACACCAACGCGAACTGTTTGTGCAGACAATACTTGCAGTGGCGGAAAACTTTCGTTACAACCTAATAAAAATGTAACGGAATGCTGTGCTTACAGGTTGTTCCAAATCGCTATTTTAATTCTAAATTACGATTGCCACATAAATACACAAAATCGTCATGGTTACTGCCAGGGCCCGATCATCACAATATTGGGCCCAGGGCAAACACAAATTTTGGGGCCTTTGCACCAGACCATAAATATTTTACGGGAAATTGCACGAAAACAGTATTATGCATCTAAGTTATTTTAGATACATATAGCTACTTAAATATACTATTTGTTTAAATACTAAATATAAATACAGTGCACACCGGTTATAACGGACCTGGGATATAACGTACTATCGGTTATAACGTACCTAGAAGCTAGGTCCCGATTGAAGTCATGAATGACATATTTTTCGATACAAAATTTTTTAAAGAATATAAATTTTTTAACAAATGAAATTTTTTTATCAAACATAAATTTGTTGAAAAATACAACATTTTTGGGCCCTTGAAATTGGTGAGCCCAGGGCAAATGCCCCGGTTGCCCTGCCGATAAACGGGCCCTGGTTACTGCGTATGTTTATAATGATTGCCACCTTGGCGAGAGTCGGGGCGTTAAAGTAGGAATCAGCGCAAGAAATACAAACACGGCACACTCATGGATTATGAAGCACATTCGAACCAATATTTAAAACGGTGAAGTATAGCTGTAATATACTTGGCGAAGATTGTAAAATAGTTTAAGTAGGCGATTTTAAGATAGATTTCGATTCCAAAGATGGGTTTTATGAAACAAGGAAGCAAAATAAGGCACATTCATGAATAATGATACACTTTCCAACTTAATGGTATAAGGAAGAAAAATAGGGACGACGCATAAACTATGATACGCTTTTCATACGTAGCACTAGTGCGTATTTAAAATCTGGAAGTGTTTCAGATTTTCTTTCTTTTTATTTATTTATTTTGCGTTCGTGAACAATGGATATAAAAATTTATATGAATAAACACGATAAATGAAGAAAAAGGAATTTTACGTACACATATTCATTAGCTCAGCCGAAACATGAGAATTTAAAATTGTCTGCTAATTAATATCTGGATTAGAAATAGTGAGCTGTTACATATTAAAGTAGATTTTTATTACGTAATTTTCGGAATCCGAATTTTCAGTAAGCATACTAGGATGGGTGAATAAAATCGTCTGCCGTTAAGTTATTCCAAATTTCGTCCACAAACATGTAATTTTTCAGATTTATAATATTAGCAGGATATATATTGTATGTCACATGAAAATTATTTTTTTTTCTCAGCTCCTGAGATAAAAGACCAGATGAAATTTTTTGGAATATAGTTCATGCACCATCTTAACAAGAAATAAAACTTTAAAACATGTGTTTCGGATCAAACATGTCGAAAAAAATTCATGATGTTTCTTAGCAAATGCAATGTGTATGCAAAATCTATAGAAGATACTTAAATTTCGATTACATTTTTAGAATCATCTTGAAAAGTTACCCCTGTAAACAAACTTTCACTTCATTAAGTTTTATAGGTAAGGCGTTATTCAAGGAAATAAGAAAAAAAATGGCGAATTTTATGCGGAAATTTTTAAATTATAATAGTTATTTTCTCAGTACTTAAGTATCATAGAACTTTCAAAATTTTGTTTTGTGGTTATCTTAGCCTATAAATCTCTATAAAACATTTGAGGAAAATCTGAATGATGTGGTGTAGTTTTTCCTTTTTTTTTTTTTTTTTTTTTTTTTTTTTGATTTGACGGGGAACGACCTGGTAGCCTTTTTTTCCCCCTCCCTGAATTGTCTCGCCTCAAAATTATATTATTTTTTAGTTTTGTCGTTTTGTCTCTTTTCTTGCATGCAAGCGATATAATGAGTAAATAACTTTTTAGATTGTTTTAAAAGTAAAAGTTTGTTGCTACGCAATATTACTTTGTTAGATGAATTAATTATTTACAGTTTCTGGAATAATATAAAATAATGAAATTTCGATTTTCTTCACTTCGATTTATTTCCGTACGAAGGACGGAAATAGCTGAATGCCTTGTCACGTTTTCTATAGCGGGAATGGGCCCTAAGTGCACTTTTGAGCCTTTTCCCAAGCCACTTAGCAAATTTCTACTATTTTTGTCTTAGTTTTACAATCTGCTGTGTGTGGCTCCTGATGAGAGCTGCAGTGATTATAAATATTTACAACTTTCATTTAAAAAAAATTCTTGTTTCTTGTGCTTCTTTTTCTTCACATATGTGACTGGCCCACTCTATTGCTGTTTCATGGAAGTATGATGGTATATTTTAGTCATCAGTTTATATATATATTGAAACCTCCGTAAATTTGACACCTGCGGTTCCCTCAAAAAGTGTCCAACTTTGAGAGGTGTCCAACTTATAGAGTTATATTTCTATATTACGGACACATTCCATTCCCCAGAAAAATGTCCAACTTAGGTAGGTGTCCAAATTAAGGGATATCCAACGTGTAAGGGATATACAGTTTCCACTGTATATATAATGTAAAATACGCTATATGGAAATATAGTCAATAACCAGCGATCAGTCGTATCTTCAATAAAATAATATTAACCAAAAATTGCAAGAAAAATCAAATACACTACTTCACGAACAAAAATGGAATCGCAGGTCGTAATATATCCACAAAACTCACGTGAAAGAGTATAAGTCTAAAAAGCAAATAACTCTGAATTAGAAATGAGATGGAATTTTTATTTGATAGCTCTCTCATTAGGTGCCACCGCTAGATAAATTCAAATAAAAAAGAAACAAAAATAGCAAGGTTTCGGTAGCTTATGTGTGTGTGTCAGTCATTAAAATATTCACCTAAAATTGAATTTAAAATTCGAATAATTAGGGGGACCGGAAAGTAAAATCATTTTTCCTTAAGTCAATATTTCGCCTACATTACTGAAATTAGTAATGTGAAGTTTGTAACGTTGGTCTTCGATAAGAGAGGATTTCCCAAAATTTGTAATCCATGGAGAGGGGAGTAAGCGGAACAAAACGTACTTTTCCCGTATCTTAAAGAAATAAAAAGGTTATCCATCAAATTCTTGCTGTAAAATTGTAAGGTACACCAATACCTAAAAATTTACTTCAAGAAATTTTGAAATTTGCCCTACAAGGTATGTGAGCGCCCACCCTCCTCGCAATCTCTCTTGGAGGGGAAAAACAGTTATCTGTAAAATTTTTGCTTTAAAATGTAGTTAGTAAGAGTCCGTTGGTTAGGCCCAACTTGTTTGCAATTAAAAGCTTGTTAAAAACATATTTATTTGAATTTAATGTAATACTACATTACTTTCGTATTCATACACCTAAAATTTCCAATATAAAGTATTGACGCAATATTGAAAGAAATGTATTACAAGTAAAAGAAATAGTATCTCCGATTGAATAACTCTAAAATAAATTAATGACAAATTTTCTGAAATCCTTTTTCCAATTAGAATTTTTATTCTCGTTAGTTTTGTTAAAATAATTCTTGGGGTTTTCATTGTTTGGAAATTCTGGAAAAACGTGACACACTTCTGCCCTTAGTCTGAGAAGATCCTCTTCCAGCAATTTTTAAAATACCGTTTTTTAAGGGCGTTAAATGTATTGTTTGAAAACTTGCCAAATGAAGTGATAATCTGATCATTAATTAAAACTTTTTGTTGTGGTGCATTAAAATAAAAAGAAGTTCTAATATTTCAGAGGAAAGGAGATTTTATTTTATTCTCTCTCCCTATAAGACTTTCTTAGTAAAAGCTTAGTTTACGAACTTTAACTGTGTTATACACTGCTCTAATCGGTTGAAACCTTTAAAATTGAAGGTATTCGTTTGTAAATAAATATGTCTAAACAATTCAGGAAGTATATCCTTTTTCCCCCTCGAAGGTGGTCACATACAACATGTTTCACTTCATAAACTGTTAAATGTTATTCCTGTTTGATTTTTTCAAAAATATTGTAATTTCTTTCTGGTGGCCCTTCAAAGCGTAATTACTCTTTTATGTATATCATGCATAATAAGTGTACAACAATAAAGGTAAAATTGTAAAAACTCAAAAATCCCTATAAAGTTACGGAAGTCTTGCAAAATCCCTAGTATGTATTTAATGTAATGCGAAATAGGCCTGCCTGTCTTGCCTCGCCTCACATCCATCCCTAACAAGGGGTTCTCTTCGTGGCACCACAAAACTAATTCGCGACTTGGGTGGCACAGCTTGCTGTGCACTGTGCAAAGCAGAAGTGAAAGGACATGATGGATTGCATGAGGCTATGACTGATTTCGCTTTTCCTCATCGCAGATTAGACATTTGATATCGTTTTAGACATCCAATTTTGTGTGTCGACTCTGGCTAGCCCCCAAATCGTAGCATAAATTATTTTTTTGCTTTATAGTCTTTTTTTTTTAACCACGAAAAAACTCCTAGTAGGCCAACTGTTTTCTTCACAAAGATGCTATTAGAGGAATGCTATGGAATATGAAACCTAGTTTGTTGTCTCAGATAAGGGCGTCCAACATGATAACATAGTACTTGCATATGTGGGCTTCCAATTACTTTCGAAAAGCACAGTAAATCCAAGGTTTTGTCGAGCACTGTCGGAAATTACCCCGTTATTTTTCTATCTCTGGCATATCTTCAATTTACGGGCAATAGCTGTCAAATAGATTAATTTCACGAAAAGAGTTTTTCTGTTTCTTTTCTTTTTCCTTCCCAAGCAGTAAATCCAAATGACATGGTGATCAACGTACATTTTATAATTTCAGAAAAGTTTAAACTGCTCATAAACGAAAAAGGAAAAAAATTATAACAGCTCTAAAAATAAACATTTTTAATTGTAGTTGGTTTGCAATCAGTTTACGATCATCACAATGTTTCATAACTGCTATAGGTTTGCATTTTGTAAGAGATTTCAAAGAGCACCTAAGGACAGTGGCGAATTCAGAAATTTTTTGGGGAGGGGTTAATTTTCGATTGTGTGATTGTGTGTGATTAAGGCAAACCTGCGCGAGGAGTATCTGCCTAAGATGAGGGATGCCTTGGTAGGAGGACTTTCTATGGGGTTCTAACGCATATTCACGTTACATCTGGAGAAAACCTACCAAAACTCCAGACCGTTAGATCAACGACCGCGCGATGGGACCCGAACCCGGGACTTTCACACCTCGGCCGTCTACCATTTTCAGTGATATAACCACTGTGCCATGGTGAGGCTTGGTTAATTTTCGGAAAAAGCTGATTCTCTCGATCCTAACAAAATGTACAATAAAGCAAAATTTAGATCGAAACCAATGTAACATTTTTTGGAGGGGATAGTTTGTAAAAAAAAAGCTCATTTTACCTGCCCAAACTGTATAATAAAGCAGAATGTTATCATGTAGCAATACCTTTTTTTAGCGGGATGGGGGGCGGAGTGGAGGAGTACTGAAACCCCCTATCCGGAAGCGATTCCAGAAGGGGGCTACAGCTTCTCCCGAAATGGGACACTTTACTTAGCTTATAATTTAATACCCCCCCCCCCCCGAAATAGAATTCTGGCTACGAGTCTGCCCCTATCCCCTCTCCTCGATCTGCATCCGGCTAGGGGCAATCTGTTTTCTGTAAAATCTCTGACACAATTAATTATTTTAAATCTATCTAGCAGTAGTATAATATTTTTAAAAGCCATCCCTAAATAAATACACAATCAAATCCGCAAAAGGCAGATAATTTTGGAAACATTTATTTGCAATTTAGAGCCTCCCCAGTGGTGCAGTGGCTTAAGAACCATTCTATCACGCCTCGGGTCCCGGGTTTGAATCCCGGCTTGGACATGGATGTTAATTTTTCCGTCCCTTCATAGGGAGTAACGCTGGCAGTCCACTGGGTGCTCCACTGGGGTGGCCATACTAAAATGGCCAGTAATTCCGGCGTTAGTTGTGACAAAATGCTTGATGAGCAAGTGCCGCCCATTGGGAAAAAATTGCAATTTAGATTAATTTTGTAGTATGTAAGAAAAAATCTCGTCACACGTCATGTAACTATCTTACACACAGTTCAGTTTTACACATTATTCAGAATTTTTCGCTTTGACAAAAAATTCTCACATGAATTTGTTCCTGTAATTCAAGGGCTTCACACTCTTTGCTTTTTTATGAAGAAAAATAGCTTTACAGTTTTACAAATTACGATTCAAAATATTCTTTTTTCAATACCTATTATTAGTTCACACTCTCCCTATATATATTTATATATATTGTTTAAATTTTCAGTCGTTTATAAAATACTTTTTATTCATCCACTCAAGTTCAAATACTTTTTTTTTAAACTTATAGTGGATGACACTTGATGTTAATACAATTTTTTTCAAATATTAATTCATTAATTAAATTAAATTAAATTAATTAATTTCCTGGTAACATGATCTAATTAAATTAATTAGACCATGTTACGTGGGATTAAAAATGTATGAAAACAATAAACTAAACTTACAAACTGGATTAACGGCATCGGTCCTTGCTTCACAAACGGCCCAGCATTAATTAATTAATAATTCATTCATTCATTAAATTTAATAAAAGTAACTAAATAAAATTTTTCTTTGTTGACCTAAGTAGAAATTGACTTTAAATTATTTTTTTTTAATATTACTTTTTTTTTTTTTTTCTGTGAAAACCCTAAGAAAGTTTCCAATTCTTTGGTTAGTAAATTTTAAAAAATCCAAAATGATCTTGCTTCTTTCAGCTTCAGTAATGTAAAATTGAACCTAGCAGCATTTGTAAATGTTTAAATCTACTGTCAAAATTTCCTTAAAACTGTGATTTATGATAACGCACGTCCGAAATATTAATCACAATCACTTAATCGCAGATTAACGACAATAAATCACAAACATTTTGTTACATGAGACTTATTAAAGCTCTAAACTTCACTTCTAATAGAACAAGATAACACTGAATAATGAAAACACTGACTCAGCATCTGGTGGATACTGCTGGATCCTTTATATAATTATTTCTTAAAGTAAACCTGAACTGCCAAGAAAAATTATATCACACTTCCCTTAGCTATAAAATGCAACTCGAATGCCATGATCTTTTCTTCTATAACTCCCAATTAAGTAGCTTTAATAGGCACTAGTCAAATGCATCATTTTCATAACTGTTAGCCTAATAAATCTGAACCGCTATCCAGGATGATGTTTGAACATCCTAGTAATATTCTAAACAACTAATATGCATCCTTTCCGTCATTAATTTAATGGAAGTTATAAGATTCGGCTAAACAGCACCGCTGTGAACAAAGCGTTCCGACAAATTGGTACATTGACCTGCGTCATGAGGTTTGTCACAATGCATGTAATTAGTTACTAAAAGTAGAGATGACTTCCCAGCATTAATTTACAGAAATTACTTAATAAAGCGTAATCCCTACGTAATTTAATGGTAGCACATGCGTATTTTCTAGGTTTGCACACCGTCTTAATTTTTCTCTTCGTTCCTTGAAAGAAAGTTGAATGTTTTGGAATTAAAAAATATCTCTGGGATTTTGTTCTGTGATTTGATTTATTGTAAATATAAAATGCATTTTTGTTAGTTTTTATTCTAATATATTCAGAGTAAGACCAATGTTTTTTTTTCCTTTAATTGTAAATGAGCAGATATATAAATGAAACTTAACGTACTAATATGTAATAATAAAATACAAATAACGATACAACTTTAAATACTTTTTATCTCTCTGAAACTAGTCAAATGATTGCAGTCTTGCAAAACTATCAATAATTGATCGACAATTAGTAGCGGATCCAAGGGAAGGTCAGGTCTAAGGGGTGTGTTTTGTTTAGATCAAAGAAACGCTTTCTTAAATTAGACCCCCTAAAAAATTCTATAACCGTCACAGTCACCAATCAGAACTATAGTCGACGCATAATTTTTAAAGTTTTAAAGGCAAATTCAAAACGTTTCTCACCAAACTGTACTATGCACTCCTGTTAACAATAAACCCATATGCCTGATGAAAATTCAGAAAAATTCCGAAGTACAGGAAAAATTGGCTGAAGCACCAATCATTTGATTAAAATTTGCAAAGGGCTCTGGTTGAATCTCCCCCCCCCCCCACACCACTCCGAATTTTTTAAAATTCTAACAGGTATAATTTAAGAACAACTTAGTAAGTAAAACTTATATATATATATGGTTATATATATATATTATATAAACTTATATATATATATGGTTCCATATATATATAAATATATATATATATATGGAAAGACATCTGAGATTTTTTCAGTCTCTCACGCAAATTGATTCCTCTTTAAACCATTCAAAAGTCAAACGGTTTATGAAATGAGTCACAGTTTCCAACTGCCATCAGCGAAAAGGAGAGCATGTGAAAATTTGTAACCATAAGGATTGATTCACCCCCGGAATAAGATATTTTTCTCCCAGCAGTAACAATACAACTATAAAATAAGTAAACAAAATAATTCTCCCACTCCAATCATTAATTGCCGATATATCGTCAAGTCTGTATGTCTATATATTGGAAGTATTTTTTTTTTTTTTTTTAGACTATGCTGTCTTTAATACTTTGTTTCTTATCTTTCTCACAAATTATAGAATTGCCTTTTTAAATAAAATCACAAATTTTAAAATATTTGTCTTTCTAAAGATTTTACATAAAAAGTTAAAGTTTCGCTGTAGAGTAAGTATATTTTTATGCATTCCTGTTACACAGCAATTAATCATAGTGACTTCCTTTTTCTATGAACGTGGACGATCATTATTGCAAAAACCAACCATACTTATAGAGATCGATACGTAGCAGCTGTTGTCGAAAATTAGTCCACCCGAATTAAGCAAGAAAGCCCCATACATCTGTCTTCTCTCTGTTATTTTTACGATTTTAGGAGTAGTATATAATCGTTTAATGTTTTTTTAATTGTTGTTGTTGTAGTTACCCGTAAAAATAAAATTATACTTCAATTCGTTGTAAGTTACAAAAAAAGGAGAAAAGAATTGCTTTATTTAACGAAAAAAAATATGGATTATCATGTTTTAAAATGAATTAAAATTATCAAAAGTCTTGATTGTTGCAGTAGGGGTGACTTTGACCTGTTGCGACACCTTAGTATTCGGAGCTTTTTGCCCTCCAACTGAACTATGAAGATGTATATACGAGATATCTTTTCACGAGAAACTGCCTCTCACTTGTAGTAGAGTAGGTCCCGGAAAACTCCCACCAGGCTACCCGAGAACCTATTTGAGTCATCCAATCGCCACAGAATCTATTCGTTTCTTATGCACTCGACAGAGATAGAGTCTAAATCAATCGAGTGGAAAGTTTCCACGCTATGAGCGATCCGTAAATTGGCTGTGTAAAAACTGCAGCTTTAAGTTTTCGGTTGAAGTTTAATAGCAGTTAGCCTAGAGATCCGGCTAAATGGTGCAACCATTGTTAGTCTACTTAAAAATTTTCCTGTCGGTAAAAAAAAATTCGGTAAAAAAAAAATTATTCTGACGATAGTGAGTTACTATTATCATTTATCGAAAATGCATTATTCATTTGGATCATTTAATAATGATATGCGTATTGACGCCTTTCTAGAATACCCCAAACACCCTAGAATTTCTTTGCAGTTTATTGTATTAGAAATACAATTACCTGCCTTTCGTAATCGAGTTACCTCAATACGAATACGCAACATACAATTTCTGAGGCCTTTTGTTGAATGACATCCCTGAGTTATGCAACATTCCCGCTTTTACGAAAAACACAAACGGAAAGGAAAGTAAAATAAGTATAAGTAAAAAAACAATTATTTTAATAAAGCTTTTTGTTTAATACGGACTAAAATGTTTAAAATTATTTTTTGAGGTAGATTTCAAGCTCAACCACTTATTGCAACATACAAATGCATTCATACCACGCCGATCAGTGAAGAAGGTAGAAAATTCAATATGAAGGGCGTCCCAAAACTCACGCAATATTTTAATTAAATATAAAACACTGTTTTTTTAATTGTACATTTAAAAAAAACATAAAGTACATAGGATAGGGTTATGCATGGAATAGCATATCGGGCAAATGGCCTCCACGGATTTTATGGCACATACGCATTCTTTTGTCGAAATTTTCCAGGATCATTTCGAATACATGTGGTTGAATTTCCTTGATGCAGCTTTGAGTCCTCCGCAAATCCTCCTTCAATGCACCCGTGGATGTGGGCTTGTTGGCATAGGCCTTTGTCTTCAAAAAACCCCAAAGAAAGAAATCCAGTGGTATTAAATCACATGATCTTTCTCATCATTCTCATCAAAATCATCAAGAATCAAACTTTCATTATTTTTCAAATGTTGTTCAACAATGAAAACGCGTTGTTCTTTCGTATAGTGGTGCATTTTTACTAACTTTAAACTGCCGAATGCCAAACTGTTTTCCTTTTTTGGTTGAGAACGAACTCTAAATTAATTAATTTTCTATTTAATTCAAATCTTATGTAAATGTTGGGCATCCCTAAATACATAATCAAATGTTAAATACCCCTAATAAACCCAAGTCATTTCCATTGAAGAAACACATAACTAAATTTAAGTAAGACAAAAACAAATAAAAACAAATTGAAAAAATATATCATGCCAAACGTCGTCGGGAGAGACTGGCGTAAAAATTAATTACAGGTTTCTGTACAGGTGGCTGGAGATTTATAGCTATTGTGTTTCTTGAATAATATATTAATTTAGAAATTTAATAGCCAGATATATAGTGTTTAGATGTGGTTTTAATGTTCAAATCACAACGGACAGCAGCTCTTGATTATGTAGTTATAAACACAGAAAACACATGATATATATATATATATATATATATATATATATATATATATATATATATATATATGTATGTATGTATATATATATATAAAATTATAAAATTATTAGCAATGCAAAAATGGCATATAAAGTCAAATCAAACATCCATAATTAATTATTTAGAAGATATCCTATTTGCGAGATATGTCTTATTTGTACTATGTTTTGTGTTTTACTTATTAGTTATATATATATATATATATATATATATACATATATATATATATATATACATATATATATATATATATATATATATATATATATATATATATATATAATTTATTTCTTTATTTATAAATGCTTCATAATAACTTGTAGTGTCAACACGGTTTAGTAAGTAGTCGTTAAATACCACTACTTGGTCAAAAATTGCATTATAATACCAGTAGTTACGGGGGAGAACGAACTGATGTGTGGGGAAAATAGAGATTTTTGGAACAAAGTATTAAATAACTATAATTTTAAAAAAGCTATTAAAAACATCGATAAAAGAAAAACAGTAGTATCGTCATCAGTAGTATATTAACAGCATTAAGTGTCACCTGAGTTAAACGTCTGTGCTTCAAAGTTAAAACTCGATCGGATAGAAAGTGGGTTAAAATTCCTATACAAATTTTTAACTGGAACAACATAATAACAGAGAAAGCTAATAAAAAGCTCGGAGGGGGAGCTTCAGTTTTGATTTTCTTTGAGAGGTTCTTCTCAATTCATCCGAAAGTAAAGGAAGAATTCCACCAATATCTAATATGCGAGCAGGAGATCAGTCTTTTCTTATGAGGAGCAATGAATAAGTCCTGCAATGTTGTGCAGCTTATATGAACTAGATTTAATTTTCTTTCAGTAAGAATGCTGACATTTGGGTGATAATTTTACGAAATAATCGCAAAGAAGTTGCTTTTATGAGGTTTCTGTATTCAATTGTAAACATGGGAGATGTCCGGATCAAATGTTTTATTTGAGCATGTGTTACTGCACGCTTCATATTTAAAGCAAAAGACGCAATGTCTTTTGTTTTAACGAATGTAACGAATTTTTTAATGTTCAAACGCATTTCATCCAGTTGTCATGTACAAAGCGTAATCTATCGGAATTCTTTCGTGTGCGTCTGTAAAAAAAATCTAAATGTGCATGCTCATTGTCCCATAGGAAACTCAATACGATAAAATACAACAGTGCAAATTAATTTACCGGAAGTCAGTACACAATTATTTGAATTATGGCGAAGACGTTCAGATGTACTGACAGACATACTGATAAACCAGAAATATTTACATTTTGGAAAGTGATGCTAAATCTAATAGTAGCCTTTTTTTTTTAAATAGCTCATCATATAATGCACTTTTAAATACTACTGATTTTAGACCATAATATATTGGAATTCTTCTAATTGCTAATGTAAAACAAACATAAACGCTATGTTCACCATTTTCAGCAGGCGTTTAACTTTGTTTCGTTTGAAATAGAAAAAAATAATGACATAATAGCACTTTTCAACAAATACTGTCCTTAGATTATATTTTTAAGGGAGCATTTTTTTCTCCAGTTCAAAAAATCTGCAATCGCTAAATACCATTTTCAGTAAGGTACAGACCGAAAAATTGTCGCCGTTAAAACTTTTTAATGAGACTAACAACTGAAAAATAGAGTAATAAAGTCTATGTGCAACTGTGAAAGAGCATGAAAAAGAGTAGTTGTGTCTTCTGGCACGGAATTGACGAATGATCTTTCAAAATCGCTGTCTGTTTGTAAAATAATTTTCAAGACTCGCATCTTTCGATTTCCCATTTTCTTGTAAAACTTTATTCTATGAAATCCTGTAAAAGAAATATGAACGAATGACTGAGAATGAACATCAACCAGCATTCCCCAAACCTGCAGTGAAATATTAAAAAAATTAATTGCGTGAAACTTCGAGAAGAATCTAATACGTAATTAAAACTTTGCGTTTCAACTGAACTTCCATCCATCACAGTGTCTGTGATCTTAGTTGTTCACAAGTTAAGTTGAAAAACAATTAGCACTATGCAGGTAATGGAAAATAAGAATTATTCAGCTAATTACCCAACAATGTGGAGATTAATACAAGAGAATATGATCAAATGATTCTGTATTGTTAACCTGCAAAGGAATTGACAATTTCACCCTGCAATAGCTAAAGCCGAGAGTTCGAAAAATGAACGACGGTTTGAAAAATCGACCAAAGAAAAACGCAAGGCAATGGAAATGCATAGTTTGCTGCATTTTTCATCAGACACGAGGAAAATTTTATGCACCGAATTTTCGAAATTAGCTCCAAAGGTCACCAGTAGACGGCGCTACTTGACGAGAGAAACGGGATAAAACTGCTGCAAAGATAAACAGTTTCAAAAACGAAATGGTCGTTATTTTCCAAAATAACCATTTCCATGGGCCAAGGTAGCCCAGTTGTTAAGGTGTCGGACAGTAACCGAAAAGTTGCGGGTTCGATTCTGACTCGCCACTGAAGACCACGTACATGCGCTAGTCCCTTCTGCGGTTGCTAGAAGTTTCCGAGGGGTGCCAATATTCAGAAGTCCGTCTTTCTGATGAGGATTTAAACTGCGTCTGGAAACCCCAGGAAGAACATATATAGCTCTAAGCGACACACTCGGTGTCTTGAGTTATCCTCTCCTGGCAAACAAACAAAACGTTATTTCCACCTACAATGGGCAGCAGTCTGAGACAAAGGTTTCAGACACCTTTCTTTGTAAACATTCCTTCTTCGTTGAGCAGAGCAGAATATAGGAGACCTTACGAACTTATTTTGAAAATTGGAGATATGAAGCTCCTGATGTCCGAGGAATAATTCAACAAACCGTACATTTTCTACACCCTTTTGAATTTCTTTAATTAATTTTTTAAATAGCTGTTCATGTTTGGGACACCCTGTAAAAATGATAGGATAGAGCAAATCGCAGTCTGAGTTTGAAATTGCTGTTTTATATAGCTATAGAAATAAGTCAACAGTTGTTTTATTAACTATTTTTTTAATTCAATGTTATGGTTAAAATTTATTACTTAAAATCTTAACAAATAAGTGTTTTTATATAACACTTTATATCTCTCTATTTTTTTGTTTTCAGTTCTTGTATATCTTACCCTGTTATTTTACTTACTTATTTATTTTTTTATTTTTTAGGTAAGTCCCATATTGCTTTTATAGAAAATATTTTTCTAACTCTCACACAATGGTAAGTTTTACATAATACTTCTTTAACATTTGTAGGGAATTGATTTCTATTAGCGAATGTCTTTACGCATACATCGGCAAATCCTTTGAAATGTCGCCACTTTTTCGTGTTTACTTAAAATAACACTAAAACATCATCTTTTCTTTCTTTCTTTTTTTTTTTTTTTTTTTTTTTTTTTTTTTGGCGGATTTGGACTTCAAATACAATTTGCCAGTAAGAATTGTTTTCTAGCGAAATTCTTATGAAAAATAATAAAAAATACATCATGATATACTTGCAGTCGATGCAATTAGATAAATAGAAATTTATATAATTCAGAAATATTTAATTACACAGGGTTAGCACAAATGAATGACCGGATTTTAAATATTTATATTTTCGAAACTGTTACACATGCAACAATAAATTAAATAAAAAATATAAAGTTTTTTTAAAACAAATTTTCGATGTATGACGCTTCTGTTGCACGAGAAACAACTAATCTATAATCAAATTCGTTCCACACATTTTGCAGTATCACATTGTCAATAGTTCCTAATGCTGCACAAATACATTTTTTAAGTTCTTGAAAGGTCTTACAAAAAGTGATTTCTTCCGTCTTTACGGTATTAACATTTTATTCTTTGTTTCATAGTCTTAAAGAAGTCTGTTTCCTTTTCTTTTTTTTTTTTCTTTTTAATTCTGTATTATCCGAAAAATCCGCGTAATTATATTTTTTCAGTAGTAAGTCATTGCTCTGATCAGTGGCAGATCCTGAAGAAAATTCTGGACGGAGCAAAATATTTTTGTTTGCTTTTTCTTATAAATTCATTTGAATTTACAAAAAAGCTAACCTTCTATTGTGTAAACTTGGTTTGTCTATATAGAGCTCGTCTGGGGTGGGGGGGGACGTATCCCTGTGACCCCTATGGATCTATATGAATCCACCAATGTCTGTGACATAATAGATTGACTAGTTGTTGCCAGTGAGATTTCGCCCTAGTTCACTTCATCTGCGTGAATTCCCTTGTTCACATTAACCCTTTAAGGCTGTTCTTCGAAAAAAAAGAACTCTGTTTTTAGTCTTGGTACACAAATTGAAATAAACTAATAGCACCATGGTCTCCAAAAAATTCCAGATGTTTCTTCATAAGCTGTTTTACACACTACGATAAGCGAAAACGCTGTGGCTTTTGTGAAATTTTCAGAAAAAATTCTTAAACATGGATTTGAGCTGCAAGATTTTTCGAAGAGTGACACGCTTTGCGAAAATTTCCAATTCTTAAGAATTTTTTCTAAAAGTATTGAGACTGATACAGATTGGCCTGTCTTTGCAGTATGTAATACAGCTTGTAAAGAGACAGTTTCAAAATTTTGAAGTGCCTGGCATAAATAGTTTATTTGTAATTATGTACCAAAATCACATGATTTTTTCGAATAACACCGTTAACGCGCAGTGTTCCCGCTCTGGGAACACCAAACTCTGACGTTTTGACTGTCGACAGTCACGGAGAATAGATTTGATTTCTATAAAAATAGTTGCGAGTGACACAGCTCCACGAGAATCCTTTACATTTTAGCACGTCATTTCCCGTAAAAAAAATGGTCACAATTATTTTTAACAGCTCTGGGATCTGCTGGAAAATGGAAGAATGCGAAAACATCTGGATTGATTGCCCAATGCTGAAAAAAGGGCAGCCGTTGCCATCCCTCGACTTAACTACCAGCAAGATGGCGGACGATCTTGCGTGTCACTGATAGCGTGTCGCTGATCTAGAGAACCTTTTTTGACGCAGCTGGCTGTGCTCGCGCACACCAGACCTTTACTAAGTGCCTTTTATGTGTGTTATTTGATTAAGTTTTAATTATTTACCCCTTAACAAAAGTGTCACATATTGAACATGTGTAACTGGGAAAAGAAAAACTTCTCTTTCTTATTAAATAATTCTTTAATTTTGTCTATTAGTTATTGTAGCACGTGTAATAGTTTTAAATATATAAATATTTAAAATTCGGTCATTCCTTTATGCTAACCCTGTGCGTTCTTCACAATTTAACGATTCCATGTGAAACTTGGACAATAATCGATATTGATATATATATTTTTTAATGTTTGATGACTGCAAATTCAAAAACCAAAAAAAGGCAGTGAAATAACAATGAAATATATTTTTATCAATTTGTCAGACATAAAAATGTTAATGAAAAAGAAACGAAATAATAAATTCGATTCTACGATCAGATACATGTAGAATATATTCCCAATTAATGGATAAAAGGTCATGACTCTGGGACAGAAGAATGACACACATTGAATTAACCAGATTCTCTCGTCGTTCTTATGTCTGGGAAATATTTCTTTGTCACGATATTGCAATTACAAAAAGAAGAGTTTGATGATCGTAATGACAACTTATAGTAAATGGATAATAAATGCAATGGACGGTTGTAAATAGATAGTAGTATGTAATAAAATGTTATGAATAAATAGTTATTATGGAACGAAAAAGTATACATGCACTATTAGTGAATGGTGTTAGAAAATATAAGTAAAAAATAAACATTTTACAAGAAATTGAGATAATTTATTAAAATCAACCCAAAACTTTTGATCTGTATTTAGATTTACAAATACTTTATTCATACTTAGAACTGAGTGAATACTGATCAACATGCTCTGTCTTTACAGAATTTATATGCAGTGTGAAATACATCTGTAAATCCAATTTTCTGCAGGTGTGTTGAAAATTTAAATGCCATTGCGCTTTATCTCCAAAAACACTATATTTCTTTCTTCTTATCTTTCGCAATAAACGTCGATGCGAATAAATATGTAAGCCTTGCAAAATTTAAAATAAAATTCTCTCCGCACGCAATACTTTTAAATTTCCTTTGTTGAGTTCTATTTTCATCATTTTCTAAGGAGGAATTGGCTAAATGGAATGCATTTCCCAGAATAGCCAGGAAATTTCCTAAGCTCTATTTAAAAGCAAACAAGCGTTTTTATACAAGTTTTAGAAGTGTCCTGTACACTAATAGCACAATTCTGAAGAGCATGTCTCCTAATTTTTTCTTTCGAAAAGTTTGTATTTTTAACGTTCTCATAAATTTTGTGAAAGGCATTTAACATGAGCCTTCAAGTAAAAAAAAAAAAAAGGTATAAAAGATTTCCGAAATTTTATATTAGCTTTTTTAACAACAGCATCTATGTGAAATGCATTTGCTTTCCATTTGGATTTTCGTTGTAAATAAAGCCCTTCAAAACGGATGGGTTTAGTTTTGTTAGAGATATTGCATAAAATTGTTGATGGGATTTCTAAAATTTCTACAGAAAATCTTTGTTATATTATAGATAAGAATAATTTTAACCTAAAAGCAAAAGAGGCACATCAAAAGACAGTTTTGGTGTTTTCTTAAATCCTGGCAAAAATACGAAATTAAACTTTTAAATTTATCCTCTGAATAAAAATACTGAACTTTGTCCTTTCAGAAATGGTAATATTAGAGGGTTTTTTTTTTTTTTTTTCATACAAATATTTAATTTAAAATGGTACTATAAGAAAAATAAAATACTTGTCATAGTGCATGAGAAATGTAAATAATAAATTTTAGTTATGGAGTTTTTAAATTTTTTTATTATGAATATGAATTTATTTTATAAATAAAAAACAGTTAGGCGACTGTAAGGCATATAGGATGACATAGGAAAAAGAGCTAAAAACGATACATTGAGATAAATTTAGCTATAATTTTCTGAGTTTTTCCACCCTTTTTTAAAGTTATAATTGAACACTAAATAAATCGAGTAAAAGTCTAACTATATTATTAGTTGAGCACAATGGTGAAATAAGCCTCCTCAAAATAAAATGGTGTAATTAATGCTACTAATGATATCTAACTATTGTTTTGTACCGATGTTATTTCACACGATTTCAGTTGTGTATGCCAAATCACACCCGTAATTGCGTCAGGTGCTTTTAGGAGGTAAACAGAAATAAAAAATTTAATACATAAACAAAATTTTTATCATTTTATCTGAATAGATAGTTGAAAGCTGTTATTATAATCCATGTTACACTTTCAATCAAATGAAAATAAAAAAGAAAACAGCATAACAAAGGATACTTTCGCTTGTGTGCCACAAATGTGGATATGCTCATTAGACCACAATCAGTTATTTAGGAGAACATTTATTTTCTTTTTTCATGAAAAGTTCTCAATAAATACCTTCTTTGCCTTAGAAATATTGACGTTTTTATTATTATAAAAGGTTTGTAACTTCTATTCTTAATAATCACTTTCCTAATGACCATGGCATTTTCATTTGATTAGCTCAGTTTTCAAAATCGGATGTTTTCTTTAAAAAAAAATGTTATTTGGAAGAAAATAAAAAGTATCGAATTTGTTTTATTATTAGACCCTTTCTATTCGAAACATTTTCAAATCTGGTTTCAATGGTTATTAAATAAATGAAATGGAAAACAACAGATGTTGAATTAAACAAATATATCGGATTTGTGTAATTCGTAAGTGTTTGGCATAACATTGAGCCACTAAGGTCCAAAGCATACAAAACACGACTATTAAGCAGCCTTCGGTACATGAATACAAATAAACTAATTACGTCAGGGTCTTGAAAAGTTTTAGGATGTCTCTTCATAAGGCTTTTTTTTTTCTGTAATTTTCATAGAAAGCACAGTTTTTCATTTCAGTGTGTAGTGCAACTTATGACGAATCGTCATGAAATTTTTCGAGTTTCTGGCGAGAAACATGTACCAGGACTGTGGAACAGGTTTTGATTCTTTAAATTACAGCCTTATGTAAATACGTTACGATAAGGCCACAAAAATTTTCAAAACAATTTCATACGAAGATATATTATTCACCTAAAGACAAATTTAAATGATTTACGAAACTCTCTGAAAATATTTTCAAAGCAAAAACTCTGGGCACATTTTATCGAAGCTGGCTAAATCGACTCATCTGGTATTTTTAATAATACTCTATGTTTACGATTTTTTGTTTTTTCAGATTTTTTCGCAAATCTCATAACTGTTCATACTAAAACTTGTTAAAAGACAGTCTGAAATTTTTCAAGTACCTGGCATATTCTGTTTGTTTTCAAAACTCTCCATAAGTTATATGGTTTTTTTTTTTTTTTTTAAGTCCTTTCAAGAACTCATTCTTGTTCTGAGAGCAAAAATATTCAGCTTAGCGTTTTGGGCCATATCTATACAAAGTATGTATTTTATCCCTTTCATTCAGTATAAATAGCAAAAAGTAAAATAAAATATAGAAAAATCTAGAACATACAAAGTTGAGAGAAATCGCATCTAAATAAGGTAGGTAGAATATTTCAACTTATAATATCATGCAAATCTTCGCCGGTGGATAAACACACGTGAGGTGAGTGGTAAAGCACATTTTTTCGGTATTTTTACTTCTTCTTGTGTAGTAAAAGGTTCTTATCCTGAGTATTTTGCAATTGCTTCACTTGGAAGTACTACATTTGTACTATCAAATGAGCAAATAAATAAGAGCATAGTTTTATGTATGCGCAAAACACTTCATACTTTTATTTATTTATTTGTTTATCTTTTGGGTGCAGAGTGAGCGTGAGTGTTTAATTGAGTGGAAATTCGGATGCTCTTGTAAAATTGCAGATCCATTCAAATTTTTATCAATCAATCATTCGCTTTTAGTGTGCTGTCATTTTTCTAGAAATCGTGAAACCATTTTAGCGTCTGTGTCAATTTACAAAAAAGTTTTAAAACATCAAATTAAGAAAAAATTGGAATTACTCATCGTTATCTGATCAATAACTCACCATTAGATTATTTTTAAAGAGTAAAGACGATAAAATAAGGTTTCATGAAATATCATTTATTGATTGTAATAATAATAATAATAATAATAATAACTACAACAACAACGCGAAATATCACATTATGAGCCCAGATATATACAAAATAAAAAACAACAGAAAAAATATTCTAAATGAGTTGTAACTAGCGACAGAGAGATTTTAAGTTTGAATCTCATGCATTATACCAGCAAATCTGGAAATCTACATCCTCTCAAAAAAGTATTCGAGTATAAGCGAAATTTACTATTTAGCTTTGCGAATAATGAATTAGTTTTTGAAAAGCGCACAATTCGACAAAAATGTGGAAAACTATAGTTATACACAACCTAATTCTTATTTTATTATAAATAATTTTTAATTTATGAAACAAACGTACGAAGTTTCACTTTTACTCGAATACTTTTTTGTGAGATTGTACACGAACAGAATTCTAACTACGGTACTTGAAATCCTATCTTGAGTGTTCATGGAACATGATGTTGAGTTACTGTATAAACAAACTAAGATTTATAATTTTATATTACAGTCTTTTTTGTAAATAAATATTTCTTATACATATAAAGATGTAATTTCTTGATACAGCTTAAAAAAACTGCCCTGTATGTGAATAAAATTCTGAAGAATGGCTTTTACATATTTATTTTATTAAAAAAAAAATCACAAGCAGTTAAGTCCACAGTATATTGAGATCAATTAATCGGACATTTTAGCGGATTTTGTACATTAATTGATATTTATTAAACGATTATTTTGCAAGTGACTCAAATAGCAGAAAATACTAGAGACGTAAGCCTATAAAGCGTTGACTTATAAATGCCTGTTTTGTGAAAAAATACGCATTTCTCTAACTACACTACAGCTGTAGAGTTCGAAGTGCCCTTATAAACGTTGTTTATTTAAAACAAATATTTTCTTTTCTTACGTAGGAAAAGTTACGTCATGATAATTAAACTTTTCAGATGCCAAAATCAATAAGTTATCAGTGATATGTAATGCAACATTTCAAATTCCACTTTCTTTTTCAAATCAACTGAATTGGAACACTTATTAGAAAAGGAGTGAAAAGAAATCGCTGGTTGGATCAGGGTAGTTTTTTTTTTTTTTTTAATGCTTTTAAATATGAGTCAGTTTGACAGAAAGCTGTATTCATGCTTTTCAAAAAAGAAACATACTCAACATGATAATCTACATCTGTGACACATTTCGCTATTCAAATATGTTTTCTTTGCTTTCTCCTCACTGATATGATGTAATAGTCATCATCTCGCATGAAAAGGCATCAAGCGTGTCCAGCTAAACGCACGCGCACAGTTTGTAAAGATATTGCTTTCCCCCTGTCAATGGTTTGGATGTATGTATTTTTAAAATCCTCATCAGAGATTGCTAATATCTGGCGACATTTTAGTGTCATCGAACTTTATTTTAATGATGATTTCCTGAATCATCTTTTGTTTCATTATGTGGCTTTTGAGAATATTACATCACATTTTTTTTTTGGAATGACTTATGCTAGTGAAATGACAGTCAATCATCCAATCATCCGTATCACGCCATCACTGGCAAGTTCCAGACTCGGTTGGTTGTTAAAAATGTTTGATTTACTCTATATATTTTAGGACTTTTATATTTGCTTTCTGAACTTTAGAACTAAGGCGTTCATTATGAGTTATTGAGGAAAACACTGAATTATTTGTCAGAATGACACTCGCTGTAATTCTTACACAAAACTCGCAAATTTTTTTTGGCACCGGTGGAAAAAAAAAAAAAAACCGTCATTTGCTAAACACAGGTGTTTGCATATTACCAAAAATAGTATGTTTAACTCAGTTTAGCTATGTACAGAAGGGGGGAGAAATGGAAAAGGATAACTAATTATGTAAATATTTACTTAAAAATAAAACAATATGCACATGCATTTATAAACTCTGACTCATTGTTAAAAAAATTTAATGAGAGTTTGATAAATAGATTTTCTACAGAAATAAAAATGTTGATGTCCTATTTACAACAAATGACTAATAACTTTCTACAGAAATAAAAGTGGATGTCCTATTTACAACATATGACTAATAACTTTCAACAAACCTTTCACGTATTTGCCTTAATCTTTATGAACACTCGAAATATAAATAAATCACACCTACTTTATTTCGGAATCAAAATTATACTGAATGTTAACTATCTATTTTTAAAAATAACTGAAAATAAAACAGATTAGTACAAAAGCGTGGCCGATACGATGACTTCGTATCATGTTTCCTGTAGCACATTATTATTTTATGATTAAAATGTCAAAAAATTCAGGTAATTTGATTTGTTCTGAAGTGCATAATTGTTTTTTCATCTTTCCCCCGCTCTATTCCAAATACACTTCCGATTACGATACAAGTAGTATCAGAATCTGGTTTTAAAAGTTTCGAATGAGCTTTGTTTGTGTGTGTGTGTGGGAATTGAGATACATTAAAATTTTCTCGATTAGTTAAAGGTTTCAAATGAGTCATTTTTGTGAATTAAGATACAGTAAATTTTTCGCTGCTTATTTTATATTAGTTTGCTACAGGAAAAGATACATGAATTTTTAAATCCTAGCAGGGCCTCACTATGGCACAGTGGTTATGTCACTGGAAATGGTAGACGGGCGAAGTGAGAAGATCCCGGGTTCGGGTCCCATCGCGCGTCCGTCGACCTAACCGTTCGGAATTTTCCGTGGTTTTCTCCGAAACTTAGCGTAAATACGGGTTAGGACCCCTTAGAAAGACCCCCACGGAGGGCACCCCACACATTGGCCTAGAGCCCTCGAGTAGCTAATCGGTCGTAATCCCACAAACAAACAAACAAATTAAATCCAATCATGAAGTACCAATTTTTAAAATTATTACTTTAAGTGCTACTTTTTTATTTTACAAAATATTTTTTACTATATTTTATTTCTTTTACTTTTGTTACTTTAGAAACACATTTAAGATTTTCATTAAAACTGTTTTAAGTATGTATGCAGGAAATGGCACTCACTGTACTACGGTTCATCTGGTCTAGTTATCATCTACTGTAAAATATGGATTTACCTTTATAAGCAAAAAACCCAGATGTTTTTATTCAAGCGAGTTTCTTCGAAACGCGTGGCATAACTATCTTGAAATTTGTGAAACATATTGACCATATTCCAGTTAAATTCGAAAGAAGTAGCTCAAGATTACGTACAGCCAATGGAGAATTTTCAAGGTTAAAATCGGAAATCATTGCCCAGGCATAAGTATATTTGCTGCCTTTATGAAATAAAACCACAAGTTTATATGTATATGAACTCTAATAATTTCATTTCAGAATTCTATCAAGTAGAAAATATAAGTAATAGTAAATGACGAGTAGTATAGATGGCACTTGCAAATATTTCGCAACTTTAAATTATAGAAATAATTTAAAGCTTTATTCTTTTTTTCAAAATTTTTTTTAAATATAATCACTGATTCAGCCTTTTCTATATCTATAAAAATGTCAGACAATTTAAAATAACGTTATCCACTTAAAATATTTTTTCTAAATAAAAAACAAAACAGTGTAATTTAGAGCCGGGGATTTTGGAAAAATGGTTTCGGGAAATCCGAAAAGCTCAGCGTTAAAAAAATTTGTTCGCATTTTTTACTCACTTGACACATTCAAAATAGAATATAAAAATCCATCGCATCCAGTTTTATGTTTAAACCAAAATGAAAGGCTTAAATCTGTATGTTATTTGGACAATCATCAACGACGGCATGTTATCTGAAAAACAAACGTGTTTCCCCCTTGAAACATTTTCATTGATTCCTTAATAGAGTTTAAGAAAAAAAAAAAAAAAGATTTGGGGGGGGGAGGGGAAGTTGTAGCAACGAGCTTAGATTTTTATAGTACTTTGTTATCCCCCTTTTCCAAAAACTCATTTTTATCGTCGAGAGAAGCGGAAAATTTTCTCCGAACAAATTCTGCTCTGGTATTAGCTGGAGAAAATGTTCCACGGTATCAAGATAGTGATCAAAATTGTCATTTCTCTTTTGAAAGTTGAATATTAAGTCGCGGTAGTAGAGTAACTTCAGCTGCTTCCTGCTGAAGCGATGTGTATTTGCCATCGTCGATTTAAGATAAATATTTCATGATTTCTCAAGTACAAGCGAAGCCTGTTCTGAAAAATGTAAGCATAAAAAATCGAAAAGAAAAGCAAATATTAAACTGATGTGAAACACGCCTACGTAAAAATAAATAAACGATAAGGACATGTTTGGATGAAAAGCAATTTAGAGACAAAGTAAGTCTAAATTTACATTTGCTAAAAGGTTTTGCATTTGGTGTTGTAATATTAATAAATAGTGGCAGAGTTTGAAGTTAGACTTTTATATAACAAGCCCGCTTTTTAAAGTATTGATTTGATTGAATGGAAGTTCAGTTAAAATGTTACTGCGCATAATAGTCTAAGTTTTTCGCATGTAGGTATATATCTTGTAAAAGAAATGTGGGTTTCGACAATTTTTATGTAAAACCTGTCTCATTGAAATACTTTTTGGAGACAACGTTTTCTGTCAATATCGTTCGTCCATGTTGCCTTAAGTTTTTTCCTTGAAACCATCTCATTACTAACGGGTTGAACCATGACGATTTGGGTGAGGTGGGACATGCGCTTTAACTGAAATGCCTTGAGCCACCGTGTCCCGCAGTGGACTGGGCGCTAATCTCCGTTCCCATAAGAACACGGCAAGTGAAGCAGCATCCGGCTTGGCCAGTGCTTGGGAGGCCCCGCCCGTCCGCTGTGGAACCGTGTACGCTAATGGGAGCTGGTGCACGAAAAATCCGTCGTGGCTCCAAAGTCCTCCAAGTTGTTAAACGATACCTCTGGGGGTGCCGATTTCAGGGGGCTGGTCCCTCCTCTGGAATTGGTTCAAAATTACGAGACCCCGAGCTAAGACGGACTTCCTCCCACTGGGGCTCATTGAAATGGAAGCCGCTCCTTCAGCCCATCGCCTGCCTATATAGGGGGATCTGTCACCGCAACGCGGTTGCCAGAGGGCATTGGCATCAACAACAACAACAACCTTGAGCCACCGTGAACACTTGCGAGCAAATGAATGAGCCCCACTCCGGTGATTACCAGAACTGAACCGCAATAGTCCGGTAGTCTTAACATACATAAGAGCTAGTTCTTCTTTAAAGAAGTATCCAGAGAAGGTATTCCATTCTGAAACTAGTATATCATGAACTATAAATATAGATGATCTTTCATAATAAAGAATAACAGCTGAAAAGAGTCAATGATCTAATATAGCTTTAAATGCATTTCCTACATTTAAATACCTAAGATTAAAGGAAAATTCTGAAATATATAGTTCTTGTACTTTTATTTTATTTTATCTTAATTTCCCGGGTTTACTCAAACAGTATTGTCCCAAAACGCTATAATGTTCAGTACTGCTTTATAGGAATCACATATTTAGGGGGACCGTGTACGCTTATGGGAGTTGGTGCACATAAAATAGGTTCGTGACCCATATGTCCTCCATGTTCAGAAGATACCTCTCTAGGGGTGTCGATTTCAGGTGCTAGGTTTCTCATCTGGAATTAATCAAAATTAGGAGACCCCGAGCTAAATCGTCCTCTCTCTGGGGCTCATTTAAAAGGTAGCCGTTCTTTTTCGCCCATCGCCGTCCTATATGGAGGAACTAGCACCGCGCCGCGGCTGCCAGAAGACATTTGAAACAACAACAACAACAATATATTTAGGGAGCTAGTATCCATGGGCGTAGCCAGCGGGGGGCAGGGGCCCCTAAAATGAGCTAGTTATAGGGACTGATTATGAAAAACCGGGGGGAGGAGCAGTTGGACTCCATGGTCTCCTTGTCTTGCCCCCCCCCCTCCTAATGATAATCCTGGCTACACCCTTGCTAGTATCTTTCTATCAAGAGATGGAAATCTAATTAATCGTGAAAAGTGGTGTCCGCATTCGATGTTTATTATACATTTTGCTACTTTATACGTTATGGAACTTCAAAATGTTACTCAGTCAGTATATCAACAGATTTTTAATTTTCTACCTGTTTGGATAGGATTTACGTGAAACTAAGTACGTAATTAGCAAATGTGGATATGTTGAAATAAATCAAATCTAAGCATAAATCTTTTATTTTCCTGGAATAATCTTTTAATTACATCAAATATAAGCTAAATGGAAAATGCTTCGAGTGCATTTCTTTTGTGCTTAAATGGCAAATTTAACTTTTATTAATATTTTATAATGAATTTTAATTAGCAGTTAATACTTTATACTTTAGAATAAAAAGGATTGTTAAAGGAAGCATTTTCTGATAATAATAAGTTACAGTATTACAGCTGAATAAACATTAATTTTTCATCCCAAATAAAAATAACAACTTTTTAATAATAATTAGGCTTTTCAAATTATCTTTATCTGAACAAATTCATCTTTTATCTAAGGACTTTTGGCGTTGATTAGAATCATATTCTGTTAAGGTAAATCATTTTTAAATTTTTAAGCAGCTTTGTTAATAAGATTAAAATATTTTATAACTACTAGTTGTACCTTGATAAATAATATTTCCTGATTGCATTTAATTAAAATAATTTTGGTCATAAAATAATTAATAAAGTGTATAATACTAATTAACAAGAATTAGAGAAGTAATAAATAATCGAGTTATAGAAATATCATTTAAATTATTTTTAAAAGGGTTAATTAATTAATTTTCCCTTAAATTCGTATCTGGAATAAAAAAAAGACTGATGATAACATAACAGCCAATGTAATTAAATCAAATTTAAAAATTCCTATTTTAACAAAATACTCAACATTTCAGTCTGCTATTTCAAAAATCACATAAGTCATAATCTTTTCAAACATAGTAAAATACAGTTTAAACTAAACAGTTTGAGCTTAGTTATAACTAAAACAAGTCCAAGGAAATCTATGTCTTTGCGTGTTTATACAGTTTTTATCGATTCCTAGAAAACTGTGACAAGTGTTTTTTAATTGAACGATTCAATTAAACATTTGTTCTCCTTCAAGATAAAATAAAAAATTCATTAAGAATTTTAGTGAATAAAAAGAAACAATGAATATTTCAGCTCTTAAGTCTTAAAAGTTTCAATGACTGGTTTTGAAATGGGTTAAAAAATATTACACCCATAAAATAGCATTTAAGAAATCACTATTGATAGAAATAAAAATTCAAAGAAATCTTTATATCCGTGCTTGAATGAAATGCATGCAAACTTGATTAATGCACCTGCGCAAGCTTTGATGTTCATGTTTGTCTGGCCAACTTGCTGTCGGCCACATATCAGATAAGAGTTCTGCCCACGTGATCTATTTCCCATCAGTTCTAGAACGGCATTAAAATTATGTTAAAACAGATTCAATAACTCTTGCACTAATACATTAATCTATCCATACTTACCTCTATATTGAGCAATGGATTTTAATCAATAATTAGCCTTCCTGAGAATCGGAAATAAAATGTGTGTGGGTTAATTCTTCTATTGATCTGTCGCGGTTTCTATGAGAGTATACATTGCCTATTTAAAAGCAATCTGTGACTAATTAATGGGCTCAAATATACTGACAGAATGTTTGCTGCTTTTTCCGAGGCTTTCAAGCTCATAAATGGTCAGTAAGAAGATGGTGAAAAGCTGTAATTTTATTAGACTTGACTGTCATTTTACTTAAGATAGCGTAATAGGCAGAAATAATTTTCAAAAAGATTTTATAGCAATATAAATCAAATTCATTATTAATGGAGTTTCATTAATTAGATAAATACTCTTCATTTATTTCAAAAGGCTTCAATTGAGGGCTTAATTATTTTGTAAGACAGATAAACAACAAGAGTCTAAAGTGACATAAATAAAATTTTCTATAACCTCTTGGGAAGTTTATGTGGAGCAGCAGTGTCCTGTAAAACAATTTGAGGAACACGGATTTTGGTAAATTATTTCCTTTGCTAAACTGCTATGCAGTGAAGGGGGGGGGAGGGGACTGGAAATATCCTGAACGGCGATAGCAGGTTTGTTTTTAATGACGCTCATCAATTAAATTCAACTGTGCGATTGCACTATCGTCTGAAATCTACTCTCGAGCAAATTCTTCGAAACAAATTAAATAATTTACTTGTCACTTCTATAGCCAAATAAATGCAGGGCTGCGGTTTCACAAAGAATTTTATGAGGAGAGACACCTGCAAATCTCAGTAACATAATAATAACGTTCGCCTTCTTAAGATATTTATCACTGAGACAAAGACATCTTACAAACTGAATCTAAATAGAAACTGCTTTTCTTCGTGAATTCATGTTGAAAATTCAACATTTTGAAGGTGCAGCTGTAACTGCTAAGTTTTGGCAGTGGCCCAAAACTTAAAGCACAAACGTATACAACCTGAGGGGGGGTTAGAGGGTCTGGGCACCCTAAGTCTACTAAAAACTCTTTTGGCCGCACATCCAACTTTTGATCCCGTGCCTCAAAATAGTATATGGAAAAAATATTTTTAAATATCATATTAATTTTGAAAATTGATATAATTTTCAAAAATCATATTAATTTTGTAAACTGTATAATTTAATGATTAATAAAGAAAAATGGATAACTTCCTATAAAGAAGATTAAATGTATGTAATGTAACTGAATTTTTTTTACAAAATATTTATGATCAAATTTACTGTCAGTGGAATTTTATATTAAGACTGGACTTCCCCCTCCCCATTAACTGGACACCTCCCACGTTAAAGCTATAGCTACGCCCGTTGTTTAAAGTTTTAAAAGACGTTCGAGTTTACTGGAAAAATTGCTTTGTATACGCTTTATGAACTACTACTGCTGTAAAAAAGAAAAGTTAAAGAAGATAGATTATCAACCCATTTAACATATAAATGCATGGTTATCTAATTAAAAAAATAAAGCAGGTTGAAGTTTAACCCATTTTCAAACATCTTTATTGGTTTTAATCCCTCACTAGAATGTAGAATATATATTTCATTTTTTTTTCAGCTAGGGAAGGTAACATGATTTATAATATATTTGAGCAAATTTAGATCTATTAAGTTTTGCAGTTTTATTAACATTTCAAATTGTACTAAACCTTATACAATGAGCAATCATTCTTGAGTAAATTCGAACTTGCAGCCGAATAGTAGCATGGGTGCCCATACGAGTACTTTTAAGGAGGAGTGGCTCTTGCATTCGAAAAGGTAGTGTGGACGGCTCATTCCAGGTTTTTGATCATTTTAGTGTTAAGCCGATACAAACATTCTCAAGACGAATAGAAAAATTTTCATCATCCCGACGGCTAGGAGTGGGGACATCCATGCACATTAGTCTTCTGTTCATTAGTGAATGTTCATTTAACCCATTTGCATCATTAGGGAATATGAAAAGAAGGTCTTTATCACCAAATTTTGCTTTATTATATTTAAGATACTGTTAGCTACCAACAAAGTTGAGCGTATGCATACGGCTGTGGTGACTGTGACCAAGAAATTTGAGCATATATATATACGCTACGTTGATAGCGAGCAGGAAAACTGAACGTATATGTACGCTAATGTTGCAAATGGGTTATAATAGAAAGCATATTCAATTAGTAATATGTAAGCATAATAGCAATAATATAAACAAAACAAAACAAAAAAGCAATTTAAGCATAAAGCTTATAAATAAAAGTATTATCCAACAAGTAATATTGTTAATAATAAAAATAGCTGTATGAGACGGCTCTATTTTTTAATTTATAAATTCACTTATTGTTTTACTATCGAAAATGTTAAGAACATTATATGTGTCTATTTGTTTTTTCAAATACGTATTTCATTTAGCAAATTGTTTCTTCTTACTTTGACTTTTATTGATTGATCAAAATGACCATTTTATGCTTTGTACAAGCAAGCATATTTCTAAATAAATGTTTTAGACACGAAAGGAACTCTTTGGAGTGAATCTTTATTTTTAAGTCATATTTTGTCTTATACTGTATGCTAAACGACCCTGGCAAAGTGCTCTTTTCAATCTCTGCGCAAAAAGATTTTTTTCAGCTTTCTTAAATTATTCATTTACACTGAAATCACCTTAATAAGCGCTCACTGAGATGTACAACTCTTAATATATAACTAGTGAGCTTTGTGTTTAGTTGTTTGCTGATATTCTTAGTCATATGAGTTAATAGATATTTTACTCCCCTGATTCTTCCGACATTTTCTTCTGCACTCTTGATAGTCTCTCGTGCAAGGGTACAGCTATCACTTTGTCAGTAAATACTGTGTCGTGTGCTAATTTTTGTGTTTCGTGTATTTTTGAGTGAGTTTGAATGAATGAATGAATGTGGGATTGCGGCCAATTATCTAAGCGAGGGATTTAGGTAGGGGGCCTGTTGCCCCCCGTGGGGCACTTTCTAAGGGTCCTAATCCGTATTTACGCGAAGTCACGGAAAACTCCGAACGACTAAGCCGACGGACACGACCTGGGCTTGAACCAGGCACCTAACGTCATTTGTCTGGGACCAACTCTCAAATCCATTTTGCACCACTGAGTTCGTCTCGTGTTTGTGACGCATTCGGAGAAATTTCTGGTCCCATTGACAGTCAGATAAGTGAATGCCAATATGTGCAAAAATTTTCAAAATTGTTTAATTTCAGTCTGTACGTATTCTTATAAGAACTACATTTGAACTGCTAGTTAATTGGTTTACGAAGGAAAATTCTTCAGGTTTTTCCCATTATATTTGCGAAAAGTGAAAACAGTACTTGTATATGCCTAAAAATTTTTTTTATTTGTCTGCGAATAATCACATGGCGTATTTGAAAGTTTTGAGTATGTATTAGGAAGCATTTCATTGTTCCCAGCTTTTTTATTTTATTTATTTAATAACTTTGTAAATTTCAATTTCAAAAGAAAAGCTGTTCATTTCATTTATGTTACATTTCCGAAAACTTCCGCATTACTGTTTTAATTAACAGGAAAAACTTAAGTCAAAATTTTGCGAATCCCGCTAACAGACTTTATATTTTATTTGATTTTCGTTGTATTCAATGTAAGTTACTATTGTGTTTGAAAAGGAAACCATGGAAAGTATTGAATATGTGTGCTATTCATACTCAGTTTCTACGACATTTTAATTAAAGTATGAGGTTGCTTAGCGTGACATACTTTACAGGCAAATGAATATTTAAATTACTAAGCCTTTTAGCTTATATTACTCATTAGCTTTTGTAGCCCACTTTTTTCATTTATTTCCAATTTCAATCTTTATTTTTAAACATATATTAGTATTTCATTAAATTTTTTCACGAACTTTCTTCCTCTTTTCATTTTTGTCTATTTGTTTGCTTTTATAAAAAGATCAGGATATTTAAAATTGTTATCCTGTTATAAAACATCGGGTGAAACTTATGTTTAAAAATAAAATACGCCCTAGAAAACAAACAGATTTTGTTAGATTACTCATTTCGTGCTCCAAAATAAAAGTCCTCACATAAAAATTTAAAAAAAATAATACTAAAATAAATAGGGTTACGAATTTCGAAGTTAATAGCAATATTTCTTTGAGATAAAGTTATCTTATCTACTGTCATAGTGCTTGTTGAAAGTAGACTGTACGTTGGTATACACGCTTGGAAAGTAGTAAAATATCTGAATATCAAGTATACGTCTCTTTTCTCATTAAAGGGCAAAATAAATTATTTTATTCCTTTGCTGTTTCCTATAAGGTATATTTGCGTCTAGATAATGATTCAAAGGTAGTGTCTAATTAGTGCTGTTAATTAGAAAATTTCCTGCAGAGTTTCGTATATCATGAATGGTTTCTTTTTAAAAATGCATTGCATTTGATAGAACTGAGAGGTGGTAGAAAGATTGCGAGGCAAGTTAAGAGGTGGTAGAAAGATTGCGAGCTATAGTTAAGTAATTATGTGCGGGCAATGGCAAAGGAATTTTATTTACTTATTAGAGATAAGAAGGGGCCTGGGCTGTGTAATTCATTATTCTGTTCGACCTCTAGCGGCTTTGGGTGCATCATAATTTCGCATTTGTCGAAAATACCTCTTGCAAAAAACTTTTTAAAACGATTTATCGTCGTTACGGAGAAAATAAACATACTTACATAAAATAAGGGAAACGGGGGGGGGCAGTTCAGTGTGAATACAGAATTTCTTTTGGAATGGGGATAATTTAAAAAACATCTTATTTGACCTAAGCAAAATGTCACCCTTTAACGCTATCTTTTTTGGAGAGAACTTAAATCCCCTAGCCCTTCCTCTGCATCCGTTATTGACAGTATATATATATATATTATATATAGTAAAAAGGCTAGGTGCATAAACCTCTGCGGATATTTCAGAGCGGTGATTTATTGTTGAGTCAGTCATGACATCGGACATTAGTTCACATCCCGTCTTTGGGAAAACATTAGACATGATGCGTATTTTGGAATCATTTCATTCCCAACATATATCCTTTCAGCAAAACTTAAATCCTAAAGTAAATGTCTTTACTTTATTAATTAGCTTAACTTTTCGGCTTATGTTTAGACACTGATTTAAACAATGTATGTTGGTCCGGGCGGGATCGGATTACAAGTCCTCGGCCTCGACAGAGCGCGAGCTTTAAAAAATGAGCCCGAACTCATCTTTAATACCTATGCCTCCAAGAAAAGGGTTTCGAAAGCTTTTTCAGCGTAATCTAAAATCATAAAAAACTAAAATTAATCAGTAATTAAATTCACTATTAATGTAAATAGTTATATGTTATAATTTAAACGTCACATTTTTAACAATAAAAGTAATATTAGTACAAAAATTATGTGTCATTGTGTGTTTTAGAAGCTATGAAAATAACTGACTGTACGCATGGTGCACTGACTGTATATGTGTTGTATAAAAACTCTTTTCAGCCATGTGCACGTACTTATTGATCTGAAATAGGAAAGTAAATACAGAGGGTGTTCACACATTTTTGTAACGATTTTGCAAAGATATATATAGAAATAAATATAAGAATTTTATTTACTAATGTGTTCAATTTGATAGCCCTTCCTTTGAACTATCATATTACATCTTGATTTCCAAGATGAAAGTCCTTTTCTTAAAACATTAAGGCTGATATTGTTCCACTCCTCCATCACAATCTTCCAGAGTCCACCCAATGTTTTGGGATGCCGCTTATAAAGAGCTTGCTTTAAAAGTCCAAGTGCACAGTAATCCATCGGAGACACGTCAGGGGACTTGGGTGGGGACTATTAAAGGGAATAGCTGCAATTCCAGTTTCATTTCTCCTATTATCAAAAAATAGAGCTGTAGATTTAGAGGTATGGCTTGGAGCTTTATCCTGATGGAACTTAAAACAGTGAAGATTGTTTGGATAAAGGGGTGGAATTTCTTCTTTAAAAATAGGTGTTAAAACATACTTCTGATACTAATCCGAATTAATTTTCATATTTTTTGTACTTATTGCAAGTTTTCCGTTATAAGAAAATCCAGTAATAACCATAAACCTTTAGAAAACTTTCCTTGTTTTCTCTAAACCAACTTGTTAAGTCTTTTTTCTCCTCTTTTGCTGTAGTAAATCGATCTTTTCTATTGCAGTCGGATAAATGTACCCAAGTTTCATCAATTGTAACTACATATTTCCATTTTTCACCCGCCAAATAATTTCACATAAAAATATACACATAGTCTTATGCTGAGAAACATGTTTCGGCGTTAGCCGATGAGCATCGTGCTTTTTTGCTTTGATTAACTTTAAATAGGATTTTATAATTTTGCTCACAGTTCCTACAGAGATATTTAAAGATTTTGCGATAGTTCTTTGGGTAGTTGGATTTTCCTTTAGAACATGAGATGCGTCTTCAGATTTAATAAAAGGTGTACGCACCTTGTTGGGTATGCATTTTTTGCCTTTTCCGCAATGAAATATAAACTTCGACGTTTCTTTCCTTTCATTAATTAGCTTCTTATTAATTATGTCACTTATTTTACGTGTAGAAATACTGAAAACATGATTTTGGCATCTTTTCTTAATAACTGAATAAGAGTTTTCTCTTCGGATAGCGCAAAAATATAGCCTTCGATCCATTGTTTATTTTTCAGCGACATTTTAAAGCAAAGAATTTTTTTAATGCTGCAGACGATAAATAAGCGTTATTACTATTTGATGCCAATCACATTTTAATTTTCAAATTAATGTTTAACTTCCTGGAGAAAATCAAAATCGTTACAAAAATGTGTGAATACCCTCTGTGATATTTGAATTATAGACACAGTTATAGAACTAGACTGAGCATTACAGGTGGGGAAATATCATTAATACATACCTTGCATAACAAGTATATAATTCCATTTGATTAGTTAGTTAATACCATTCTCAAAAAGTTCTGAATTAAAAGGAACTCTTTTTCACATATTTTACAGTGCGTTTGTTTGACTCTTTTTTGAACAAAAATGACACAAAACTCTTACGCTAAACTTCACAAGGCTGTCACTGATCGAAAATAATTCGAATAAAATACCAAAGTACGCAGTACAATGCAAAAATATGTATATTAGGTGATATGTAATTCTCACTAAGAAAGATTTCTATAAATCTTTCTTAGTTTTTAATAAATAAGACCGCATATAATTTGTTCATTTTTGGGGAAAAACATGTACGACACTAGAAAAAAACATTATAATAACAACATTTCTTTCATACCGATGCATATATGGATACTGCAGCAACTAACAAGAAAAGAATGTGTAGCACATTAACCAGCCTTTTCTTTATACAATCTTTCTCTCTCGTTGTTTAGTTTCAGACGATATTGATTTTTGTTTCTAATTTTTTTTTCCCTTTCAAAATATTTGAGTTTTCATCCAAACAGAAAAAGTGCATTAGTGGCGGCCAAGGGAACTATTATTTTTTCCTTGAAGCAAGTCATTATATTTCCGAGACATTGTGATTTTTAACCATGCGCAAAATTAATTAAATCAACTTTTGTGTTTGTGTCACAATCTTTTTTAAATAATGTCAAACGCGTTTAATTGGTGTTAGGAACGCATTTTAAAATAATTGTCGTATTTGGTAAAAACTTGAATACGTCTTCCAGATTGTGGTGAGGCGCAAGAGATGGAGAGGAGGCAGGGTATGGGGCTAAGCTGAATTGAAGACCTTTTCAAGCTCTTTAAGGGTATTTGATTCTTTTTCCAATGGAATAATAATAAAATTTAATATCCACTTCCTTTCTAGAAATTCTGCTTCCGTTGCTGTTGATTAAAAAAAAAAAAAAAAAGCAGTTCAGCTAAATCAACTTCAAATTTATCTTTCGGGTGTTCAAACTTTCAAATTAATTTTGAAGAAAAAAACATTATTGAACATGTACCAGAAAATAGAAAAGAAAAAAAACATATACAGTAAATATATGCATACTAAATGTCTAGATTGCGTTCATTTATAAAAATATTTTAAAGGGATTTTAAATTACAGGATGTGGTGATATCTCTATGACAAATAATTTATTCGAATCTGCAATTCACCACAATCTTTAAAATGTCTCATTAATAAATAAAACTGCTTTAGTATACAATCTGACGACTAAATTTTAGTACTTCATTGAAATGCTCGTCATTGGATATTCTTCTTCATAAGTAAAATCCTAAAAATTAACCTTAAAATACTACAATAAAGTCTAGAAATGAGAGAGATTCAAAACATCGCATCCATATTTAATTCAAACATGCAGTTTGCCCGTTTAAAAAAATCAAACACACAGAATAAATAAAGGAGCTTCAGTTAAACCATTTTATCTTCTTTTGTACGCTCATTAGAATGAACTTCAAAATGCTGCAAAGTGTAGAAATTCAAATAAATAATTTACTACCAGCGGCGAAAAAAATCATAGTAAATGAATATCTTCAACACAGAGCTCAATAGAAAAACTTTGCTAGTTCAATGAACCACTAGTCGTTTTCCCTTTTAATAAAGTCAAAAGATAGGTCTAACGGGCCCGGTTCATATCATGTGCAAGATCATAACAATAAACCTCAAGGTGCAGCAATTAAATCTCTCGAGACTCTAATAAATAACAAGAATACATAACAAGTGGCGCAATTCGTTCTCTAATACTTTCTTGATGCACCTTAGAACGCTTTGCCTTCAACTTGTTTTCATTTCACTTTCTGATTAAAATCACCCTGCAGGGCTCTAAATTTCAACTGAAATGGAAAGCAATGAACCATTAGGAGCTTAGCTAATAGCCTTGGTCGAATTATGCAGGTCTTTTTTTAAACATTTTCTACCCGCTTGATAATTTGATGAGTCTCGTCGCGTTTTCTGATAGTTAAGATTTACTCGAAAGTTAAATTAATACGTTCTCCGAGCTTCTGCATTTTATAAAGGAAGTAAGAAAGATAAACGCCAAATTTGAATGAAGATCTTTCAGTATGCGGGGGGATTTTCTTGCTTGTAATTATTTTCAGCCGTTTTTGAGCTGTTTCATTCGTTAAGTTATTTGAGTTTGTTTTCAAGAGTTGTTTTGATTCTGACAAATTCATTTAATATATATATATATATATATATATATATATATATATATTTCTAAACATCATACGCCAGATTTTTTTCACTTTTACGTATGGTTCACACAGTTTGGGAAAATATTGATATCGGTGTCACAATTTTCGTGTGAAATTTTGCTGCATTGACTAAAAAACTATTCTATCACGCCTTGGGTCCGGGTTCGATTCCCGGTTTGAGCTTGAGTGCTACCTTCTCCGTCCCTTCACAGGAGGTAATGCTGGCCGCCTACTAGGTGCTCACATTACGAAATGATCAGTAATTCGGGCCTAAGTCTTGGCGAATGCTTGATGAGCAAGTGCCCACCCTTTAGAAAAAAAAAAGTCTTGTAAAATTTTATATAAATATAGGCTTTGAGGCAATTTGACACGCAAGTTTAAGTAAAACCTCTATTAATGGTTATCTCCTATGGCTGTCCATACTACGGTTAGTCAGTGCAATGAATTACCGTAACAGTGAACTTCCAAAGACCGGCCAAGTTCTATAGTGGCCAGTTTTTAAGAAGAAACTTTTTGGGATATTCAGCAAAATTAATTAATTTTTGCCAGAAAAAACGTCTTCCGTTACATTTTAATTCAAATTAGTGTTCACGCATATTTTTTCTAAAATACTGCTATTATTATTGTTTAAACTGTGCTTTTAAACTACTGTTTTTAGAGTAAATAGCACAAGAATGCATTACTTGGCACTATTATTTCTAAATCCAACTTTTCTTAAATGTATTGAATGTTTTCTTACACATCTCTAAAACTTTTTAAAACTAAAATTTAATTAATACACGGCATCATTTTTCTACCCATATTATTGTTCCCCTACAGTACACTTGCTTTTAGTATTAAACCAATGTTTGTGTGCCGACATTTTTTCGGACTAATATTGGCACAGTATAAAACCAACATTTACTCATTAATGGGGATGCATTGGAAGTATTAAAAGTAGAAATTCTGTATTGACTCAATATTTCGACAATAGATGCTTTGTGTTGAAGATATTCCTGAAGCATCTCCAATTACGAGTAAATTTCAGAAAAGAAAGAAGTAAATATTAAAATTTTCTGAATAAATATTAGTAAAAATATTTCCAGTATTATTTATTTCTAATGGTGGCTCAATTTTTCAAATATGCAAATACCGAAAAACAATACCAATAAACACATGCATATTCATTGTGTTCTCCTAATTGTAGTCTCTGTTAAATATAATTTCATAAGGTTATCAACGGATCTATTGTAATATTGCAAATTTTAAGCGTGTTTAAGTTTCCTTCGTGAATAAACAGAGTGTTAGAATAACTGACAAAAGTTAAAAAAGAACACGGAGCACATCAAGTGATATTCAATTCACCCATACATGCTCACTCGTTTGACTTCAGTGTTTCAAAACCGATGTACTTAAAGCGACTTTTAAGGCCTTGTTCATTAATTGAACCCTGCACACTTTTTCTTACTTAATATCAGCATCAGCAGTTAAGCAAGTGATGCTTGGTGTGTTATTACCGGTGTTTAACTTGGGGCTAAACACATGGATCGAATCCGGATATTGAATCCTGAAGCGCCCGCCTTGACCGCGTAGCCCTGACCTATATCATTTTCACGGCCTGCTTGAAAGTAGGAGGACTGGATGTTGCTCTAATAAAAGAAACTTTGCAAGTTTTTCTTCAAGCGATTTCTTTTTGCAATTGTTACACAGTTCTTAAAATAAAATCTAGGTTTTTATTTTCCCTGTAAATTAACGAGCTGAAAATAGCAATAGATTTTATAGCGTTCTTACGCTTGGATAAAACCCGCAAGTTTAAGATTTTTATAGTAGTGTGCTACGCTTAATGGTGCATCTTGAGTTGCTTCACTGTATTTTCTAATATTATTTAGTGACTGTCCCCGTTTTAGATGCATTTAGAATGCATTGTTTATACAAGTTGAAACTGCATCATATGTACGCACACAGGGAAAAATCCAGCTACATTTTATATGCAACAAAACTGAAGTATAGAACTCTTTCTTATGCTCAAGTAAACAGCTCTTACTCTGAGTAAGCCAGCTGCGCCGCAAAGTTGAACTTAGCCCCTCTTAGAAACATTGGAACGGCTTTGGGGATTTTTATTGATTTTAAGAGGGAACTTGGGTACACTCAGGGATTTTATTGTAGGTCGGCATCACATGCATATTCATTGTTTACTGTTTTAAAGTGGATCTTTTAACTACATGTAATTACTTTCGACTTAACTGACGATTTTATTGACTATAGACAGTGTCTATATAATAATACTTTTCCAAAGCGAAAATTCCACTTTTTTTCAGAAATAATTTTATCCTTAAATAAGAATGCTTTTCCCTAAATTTGTTTGTTTGTGTGCAATGGCAAGCCTGCACGAGGGGCATCTGTTTAGGGAGATGGCTTGGGTGAATGATTTTTTAAGGGGTTCTAACGCGCAATCACGTTCCACCTCGAGAAAACTGCCCGGAATTCCCGACAGTTCGATAAACAGCCGTGCGATAGGCCCGAACCCGGAGAAAATTTCTTAAATAAAACAATTTAACCGATTTTAAAAGGGAATAATGAAACTGAATACTTTCAAATCTATTACATATTTTGTTCATTATACGTTTTGTTTAAATATCGTGTGATGTTCACTTCTTAAAAAATATTTATTGTACACGTGGGTCTTCTAACAACTCCCTTAAGAGAAACAAATTTGATCAGCTTTGAGACTCTGATTTTCTTACATACAAATACCGGCCACGTCCAGAAACTGGATGACTGAGTAGAATGAAGAACGGGAACATGTGGTTATCGATATTAGTGTTCGTCTTACACAGGGTATCTGAAATACATTGACTTAGGCTTTTATTTCTTAAATATTGTTCATACACAGATACAATAAATTACAAAATTACGTTAAAAAAGGTTCAGAATTTTATGATATAGATTAAAATTTTCCGGTTATTAAATCTAAATAAGTACAAAAGTTAAATTTTTATAAGGGCCCCGTGCCAAAAAATTTCCAGTTAGTAAAGTATGCCGCATACATTGATTAAGTAATATACAGCATTTTAGCCTTTAATCATAAAAAGACACTGAGATATGAAAATAAATATATGTTACTATAAACCACTTTTCAATGGCTCTCATAGTGAAAAAAAATCAGATCGAAAGTTTCAGGGGCTGCGCAGAAATTACGAAAGAAAACGATGATTGCATAAATGCATAATACTTTTGCTGTTATACGTATTGTATAACCCTTTATCAACTTTGTTTAAACATAAACAAACTGAGCCTTTTTATGATGAAAGGCTAAAATTTCGAACATCACCTGACAATGGTATAGAGTACATTTTACTAAGTGATTTTTTTTTTCTGCAGGGCCGTATAAAAATTTTAATTTTGCATTTACTTAGATTTAATTTCCCGAAAAATTTAATCGATGCAAAAAAAATTTGTATCTTTTTTCTTTTTTAACTTAACTTTCTAATTTATTGTACATGTATATGATGAGGTGCGTAGCTAGGGGGGATGATATCGGGATATATTCCCCCCCCCCCGAAATTTTTGGTTAGTGATGAAATTCCGTCTATTTATACACATATAAGTTCATATCACCCCCCCCCCCCGCCGCCCGAAAAATTTTCCTGGCTACGCGCCTGTATATGATCAATACTTAACTGAAAAGAAAAAAGGCTAGGTCAGTAGTTTTTTGTTACCCTGTATCGTGTTTGCATTTTTTAAATATTCTTACGAAAACACTGATTATATTCAACGCAATCCGGGAAAATTTACCTGAAAATAATTTCCTGAATACATTTTGTACCCAAATTTTCCAGAGATCAATCGCGACTAGCATCTAACGCTAAAATTGATTATTTCCTGAAACTTTTACGTGCAAGTCTCAGCTGCACTTTAAATGCTCCTTCACAGCAAACCTCAAGACGACTATTTCAGCAGTTCTTTCTCCGACATAGTGGCCCTGTAATTAAAAATCACAGTTTAATGATGTATGACGCGGTACGTTTATCCTTGAAAAATGCCATGCCGATGAGTAATTTTAACCGGAAATTATTATTTTTAAGGAAATGAAAAGTATTTTATCCGGTTAAGGGAAATCAGGCTGTGAGCTATTTCATGTGCAATTAGGTCACTAAAAAGAAAAATGGTGTTTTTAAAGGTAAAATTAATTGAAAATTTTGTAAAATAACACGCATGAGTAAAAGACAGCACAGTAGGATCTTTTCGTTCGATACAACAAAATAAAAAAGTCCACTCTTTCTTGGCTGCAAAAACGTTCCACCATCCACCCAGGCAGAAAGTTTAGAAGTTAAATTTTTAAAATGTTTTTTTATGAGTTTTGAATTTCCTGCCTGTGTGGTTAGTGGAGTTTTATGCAACCGAGAAAGAATGGACTTTTTGTACCGCCCGAAAAGATCGTACTGCAGTATCTTTTATTTGCGTGTGTTATTTTAACAAAGTTTTCAACGAATTTTATTTGTGTGTGTGTTAAATTGTTAACATTTACAATCCAAGGTCACGATAGAAGAAAAGCGATTAGAAATTACCTGCCAATGGCTGTTAGGACTTGGACGTTTATAAAAGTTATGGAATATAAACCTGGAATTATTTTTTGGAAAGGAAATAGTTTTCAAATCCAAAATTATGATACAAATAAATTAAATTAATAAAATGTGGAAAGTGTGGAAATGAAAATAAATAAATAAATCCGAATAAAATGGAATTAGGAAGGAAAAGGGGGGGGGAGTACATATTTTCTGATAGACGATTTTTTTCTTATAATTTTAAGAAAATTTGATTACAATGCACTTTCTGTTTTCTAAAAGTGAATCATAAACATAGCATGGTATGATTACTAAAAATTATTTAAATTAAAAAATTTCGAAAATGGTACGAAACTTATGTTTTATGGAACAGTGGAAAGTCTAATTAAAGAGAATGCAGATAGCTTCTCCCTTCTCACGCTTAAATACATATAGATTTGAGAAAGTCTGTAAACGATTTGTTTACTTGCATTAAGTGTAGTGAAACAAACGTCCATAATAACCAACGTGTTCTTGTTCATCTGTCACATTGCCGCACCAAACAGTTTCTTTTCCCACGGAGATAGTCTATGTGCAGGGAAACAACATTTACAGGCAAAGTTCAACTTTCTAGGGATGCCATAGAGATTTTGAGAATGATAGTAGATGGGTTTTTTTCCCCTTGTTCGCTCGCCCCCCCCCCCTCCTCCGCGCAGATGAAGTTAACCGTAAAATGTAATTATTATTTGTTTATTTATTCCCTATTGCTTTCCTGTCTATCGGATAAGCTGATTTTTCTTTAACATGTATCACTTTTTATGTAAAAATCTGAATAGTGCTCAACGTTTAAGTTAGAAAGCGAATAAAAATGAAAATTTTAAAAAAATAGAGAAAATGTCCTATTTATACCTAATACAAACATTCACAACCATAATAAGGAGTTGGGATTTCAATTTATATGATTTATTTTTTCTCGTTTCTTCGTAAACACTTCATTACAATATTTTGTGCGTTTCTTCAAATAAAAACGTTACCTTTATTTTTATTTATTAAATATATATGGGTATTTATATAATGTATGTATTTATTAGTGATACGATTTTTAAAATGTTGTTTGATTTTTTTACATTGTTCTGATTGTATTTATTTTGTGAAAGCTTATGACATCCTTTATTCAAAGAAGGACGAAAAACCACCGATTTTGTTTACATATCAGGAGCTCATTCGCTTGAGTTCAATTAATCATCTCTCAGACGTTAGCAATAAAACTTTATAAAATGTTAAGACAACTCAATTAGAGCAACAAGAAAATTCACCAGAGCTTGAGTTTAGAAATTGTTTTATAAGTATCAATCATATATTACAAAAGCTTATAAAGTGCGTTTAATGCTGAAGTAATATTTTAAAGAGACTAGTAAGATAAAATATGCATTATAAAGTCTCTAGAATTACACTGTAAATATTATTTTGTAAAATCGAGTCTGAAAAGACAAATAACAATAAGTAAGCAGTAATACAAAGCATTAAATTTGTATGGTTTAGTCTTGCAGAGTGAGAATTTCAATTACATTGTAAGCAGAGCCGTAGCCAAGAGGGGGTTAAGGGGGTCATTACCCCCCCATGAGGAATTTTTTGCTATTCAAAATGTATATTTTTCGCTCCCTTATCACACACAAATATGCATATATGTGAGTTACAGTAGTCGTACCCCCCCCCATGAAAATTTCCTGGCTACGCCACTGATTGTAAGGTTTTAAGACTTATGGGCGTTATTCTAAAGTTTCTGCAATGTGTAAGTTTGTTTAACAAAGTGGCTAAAAGCACAATAACATGAATCAAAAACAACTGATTCATTTTATTACACAGTAGAAAAAAAGCTTTTTATTTCGCTGTAAATTTAATAAAGAATAGAAAAACCAATTAAATGTGACTAATCTGACATTTAATACATCAAATACAATTTTCAAATAAATGTTTAGGTTTACAGCTTTGAAATTTTGGCATCCACTGAGGTAGGAAAGCAGATATGTTCGAAAATAAATAAAATCGTGCATTTCACAATGCAGCTTATATTTCCTTTATGGTATTGCATATTTTGTTTCATTCCAAAAAAATCACTGTAGTTCTTTTGTCGTAAGAATAAAACAATACCGAGTACTTTTACGTGGTGTGGAATAAAAACGGCTGCGTTACAACTCATTAAACATCGGGGGAGTAAGAGAAAAAAAATAAATAAATTTCCGAACGCACTTTCTAAGAGATGGAAATATATCTATGAATTCGTATTGTTTACCTTAAGCTCGGGCCCGTTGCTAATGGTGTCTCGCGCGCATGTACACATTTTGCTATGCTCCACAGATTATCAGCTGTACATTTTGCCTGCGCTCGTTGACATACGATGACATCTTGTCTACTGTCTTGAGAAGCGTGGGCGTTTTTTGCATGAACAGAGACGGGTTTTCAGAGGTTTTCAAGAAACGTTCTCTGATCGCATTAACAATCCGCGGACACAGAGAAAAAGGAATATCTTTAACGGTGGGATTATCAGAGTGGATCATTACTGGAATGACATTTTACTTCGAACTGCAAACTGTCCGAAGAAGATGTTTATCTTTTCTTTGGAATACTCTAGTTTATGGGCATTATCTTTTGGTTGGAAACAGCGTGGCAGTAAATATATTTAACATTTACATAAATGGGATCTGAAAGCAAATGCTTTTTATCGGTAATTACTTTATGTAAGCTTTATATGCTCTATATTCGCTTCATTTCGTGTTCGAAAGTAAAGGGTTTCTGCATTGCTCACAGATGTAATTGAAAACGATCGCTGCTATACGAAAATGTTTTTTTTAATAATTCAGTATCAATCATATCTTGCAGAAGCGATATGAAGAAATGTTTCCCATAAATCTTACTGAAATTTCAAATATAAGCGAATTATGGAAAGTGTCATGTAACTCCTTCTTACGAAAAACAGATTATTTATTTATTGATTGATTTCTCTAACTATATTATCATGGATTTCTAATTTTTTTCTAATAAGGTATTATTTAATGGATTTTAATGATTACAAAAAATGCAGCACATTGTCATTTAAAGTACGAGGGTGAGTCAAAAATTATTCGCAAAGTTGATATAGTTCTTCTTATGTTGTTCATACTGAACTGGCTACTGTCGTTGTTTCTTTTATTGTCATGCTGTTGTGGTTCTGCTATAAGTTTTATCCTAATTCCTCTATTTGTCTTCCTTTTGTCATGGCCACAACATTTGTTTGTAACAAAGAACTGCGAGCAGTGTTCTGGTGTGGTCAGGAGCCGCACTTTCTAACACAATCCGGGGATAGTGTCATCCCGCAACGGAGTGGCTACAAATAAATTGAAAAATTCAGTGGTCATCCGGCTTCTTCGTCATGCCTAGCACCCGTGGTACTATTTTTGAATTTTTCAGTTCATTCGTAAACACTTCAATTGCGAGACCGGCTTCGTTCCTTTACTTTTATTATTTATTATTTTTTTTTTTTTTTGGGGGGGGGTTGTTATAATGAAAATTAACAAGAAAATTCTTGTACAGAACTTTTAAAATGTATTATCAGTTTGGACTGGCAAACTTCTTTTAAAAATTTTGCAAACTAATCAAATTTGCAAAATTGAAAAGTTTAGGCTTGAGATTTTTCTTCTTTTTTCTTTCCTTTTAATTCATTTATTTATTATTTTTAACTTTAAAAAAGTTTCCGATCCCTGAAAAAGAAGACACTGAATTAAAAAGAAGTAACAGATAGATGATACTTGTGTAGACATTACATGAATTCGGAAACCTACCTAAGTTCATGTAATTTAGGTAGGTTACCGTCGTTTAGGGGTCTCTCAGGTACTTTTAAAACCTCTTCGAAATATTAAAATTGATGAGAATTCCGCTACGTAATATTTTTAAAAAACCTCTCCAGTTTGGACTGACAAACTTGTCTTAAAAGTTTTAGAAATCGCGCGAAATTGAAAAACTTGAAAGATTGAGGCTTAAAGTTTTTTAAATTCTACTTTCTTTCTTTTTAATTTCCATTTCACTTTTTATTTATTTATTTTGAACTTTAAAAATTTTTTCGATCCCTTACAAGAAAAAAAAAAAGCACGGAATTAAAGAGCACTAACAAATAGGTGCTACTTGTGTAGAAATTGCATACATTGGGGAAACCTACTGTTCAGAGGTCTCTCAGGTGCTTTTAGAACCTCTTTCAAATCTCAAACCTTTTTGAAGTGGAGCCAAGAGTAAAGAAAGCCAATGCATTATTCAGTGATGGGGTTTTTAGGGAGACTTCTCCACGTTAGTCTCTTCCCCATAAGTAAAAAATCGATAGGATATAGTGTACCTATTTCGACGATGAAGATAACTACACTGCGAAAATGGGGCAGTAACATCAGAAATAATAGGGTTAACTGCGGGGCATATTAAAGGATTTATTAGGGTGAAGTGCTGTGACTCAAGAGTTTACTGAATGAAGTATTACTGATTTATGTTTACGGTTTTATGCCTTGAAAAGAGTGTTTATGAAGCAATAAAATGTATTGATTTTGTACATGTGTAGGGAATTATTTTTGTGGATGTCTAAGTGAATATGGTTTGTTGCGTGCGATTATATTACAATCGAATAGTTTGTTAATAGTTTATATTTTTTAAGTGTTGGTAAATCTATAGATTATGCGAGCGAGAGGATTCTTTTAAACTTATGTAGACTAAGGACCTCCTTTTAAATAGGAACTTTTTTTTCCGTACCCCATCTCGAACCTATGAATTTGCCGTTGTTCTTGAAACGTAATTTCTGGTTTGATAATCTTGGTAAAAACAAAGTTATAATAAAGATTGCTAAAAATTCCAAGCGTGCAGTGTTGCCACTTACTCAGAGGAAATATAGAAACATGAAAAAAAAATCAACTTCTGACAGAAACTTAAATAATGCTAATATTTAAATAATTTTTCGCAATATGATATTAAAACAACACTCGAAAGCGGCAGGTTTCATTTCTTGCTTTAAAACATTTTTTGTTGTTGTTGCTCCGCGTTTCTTGGTTTTTCATCGCCTTTTTGAACTGCTCGAAACCTTGTGGACCCCTCGGGATCTACTGACTACAGTTTAAGAATCTATAGGCTGTATTCTATGTTTTTCAAAATTGCAAAGAAACCACAAACAAATGTTTGCCAGACATAAGCAAACTATGAATTTGTATTTTTTTTAATTTTTCAAAAAAAATATCATCTGAAAACATATTTTAAAGCATTAATGCAAAGTTTTATACTTACACCTGAAGTTTCTTTCAGATACAAAAAGTTGAATTAATGCACTTGAAAAATGGTTATGTTATTGGGAAAAAAAAAAAAAAAAAAAGATTCTTCAGACATAAATTTTATCGCTTCTTTAAGATTATTTGCAGGCCGTAAAATTTTTTAATTGAAACAAATTCATATGTTTTGTACAAAAACTGCTTGTTCATATAAATACATCAAGAATGCTTCTTTAATATAAATTAACTAAGCTTAACACAAAAATTAATACAGCCGTTGATACATTCTTAATTTCTACTAAGAAATTTTTGCAATTAGAAAGAAACTGAATAAGCTGTCTGTACTTATAAGTTTCCTAAAAATAATTTTTTCTGGGTTTTTTTTTTTTGTATTTTTCATATTAATTAAATATCTCAATGTTCATTAATTTGAATGGGAGTGTTATTACGCTAGCACTAAAAAGCTATGAATAACCTTCTGTTAAATTTCTGAGTTTCATTTGACTTCTTTTTTCTTAATTTTTTTTTTCCAGAAGTGGCCTTTATCACACGGCGCAAAATAATTTGAGGATGAGCCTCATTTGAGCTAGACCTATCATGAAAAAGACAAAATTAAAGCACACTGTGAGAAACCGTAATTGAGATAAATCTCTGTCGAAATTCATGAACGGAAAGGTGTTATAATGATTGACCTTGAAAAGATAAATGCTGTTCTAAACATCATTCAAAAACATTCCCGTACAAATGACGAAAGTGCTCCGATGTTCAACTAATGTATTGGGGAAGGGACATCCTGGCAATGAATAATTAATTGAAAACTGTTATTTGTTTCGAACACCGACTCCACCCTTAAAAATGCTCTGTTTTAATGGATGTCCTGAATTAATCTCATCAGAAAGAGAGAGACACATACTCAAAATTTTAGGGGAACTAGGGTGCGGCTGGGAATAAGGAGTATTCGAGTAGATCCGCAGACTGCAGAACAGGAAATCGCTACTTTTAGCTGCTATGCACGGAAGGGAGCATGCCGGAATCAAAATATATTTCGGTTCTTATAAATATCAAAATATATTGTAGATAATTTGGCATTTCCAATTGAACAAGGTATTGGAATGTTCTCTAAACAGGTCTGCCGAAAGTGGATTTCGTTTACATTTTTCGTTTAAATTAGCACATACAAAGGAAGTTTTAAAAGAAAGGGTGGGAGGGGGAATTGCATTTGAGTCTTGCGACACATGTTTCAGTATCGCACTTAAAAACGCAGTGCAATTTTTTTTTTTTTTTTTTCTATGAAAATACTCAGCAACTAGATCTTTGGCCTGGCAAAAGATTCTTATCAGACGTATATTTGATTTTTAGATTTACATTAACTGTTGCAAATCTACTTATCATACGTTTCTGGCCATCTGTGCAGGAAATTATCATTTCAGGCAGTATCAAACGGGAATCAAATTTAAAAGAAGGCAATCAGACGAAATACTCCATAACTTAAACATGAAAATCTATGCTTAAATCCGTGGCATTTGGAATGACCTAAACTTCCTGTATTACTCGAAAACAAATTTAACGCATTAAAAAGAAATAAACCTTAATTGCCCCAAACTGCATTTTAACTAAAAACACGTGCTACTTAATTTCTTAGTTAATATAAATTGTAATGTTTGATTGAAAAGCATTTGAAGAAGTTTCTAATGGTATGACGTTTAGACTTGCATTTAATTTGCAAAATTCAGTTCAAATAAACTCTAGGGAAGCTATTTCGACGAAACAAGTTTACTTTCATCAAATTCCATGGCGGTATTTTCACGAGAAACGCATTCCTGAAAAAAAAAAAAGTAATTTTTCTAGCTACTGCCGGCAAAAGGGAAAACAAACTTAAAATTCAAAGAAGTTTGACTATTGAAAGTTCCTAATTTTGATGATATAATTGTGTCCAGAATTTCGACGCCATCATATAAATATCTGTATTAATGCTTTTTCGAAAACCGTATCATTTCTTGCATGCCAGAATTAACAACAATGGGTTGAGACAATCAGTGAGCACCCTTCATAAATATCTGTCTTATAAAACACAACATGCTCGTGTTATTATTGGTATTCAAAAAATATTAAAAGTTTAGATCATTTACGCAACTACGGTTAGAAATTTACGAGCTAAATATTAATTAAAGTCATGTGCAGTTTTAGGGATTCAGCTCCTATCTAGAGCATCTCTTTACAAAAGTAATTAATGCTATTAAAACTAAACGACCGCACATATTTATTCGTGCAAAAATAATACGTGATAGATTTTCGACTTAGTATGGGAATCTTTAGTAATTTAAATCCTAACGAGTTAAATTAGTATGGAACTCTATAAATTTTGTCTTATACAGATTCTTGCAACGAAAATTTTTATTAATTTTCACTCTAAAATAAAATGACTTTAATGTACCCTAGATGAAAATATAAGGAACTTTCATTTGCTATCCAGAAGGTATTTCGAAACAAAACGGAGAAAGAGAGAGACTTTTTTCTTTTTTTTTTAATGGCTGTTATATTTTGTTTGACGTAGATGAAAAAGAAAACGAAATAATTTTACAATGAATCAATATTCTTCAGAAGAGAGGTACATACGAACGTTAAAGATCAAAACTTATTCTCATTGAGTTTCTCTGAAGCCTCATTAACTAATGAAAAAAAAAAAAGAAATCCTATAAGTATACAATAATAGGCACTGTTTTGCGCAATGCTCCGACAGATTACGTTACTTCGTAAGCGTGTTTTCAATGAAAAGATTCATTTAACTGAAATATTGCAGAACCTAAAAGGTTGTGCAGGAACTGAAATTTCAGAAGATCGCTTCTAATCATCCCATTATAATTATGTCCGATAAAAGATTGTACTCTTAGGAAATTGCTTCCGTTTTTTTTTTTTCTATGTGAATCATGCAGAATAGGAGCGATGTCGATATTTTGGTTGATGGATGAAAACGGAGTGCGTTTATTAGACCTAACAATAATAAACAACCAACTTGTGCATCACTAATGAGTTTTAAGTGCGTATCCCTCCTTATTTATCTGTGACCTCTTCGCTCCAGAGGTCCCCAAATGTAGAGCTTCTCGTTTCCACTGTTAAAATGATCCTTCAAGATTTTTTGTAGCTCTAAAATGAAGTACACATCCTTGGATGCTTTATTTTGAATAAATTGATTTTAACTCATGTGAATGTGTAAACTCTGCACACTGACGCACACATTTTATTTTTGTTTGCCGTTACACAAAAGAATATTTGAATGTTATTGAAATTTCCTAAGTTGAATTTAGGAATAATTTTTGTTTTTTTCAAAACTCATGAAGCTGAAAAGAACTTGCAGAACATCATTTATCTTTAAAAGTTTCTTGACAACCGTCGTTTGTAATTGATAATAACATTTTACTTCTGAAACAGAGATTGAAAACTAGGCTTTTATTCGAAAAATTATTTGAAAATAGGGTTTCTACTTGTCGTTTTAAAGTATAATAGATTTTTAAAAATAATAATGAGATTGAAATAATTGATTAAAATAATTTGATATGTAAGATTTCTGTCGGGTCTGAAGGGAATAAAGACTGTTCTCCCATCGATTTGACTTTAAAACAAATATATGTCGTAATTGCTCATCATCTGTTTTCTTAGTGTACAAAAATATTCAAGAATTACCTGACGGTTGGGGACTCAGAATGCGAAATCGAAAGTAACTGTAAAACATTTAATTAGGTTCGTTTCCATTTACTTTTATTACTTTCATACAAAATAATGATTGAAGTTTTAAGGAAGGCTTTTTTATCTTCTTGGGGCAGTGGCGTAGATAAGGGGGGGGGGGTTACGGGGGTCATACCCCCCATGCGGAATTTTTTGCCATACAGAATGTATATTTTTCACTCCCTTATCCCACTCACGTATACATATATATGAGTTGCATTAGTCGTAACCCCCCCCCCCCCCATGAAAAATATCTGGCTCCGCCACTGTCTTGGGGAGAAAAAATATTCAAAATAAAACTTGAATCTCGTACCCATTGGGTTAAAAAATTGATTGTGTCACTCAGTGGCGTATCCAGGGAGGGGGAAGGGTTTAACCCCACCCCCTTTGACACTAAGTGTGATGAAGAAACTTAGGCTGTTCATTACACTTCTTTTCACATGTTGGGGAAAAAAAGTGTGCATAACAAACAGAACTCTAGAAAAAGTGACCTCTTAGTGAGTTCATAAAGACACATGACCCCCTCCCCCCCCCCCTCTCTGGACCCGCCAATGCACCAATTAAAATAGTTTTGTTTAGAAAAATAATTTGTTATGGAAAGCGTGAACTTGTGTGATTGAACCACACTTATTTACATGTGCGTGTATATATTATTATATATGTGTGTATATGTTTATATATAAGTAATCGGGAAAAAAAGCTTAGAAAAAGCTTAGTAAAAAAAGCTTAAAAAAGCAGTGAAAGTGGTACTCTTTGCAAGTCCACAAAGACACGTGCCCCCTGTGACCTCCCTCCGCCCCTCTCTGGATCCGTCAATGCGCCAACTCAAAATAGTTATGTTTCAAAAAATAATTTGTTATGGAAAGAGTGAACTTTCGCAATTGAATCACACTCACTTACGTGTGTGTGTGTGTATATATATTATACATGTGTGTGTATGTTTATATATAAGCAATCGAAAAAAACGAACTCTCCCCCCCCCCTTCCAATTGAAAAAATCCGGGTTACGCCACTGGAATTATACACGTCAAATACTGGTTACATATGTTCCAAGTCTCGGGATTTTATCCTGAGTCCAGAGCCTGACTATAGCATTTTTGTGCCCAGGGTGCTTTTCAAATTTTATGCCCTTATACATAGCTAGATTGATTTTTGTGCCCATGATTATAACTCCATATTTTGGCCTATTGGTGTATGTGTGCCGAGGACACATGCCCCAAATGCCCGCAGGATTATCAGGGCTTGCCTGAGTCTCAGGCTTTTTTATCCTATTTTAAAACTCGGGTTCTTTCTCAATTTTCTCAGGCTTTTTAAGAGTTTATTCAAAAATTGCAATTTTCCCCTTTTTTTCTTCACCGGATTCTCAAGGTCAGTTCTTATTGTTCCTTTAAGATTGAACTGGCAGAAGAGCCTGAAAGCCTAATGTATCTCAAGTTGTTCTAAAAATCTTAATTACATAAATTAATGCTCTTTATGCTATGATCATCATTTGCCTGGAAATATGTTAGAAGTTTTAAAGCTTCAAAAAATTGATAAAACACTTTTTGTTTAAAAAAATATTAAATTTTTTTAAATATAATCTTTAGATATGAAGACTTTATCTCGTATGTATTTTGATTGATGCTTTATATTTTCCGATATTTCTTTGGAAAATTTTTGAAACTGAATTTATTTACTATATATAACTTAAAAAATGGGATATTGATAAGTATAAACACTCATAGCATTTAAGAAAAGTATATATTGTGTACGCATTTTATGCTAAAAATATATGCATAAGAAGTCCCAGGCTTTTTGAACTTTAAAAAAGCAGGATATCGCAGGCATTTTGATTTTAGAAACTTAGTATGCCTATTAGTACACTGGCTCATTCGTCTACTACTCCACTATACGGTATTAGTAAAACTTTTCGGATGTTTTGTTCGAGAGCCACGCACGCTCATATAGGTCGATTTTTGCCTTAATTTACGTTTTGAGCTTTACTGTATAGTTGTGTAATAATTTTTTTTTTCTGAAAGCTTTATATATCTCCAATGCTTACCATTATACTACAAATCGTGAAAAGGCATTCTGAATTTTCTCGAATTCCTGACGTAAGTTATTTATCATGACTTACATGCTTTTTAAAATACATTACAGATTACATCCCGAAATAACACCCTGAAAGCATTGAACGGTATTATTATAGGACACCATGAGATTTAGCAAGTCTGATACAGGTATCATTTATCTACTGAGAAGCAAGCCTACCCCGCATGATATGATATAGTAAATGTTTTCGAACGCAATAGCTTCATTTAAACATGTTGTATTCAGTCCTTAACTAAACTATTTATGGGAAAACAAAAAACAGATTATTTCTTTTAAGTTCAAAATGAATGAATCTGTCATTTCTCTGTTAGCCAGTCGAACAAAACTTCTGAAAACAGTTTTATCTTGGGATCGTGTATTCTAATTGTCATCAAACAGCTATGTATCCCCCAAAAGAAACATTATTATCTCCGCCCCTTCTTCTCTTTGCCGCGTGCCTGTCTGAGACAGATAAGACACTCTCTCGGCGTTTGTTTCTAGTTTTAAGTTTCTCCTCTGTTTGGATGTAATATATATATATATATATATATATATATATACACTTTCTTTTTTTTATAGATCTTTCAAACACTAACAAAAGCTCGCAATTATTATCCTATTTTATGTTTATCCTTTTTTTTTTTCTGTCATGAGTGAATATTCAGTACGTGGATTCATAGGCAAAATGCATTTCTCCATTAAAATAAATAAATGAATATAATAAGAGTGGTATGTTTTACGAAAAACAGCAATAAAAGATTGGGAAAATGTCTGAGACAACGTAAAAGATTGGAAAAATGTCTGAGACAACGACAGAATCATCCTTTTTGCATTCGCACCCAGCTCTTATTGATTAACGCTTAAATGCCTTGTGTTGCCTTTTGGCAACAAACCCAATTTAGTTATTACCCAATTTATTTCATAAACATAAAGAAAATAAAACTTAAGCTTTAGTTGCAATGTCTTTAAAGTTCATGTGTGTTTAATTTTACAGAATTTTATCAAGAAAATGTTTTCTTTTTAAAGCTCTGTGTTGCCTGTTTAAGAAATGAAAATTACAGTACACTAAGCATTTAAGGGTTAAATTAATAACAGCTTAGTAATTTTGCAGACGTGTCAAATGGGAGTCTTTAAATGAAGTTTTGAAATGTAAAATTTCTAATGCAATGCAGTTTATTTCTTTAATTTGTCCTTCATATACTGAAAAATGTTTATCACTTTTCTAATATTTTTTCTACTAAGTTAAAGAGTCTATCATGAAGATATTTTATTCTTAGTTTAAATAAAGTATCGATTTACGAATGCCATTTTGAGACCTAGCAAGAATAATCTTTTGATTGTCTTCTAACAATATGAAAATCATAAGAGTGTTAAGTGTTCTCATCGCTTCTAATAATATAATAATTCATTTACTTAAAACTTGACAGGCTGAGGGATTTTTATTATTTCGAGAAGTCCCTTTTAGTACATTGCCTAATATGCGCACTGCTTTTGGTTGTTTAATTTGTACAAAGCTTCTTGATAAATATGATTACTATTCCATGGTCTTCTTATTAATATGAAAGCTTTAGTAACAGCTCTTTTAACTAAATGCATTTATCTCTATATTTGGCAGTGTATTGAAAGCTAGATGACAAATTTTGTAAAATTGTGACAATTAAGTTTTATTTGAATTACTGACGTTTCAGCTTCTAGGTCTCATAGCTTACTGCTTTATTTCTTTTTTTACTTATTTTCAAAAAGATAATTCTTATTGAGAACATTTTAAATATGAGTTCACTTTCCGAAATAATCTCCTCCGAATCGCCTGCCAGTGGTAATTAAATTACTGGTTTTGACCACCTATTTTCAAGCTTTTTATTAGCTTGGTCAGTATTTGTCGTTTCAGTTCAAAATTTGTTAGGAATTTTAACCCTTGTCCTGTTGTCAAATCGAGCTAAAAAAATCGCATACACGTGTAACTCCGATGACACTGATTTCTGCTGTTTTGAATTTTCGATAGTCTTTTTTTTTTTTTTCTTTTTCTTTTTTTTTTTGTAAGCATTAAGTATTTTGTTTCAAAAATCGTATTTTTTCGCACTTATCGAATCGTATCTTCCTGAGTATGGATCCGACATTTTTTTCATTGCACCACTGGAAAGTTCTTTCAGTTCTAAAAAAGATGAAATCAATTTCGATTCTTTAGCTTTACTCTTTAACTTTTAATGACTTTTTGAACGAATGATCAATTGTTGCCTTCAATTTCTCTACATCAGGGCATTCAAAAACCTATGCACTCTACCTATTAAAAAATTTCACTGCATATGGAGTATCTTCTCCTAAATCGTTTAAAAAAAAAACGGTCACAAAATGTAAACTATTTAATTTTTGTCAAATTTTTTAATGAAAAGTGCTAGCATCAAGCGGTAGATTTTGATTCCGTCTGCGAGCAGTTCTGTAAACAATTTTTCTTTTAAATAAAAACTGTGACTTTTCCTTTCTTTTTTTTTAAGTTTTACTAGCTTGGTATTATGTAGCTCGATTTCAATGGTTGTGTAGGAATTTCAATATCCACTTTCTTTCACCCGATCACGAGTACTACATTCAGGATATTTAGCCGGATAGACTTTTTGTAACTGTTTGCAATTCCCCTATTCACCGGATGTGGCAACGGCTCGGACAATATGCCTATAAGCACAGACCATCTTTTGAAATCTATCCTTTATTACTTGTAAGCGATAGTCGGATTGTTTGTTCAGCAGAAGTAAGATATATATATATATATATATATATATATATATACTTTGAGAACGAACTCTAATGGCAAAGGATCGATGCTTGAGCATGTTGAGCAGAACTTAATTTTAAGTCTCAGACATTGAGCAGCGTATACAGGGCTGCAACTAGGAAGGAATTCAAGTGGAGCACCCCCCCCCCACACCGGGCGCCCTCAAAATGAAAAGAAGGGGGCTCCAAAATTAAAGTTTGCCTCGGGGGACGATATCTCCAGTTGTGGCGCTGAGCCTACGTATCAGTTTGGGCGCTTTCTATTGTCTTTCTAGCGGTACTCATGGATACAACACGAAGTCAAAAAATTCGAACATGAAAAAAACAACACAGCGTAACGACATCTTGCAAATCCTTGACAGAAATACCAAGAAAAACAACTTTCAGACTAAAAGGAATTTAAAAAATGTATAATTAAAACGGTTTTTAAAATCAAGCTTTTTATTCAATAGACTAAAAGGTATAAAATTGAGAAATTTTTCAAGTTCAAACACTTACTGCAACACACAAATACATCCTAGCTTATCGATCACCGGCGCAAGTATTTAACTATATACGAAGTCAAAAGAAGTATTAACGCCTCAAGCTTTTAAAATTTATATATTATTTTACATTAAAAAGTAATATTTAATAAATTTTCTAAGTACCTTCGCCGATGATCGTTAAGCTGAATGTATTTGTGTGTTGCAATAAGTGTTTGAACTTTAATATCTTTAAAATACCTTTTAGTACATCTTGTATGAAAAGCTTGATTCTAAAAACTTTTTTTTAATAACTTAAACTTTTTTTCGTAATATATTTGTAAAGGTTATCCTGTAAAATTTGAGTGCGGTAGACGCAGCTCGATTTGATTAATTGTTCTATCAGTAGTTGCTTCAGTGCGTTAGTTAAACAATTAAAATGCCTTGGAAGGGAAGATATGCGTTTCAATTCACCAAAGTTAACAGACATATAAAAATACACTGCCATTGAAAAAATTGCTGATGAATGAAGTTTAGCAATATTTTCTTATGATTAAAAAAATTTCGCTTTCAAAATTCATAACGCGGTTTAAAAAGACATTCGTAATTTTTTTCCTGACTCATTTATATTTTCTCAACAAACTACATGATACATTCCAGAACTGCTCAATATGTAATTTAAAGTTGGTCATTACTCGAAAATTTACGACGAAATATACAGTACAAGCCCAAAACTAAATATTGACAAGTGTTCCCATCTTTATTTTTAATTTGCAAAATTTTTTTCTTAATCATATATATTTACAAACCGTTGAAACAAAAGACGCTACTTATCTAGGATTGACTATGGGAAAAAAATTAGATGATTATCTGTTACTCAAAAGTACTTGTTACGTTGTGCAATCAGGTTAACTCTCACTTTTTACAAGCATGCGCTAATTAAATACTTAACTCTACTGAGTAATCAGGCAACGAAGAATTTTTGCTTGTAGTTTCAAGCAAACGGAACGGTGTAATACGTAGTTGAGTTTCGATAGTTCAATTTACTAATAGAGCGAGACTGGGACTTCTGTAGGAGTACGCTGAAAATGTAATTTCTCTAACTTTTCCCAGTTGCGAAGCACGCAGATTTCCATTAGGTACTAGGAAGTTATTCCGTTGTGTTGTCACGCAATGTGTCTCTATCTTAAACTCAGATACTGCATAGAAGATGTGGAACACGGGGTTAGAGTCATTTTTACCTCTATATTTTTGGGTGTGCCTTTGATTTTAAACGGTAAAAATAAGAAGTAGGAGATTGTTGTGGTTGCAATGGCATTTAGGAACACGCATACCTATAATTTTTTTATAAATGCATTAAAAATATTTCTTTATTATTCTAAATTACCTAAATACCTAATGCTGTTCGTACATGAAAATGCTTTTTGAATAATTGAACTTTTGCACTTTTTTTTTCTTTAACATGAAAGAATAATTTACTCGAAATAAGGGATGGGCTGAAGAGAAGAAGATTAAAAAACAAAACAAAACACTAAATTCAAATTTTAAACTGAAACGAATCTTAGCAACTAAACAAACAGTAAAACTGTTCTAAAACTAAATATTTAAAATTTCTCTTATTATTCTGAATGATGAATGATTAATTGCTAAACTATCAATATAGTATTTGACAGTTTTTTCTTTTATAAGGTGTAATAAAGCTGAGTATTTCTACACATAAAAATTAACAGTGTGTTAATTAGGAGTCGACAAAAAATAAACGCAGATCTGAAAAAATTTAAAAACTACTTAGTATTCCTATTGTTATTCTGAATGACCTTATTCTGCTTACTTAAAAATAAATTATGAGTATTCGTTAAATTTTATCTTAAAAGTTCAATGCAATACACTTAAATTAATAGATTAATATTAATAGTGTTCCAGGGTTCGAAATAAGATTTTGAAGCTGGCAGCAAAGAATGCTGTGCGCTTTTATAAGCTGGGAGCAAATACTATTCAGCTCAACTGTCAAAATCTTAAATTTTTGTTATAACCGTAAATTACAGCAAGCCGTCTGAAATTTCATCAGTAATCTTAAAATACATCTGAGGTAGAAAGGGACACTCCAGTAATAAAGTTTTCAATACTGGCCCGTAAAATTGCCGCTTGAATTGTTGATCATCGAGTCTATTTGGGCTAATCTCAGGGCATTTGCTGTGACTTGTTTATACACTGCAGTTGGCTAATGAGAGGTAGATTTAAGGATTTCGAAAAAATTCATTGATTATGAACGTTATAATATATCCCTCTAAACATGAATAATTTAATTTAATTTTTTTATGCTTTGGTAAAATGAATTTTTTTCTCTCAACTTATCCTGAAGCAGACTTTCGATTAGGTTTTCATTGATAAGTATTATGTCTTTGCATAACTGTCTTTTGCTTCTGCTCATATTTGAATTTAGTACTTATTATTATTGACCAGCAATGATTAAAACAACACCGTTTCTTTATACACAGAGTCATGTAATGGATCGGCTTCCTTTATTCTAACATAATATAGCTAACTTAAACATCGACAATTGCGAAACCACCACCAAAAGTTAAACCATTCGCGACTTTTGAGACTTTTATGTATATTGCATACTGGTAGGTATCACATCTGCGAATATGTTACACACATCGTAAGTAAAAAATTAAAATTCATAATTTGCGGAACAGCGCCACAAGTGTCGAGAGAGAGAAGAACAATCTAAAATTACAGAATCCATTGTTTTTTTTAAAGGAATTGCATCCTGTATGCATGCATCAGCTAGCATATGCGTTTAGTTTCCTTCTGTGACCGAATAATAAACAGGATTCTTTTCCGTTAGAGGAACGAGAAGAATGGCTGAAGCACCCATCATTAACAACATAATTGAGACATAGTAAAGCATTTATAGCAAATATGTAAATTTTACCTGAAGCGTGACCGATTAATTTCCTCTACTGATTTCGAAAGTACGAAAATAATGGATTCTCTTACATTATGTAATTCTTATTCATGATTCTATGTGGTTGATAAACTGGGTAATTCACTTGGCGACAGTCTTCTCCACGTGCTTTTTACCAGGAGAAAGATAGCGATGATAGCCAGTCCGTGCATGCTATACTTTTTTTATTTATTTATTTTTAATAAAATGGGGGGAGGGGTGGTACAGCTTTCTTCAGAAAACGTATTTTTACTGTAGGTGTAAATTTAATGTAGAAAAAGCTGGTTATTAGTAACTTATAAAACACAAACAAGTAACTATCAAACAGTAACTTAACCGTCTTCCGCAATCTAATCTGAGTAGCTTGTTAATTTTAACAGTGACATAAAAATACCGTTTCAACACCTTAATGTCCAAGTTATTTATTTATTCTTGGACAAAACAGTAGCTGTTAATTTTGCATTTCGTTGAAACAAATATATACAAAATGCTTAACTCGATATATGTATATATTAGGGATGGATGCGGGGCGAAGCAGAGATTTACAGCTTTTATGATAGACGAGATCGGTATTATTAAAATTAGTGCATAGGAATTTTGCGAGGCGGGACAAAGCTTTGCAACTGTTTTGCGTGGCGAGACAGACATTCTTCAGTACATAATGATTTTGCGAGGCGGGACAAAGCTTTGCAGCATTTTCGCGAGGCGAGACAGGTCTATTTTTCTTCTGGCTTCCACCCCTAGGACATATTAACTGTCCAATATCCAATGTACCCCCAGGGAATGGCATCTGGGGCATGTAATCTCCTTCCACACAAACCGAGAAAAGTAAAAAAAAAAAATCTCGGTAGCAGAGCAAATAAAATGATTATTCATCAACTAATATTGACACTATAATATAGTACATTTTGCATTCAGTGCCTGTATTTTATAATTTTTCATATAATATAATAATAAAAAATCGCGTGTCTATTCAATTCTTCTTTAAAAATAATACAATTATGAGATTCACCGGGAGTCTTCTAAGCTAAGGAAATAACTGTAAAAGAATCTTTATTTTTTAGAAATAAATATGACTCCAAGTCAATGAAAAGTCGGGGCTTAATGCACGCATAATTTAGATTTAATCTGTTGATCTAACGTATACATCTTGGATATAATTGTTTGAAAATATACATAATTGTATAAGAGGCAGAGGAAATAGCGTGTGACTTCCATTAGAGTCTAAGCCCGAGAAAAAAGTTTTGTTTTCAAACACTGATAAATATATGAATGGCCTGTTTTTCTGAAAGCAACATTTTGTTCAAGCAAAATGCACACTATATCAGTTTTCAAATAATTATATGTTTTACGTTTCTTAATGCTTGTATTAAAAATATCTAGTCCAAAAATTTTTAGAACAAAATTTAAGCTTTAAAATCCGTACTAATAGATGTCGACTGGCTTTATCAAGTCATCATGTTTCCTCTTTCATACATTTCTTGATTCCCTTCCCCTTTACTCAAAAGCTCTTTTAATCTCTTCATTCAAATGAAGGTGACACTTGGACCACTGCCCACCATAGGTGATCTTAAGAAGGTGTTGAACGTGGATGTTAGCTACCTTGCATTGTTCATCAAATTAGATATTTTAAATTCTACTCTTTATTAAAATGTACCTTCAGTTTTTATAGTAAAACGACTACTAGCTAAAAATTGTTGCTAGGTTGATGCATGTCCCCAGAGACTAGCAAAGCTAGGCCAATTCCATGACATCGTGGACCTTTAAGGAATCCCGAACAAACAATTTGTTGGCAATTAAATCCTCCTTGGACAGCCACAGACATTCAACAATAAGATTAGAAGAGGATTTGTCACTGGAACGCTTGTTAAAGATAGCAAAACACCCAGAGCATGTCAACGATGTCCACTAATAAACCGAATCAAAATAGTTTGGTTCAGCTAGTTACAGCCAAGTGTAAAAGCAATTCCCGGGGGATACTCCGAAACTCACTCTGACCTGATATTTTAAACCCCTAGTTAAATTTCTTATCCATGGGGAAAAGGGAAAATGTAATTAAATCTTTAAAATTAGAGACAGAATTTTTATACAAAATTGAAATTGCCTCTTGGGTTAAAAAAACAAGGAGTTAAAAATAAGTGTTTAAAAAAATGTACTGGTTGATAATATTGGTTCTTAATCTTGCTGAATGTTTCTAATATTATGAAAGAGAAAAGTAAAAGTTTCATGCAGATAAATATCTAAAATTCATTAGCATGCAAGTTTTTCATGATTCTAATTTCAGTTGATGTTGAAATATCATTTGAGATCTATAAACATATTTTAAATGACAGAAGACGAAGCTTTTATTTTGAGAACTTGGTAAAACATTTAATTACTAGAAGATAAAGCCCGTTGTGAAGACAATTACAATGGGTGCTAAAAAAAAAAAAAAAAACATTTCAGAAAAATATGTCAATATTCAATATATTTAATCTTTGTCCATTTAAAATAAATAACTTTATATTCTGTTTTTATTATATGCCAAAATAAGAATTCATGCCCTTCTGAACGCGTTCAGAATCTCTCTGGAAGTGTGTTTGCGGAAACTTTTCGAATTCGAAAGATATCGTTTTGCTGGGACGAACAGCCCCTCTTATACCAATGCTTCATACAGAAGAAATCATTTTATTTGTGAAAAGAAGTTAAACTGGGTAATCTCGAAATGCTATTTCAAGCAAATGGGAATTGCAATCGCATTTTCCTTTCGAAGCCTGATAACCGCGGCATAATATGAATGGGTTCAGTAGAGCGTCAGTATCGCTTGCGGTACCTAATTTTGTCATTCAATTGATTAACTTTTCTAACTCTTGGAAATATATGGAAATATAAAGGAAATGAAAACAGCCAAAAATCACTTAAAAATTAGGGAACGGGTGGATTTTCAGAATGTTAAACTAGCACAGATTGTTTTCTATTTTTTTTTTTTTTTTATATACAATTATGAAAAATTTAAAGTCAATCATACAAAAGGTATGGATTTTGTGGAATTTTTTCGTACTGTTTACTCTTTTTTAGAATAACGGCAGTAAAAGGCTTTTTTGTGGTAGAACGGGAATTTTGACACATTCGGTGAGTCAGTGAATCAGTGAGTCACTGATAAGCGTAATTATTTATTAGAATTATGTGTAATCATAAAAATACACAACTCTAATATGTGTAATCTCATTCCTTTTGTAAATATCTGCAATATATAATTTTAAAATAAATTTTCATGTAATTTTGATTCGATTTCATGCATAGTTCTTTTTATTACATGTTGTTTACAAAGTACAGCATGCATATTTCGTGGCTTTTTAGTGCTTGAACATTCGGGCTCTCGTGATTAAAGACTGAAACTTCTTAGTAAAAACTGATATGCTTACTTTTTGTAGTTTCAAGAATATTTCAACTACCATTTTTTTATCTGTATATGAAATTCTATGCAAAAATAGAAAAAAAAAACTGAGAGAAAAATATTAAACAATATAAAGTCAGATGAATTAAATATCAGGCAAGCTAATCCGGAAAAAGGACTTTATTAGAAATTTTTCTTTCAGATTTTCAATTTCCAAATATTGAAAATTGAAATTATTTATATATCCTCCTAGATCTACTGATTACTTTCAAATAAAGTCAGCTGAAATATGTATTCCAGATCAATAATTCTTAAAACAAGTGATGCATGACTTTATATTGAAAATGCACTGAATATGTAGATACATTTGTTATTTTAATTTTATGTAGTATTCACTAATATTTTTTGTCATTCTTTGTGCATTTGAAATTCATATGTTGTTCCTGCTTTGTACGTTCCTGATCAATTCTTATTTTCTTTTTAGGTAAGTGAATTACTTTCCTTGAAGCATTCTACCAAATTAGTTCCACGTTTGTAAGTTATAATTTTATTTATATCATAAAGAAGCTTCTATCATTTACTTATTATAGTGGCATATGCTACTTTCTCATTAAACAAGATTAAACAGAAAATATACTTTTAGCTTTCATCCGCCAAAGTCCTTTGGCCTGACTGTCCAGTGTTTTTGGTGATTTTTCGAATGTAATGTTCACACGAGCCAAATTTTACCTGGATCTGATCTACAAAAACATGTAAGTCATTCCGTCCCCGGAATTACGATTCAAGTGTTGATTTAACAAACGACATTAAGCAAAATAGATTAACTATTTCCAAATTTCGTTTAAATAAATGTTGCGGTCCTTCCTAAAAACAATGCTCTTCTTACATTTATTTGTTCTTGAACTGTACATAAACCCCCGTTGGAACCTTTGAAGAAAAAACAAGTTTAAGATTGGCTTGTAAGTAAGCAAAAATTGAAAGTCAGTTAACAATATTGGACAGTGAACAATTTGTTGGTTACTTACTTGCATGTAAACAAACTGAAATTAAGATTACCCCAATAAAATTATTTGTTTCAGTTACACTGGGAAACTGTAAAAGTAAAATAAAATAAAAATAAAATGAAATGAAATAAAAATCGGCTATGGATAAATACTTCATTTTGTATTTGTATCCACTTTCAAATCCGTATGTTAAACTCGATTTTAAAAAAGTGGAAACTTATTGGCTATATTGTAGGGCTTGAAGAGTATATTTATATATATATATATCTTAAGATTAAACCGATGCTAAAATTTGTTTTTTATACTTTATCTATCCATAAATAAAAAAATTCTTCCTCTTTGATCAATATTTTACGTTTTCATCGATACATTTTGCGAACACTTTTACGTTTTCCAGTGGATCACCTTTCATCTTCTACGCAATCTTCAGATCTTAAATTTCGTTGCCAGCAATAAATATAAAGAAGCAAAGTTTTTTGACAAATGAAAGGATTTGCGTGTAAACGATCGATAGGCTTATATTGGGATATGTGAAATTCCTCGCGACTGATAGATGTTTTTGCGACTTTTCGTACTATATTCTTTCTTTAGAAGGTAATAGGAGAAAAATGGTTATTGACTTTCAATCGATAAGTCAATGGTACTTTTTATTTGCTTTGTTAAATGTATACTGAGCCATTTTAAAAGACCTTATACAGTTTATAAAATCTAATTTGCCAAAGTACTTTATTCTTTTTAGCAAAGCTAAGCACTTACAAATTCAAATATCTCCTTCAGTTAATACAGAGTATTGAATCATTCAATCGATAATTGGTATCTTCTAGTGTTATTAAATATTTGATTTTGAGCTTATTTTTAATTAAGTACAAAGTTATCTATTTACGTACTTTCAGTCGAGAAAAAAAAAATGTTAATAGACTAAATAGTACTTTGTTAAATGTGGCGTACGGATATTAAGCCTTACAGAAAGTAAATATTTGAGAAGTCTAAGAAAAGGTGATTTTATTCAAATTTTGGTGTTATAGCTATACAGTAAATACATATATTTTTAAAAGCTAACTGGAAGTTGAAAAAGACGCAAATCAATTTTGATTGATTAGGGTCTGTGCATGAGCATAGTTTATATATAAACACACTTTAACTATCAATGACATGTATGTTCAGTATAGGTTTTACTGCATTTAAATAAATAGAAAATTGTTTTTAAATCGAAAATTTCCGGTGTTTCGCAACCTACTCTATAGTTAGTTTGAATTTTTCTCAGTTACATGCTACCATTAATCCAGAAAAATATTACTAATGTCTCAATCTAATTATAGACATGCACCTGTAAACGATTACAAGCATTCTTGTTGATTATTGTTATCATTGTTTATTGCTTCCAGAAAACGATTAACATTATTTAACTAAATAATAACAATCAAAAAGCAGCAGGCATTGTGGGGGGGGGGGGATCAGACTCGTAGAGGGAGACAAAAGGTGGAAAAGGCAGAATTTTTCACAAAGAGCTTAACTATTAACATTTTGTCAAGAATTTTTTTCGGGAAAATGAGAGGGCGACATACCCCTGGACCCCTACCTGGCTAAGTCCCTGGAAAATAGTAATTCTAATCATACTAAAACCTTTAAGAACAAACTCTAAAATCATCCAATTGTATTAAAGTATTTTTGTAAAGGTTAACATAATTTTTTGTGTAAAAAAGTTGTTTGTTTAAAATTGCTCGAAATTTGCTGTAAGTACTTTAACTATCTATTTGAACTATCCAATATTATCTGGCCTTTTCAGAAACATTACAAATGTCTTTAGATTGTCTCATACTATTTAATAAATAAACAAATAATTTATTTATTTTACTTATTTTAATTTCCTAAAAAATCCTAAATCAACAACACTACTGCTTCCTGCTAAACATTAAAAATTACTCGAAAATTAACGTAATTACGAAAATTATTTAATTACGGAAACATTAAAAATTTATTCGAATAAGTGTTAGTCAATTTCATACAATGACTAATTGGGAGCAACATTACCTTTTATTACCTTATGTAAAGTGTGGGCCTGAGTAAACCCTTTGGACACTGATTATTTATTTTACTTATTTTGATTTCCTAAAAAATTCTAAATCAACAGCACAAGTACTTCCTGCTAAACATTAAAAATTATTCAATGTTTTTACTGGAATAAGTTTTAGTCAATTTAATGCAATGACTAATTGGGAGCAACATAACTTTTATTGCCTTATGTAAGGTGTGAGCCTGAGTAAACCCTTTGGACACTGATTATTTATTTTACTTATTTTGATTTCCTAAAAAAACCTAAATCAACAACACAACTATTTCCTGCTAAACATTAAAAATTATTCGATGTTTTTACTCGAATAAGTTTTAGTCAATTTCATGCAATGACTAATTGGGAGCAACATTACTTTTATTGCCTTATGTAAGGTGTGGGCCTGAGTAAACCCTTTGGACACTGATTATTTATTTTACTTATTTTGATTTCCTAAAAAAACCTAAATCAACAACACAACTACTTCCTGCTAAACATTAAAAATTATTCGATGTTTTTACTGGAATAAGTTTTAGTCAATTTCATGCAATGACTAATTGGGAGCAACATTACTTTTATTGCCTTATGTAAGGTGTGGGCCTGAGTAAACCCTTTGGACACTGATTATTTATTTTACTTATTTTGATTCCCTAAAAAAACCTAAATGAACAACGCAACTACTTCCTGCTAAACCTTAAAAATTATTCGATGTTTTTACTCAACTAAGTATTAGTCAATTTCATACAATGACTAATTGGGAGCAACATTACTTCTTATCGCCTAATGTAGGTATGGGCCTGAGTAAACCGTTTGGACATTGAAACCTACATGACTTCCTATAACGTTTAAAAAAAAAAAAGCTATAAAATTTTTTTCGTACCTTTTTCGTAATGCTAGTAATATACGATGACTAATATACGAGGTAATTATAAACAAAATTCTAATTCCCAAAATTCTTCTGACTCAGAAGAAAACATGCCATGCCAAGTAACCTCCTTTTTCCTTCAACCTTTCGCCCTTTCATTAATTTCACTACTTTCCTCGTTAATTATTTTATCGTCTGAAACAAATGACCACGAATTTTAGATTGAGTTTCGGATCAAATGACTCTGATCCACGGTTGAACGGTAAAGTTACTTGCCCCAAGAGTCTACTTCCTGTACAGTCAACTAAGGTGAACGTCTTTCTCTTTAAGATTCTACGAAAAAAAAATGCGATATTAATTGGTGATGCTTTCCACTTACGTTCCGCTTTCCCCATTCCGGTTGTACTTAACTTTCCGCGTAACCGCGAGTAGCTTATTGTTTCCGCTGATGAAGATTCACATGTTGATAATGATAAGTCAACATACTGGAGTAGACAAAGCATAACGTGTATTCTGACATAAAGACAAAAGTAAGTAAAGTAAGTTACCGTAGAAAAGTAACTGCTGTCAAAGATACTGCAGCTGTCAAAAACTTTCTGTATCACGACGGGGGTGGAGAACAGAAGATTGTGCACTACAGTTTCCGATAACTGTATCGTTTGACCTTTTTAGGTAACCGTGTGTAAATAAATAATGAACTTTTCTCGAGCATAAGTCAAAGAACATAAAAATTACATTTCTTCTGTTCTCAAAGAAATAAAACTTGTGTAATATCAAATAATTTTTTTAAAAATATGGTTGTGGGTGCTATGTAGAAAGAGGTTCAAATTCTTCTGTTTGTTTCCTGAAATCTAAGGAAGATGGATTTTGTTATCAAGAAAAAATATCTTGAAGCGTTTTACAGGAGTCCTAACAATGAAAGCTAACAAATGTTCTAGAGTATTTGACCTTACTCTTGTGAGACTTGCAGGCAGAATGAAATACTCATATCAGAAGCTACCTGGACTATAATTAAGCTTTACCTTATAAGCTATCTACAGCCTACAGATCGGATTTACTTCTCTGCAGTGATAATATATCTAAATCATACGTATAATGATTTATCGAAGTTTGCATACTTTGGTATTTATTATTTGCTCATTTATATGACCAGCGGCCTAAATATTTAATAAGGAAAACTAAAAATAATTTAAATTTTGAAACTACTTAAGTCAAATGACTGACAACTCTGAATTTTTAGATATTTTTTGTGACCGTCAGATGTTTGTACGTTTTCTGGTTCAAGAGGAAATTGCAGAAAATCATATTTTGAAGTCACCCAGCTTACATAACCAGTCAACCTCCTACAAAGTTTGTTTACACTCAGATTATATTTTATAATACTTTTTAAATATATTTTTAAAAAACCATTTGACAGCTAACAGAAACGTTTAAAAAAGCAGTATTTTTGAAAGTAAACCACATGTCTACTGTTGAATCTGAGGAAGGTAACAAAAACAGTTTTTTCATCGCTATTAATAAACAGTTATCTAGTTAAACAGCTTTGATCATTAAACCCCTAAGCCCTGACAATCAAATATGAGATCATGCCTTTAAAAAGAAAAAAAAAATAGAAAAAAAGCCCTTCAATATTATTTCTTCATACATTTACCCAACCATAACTTTATTCATGGTCATTCACAGAAACAGTTTATACCTTCCATCATCCTCCGTCCCAAAAATATGCTGAATGAAAGAAAAACAAAAAACAATTTTAATCACTGCTTTGTTTTAGGATTGTTCCATGGCTTTTGAAATCTGGCATCCTTCATTCTAATAACAAAATGCTTATGCTTGTTCAGTCACGCATGTTGGATTATGCAACTTGGAAAAATATAATAAAATAAGGACTGATTTTTCTGTCTTTTTTAACCTCGTTATTTTTGTGTGCAAAAATTTCGAGCCTTGTTAAGTTGACAACTTAATTATATAATTTTGTTGTGGATATTTGTCTTATTTATTGTTTGTAGTATTTCAGCGTTTATGAGCAAAGGATTCCATGCGATCCTTTAAAGAATAATGCGTAATAATCCCCCCCCCCCAATTCTTGTTTATTTTCTATTCTATTTATGTTTCGAAATTTCCGTGTTAGATACATTTATATTGATAGCAGCGATTTAAAGAATTCTAGAACATCATGATGTGGAGTTTTCATGATAATTTTTTGGTAACTTCAGGAATCCAGTGGTTTCCACTGATTAGGGAAAACCTGGGGTATTGGGAACGGTCAAATAATTTCATTAAAAAAGAAAAAAAAATTTTAAATCAGGAGACTGTAATAAAAATTTGAAAATTTTGGTCCTAAGCATTGAAACTCCCAAAATGTGACGCGAAAACATAATTTAAAGCCCCAATTAAATATGATTTTCATTTGCCGTTTAAACTATGAAGGTATTGAATTTTATTTATTTGAAATCTTTTACAGTATTACCCTGACTACACTAAATTCTGTATAAAACACGTGGAGTACTAATAAAAATTGTGTAAGTTTCCAGAAGTACAAATAGATCGAAAGCACTTCATCAACAGAAAGAAGTGACATCGCTACATCACTCTTTACTATCGTATCACACTTTCGTCCATAATCTTAACATGTATAATGGCAATTTCTAATTTAGTGAAAATCTGTTAAGAAATTTTGTTTCATAAATTAAGTGACAGTACCAGAAGTGCTTCCACTATTTTTTTCCCCTATAAATATTGAAGATTGTTCCGATTTATGCTAATCTAAATCTTTTTTAGCAAAGGCATTCCAAAGTAATCGATACCATTAGCGAAGTCCATTTCGATAATCACGCAAAACTTTCCGATTGTAGTTCTTCGGCATTAAAGTCAGACGATTTGAATGTCCCAATCCCATACGTAGAAACGCTATATCGTATTTTCTTTAATCTAGCGTGGATTCACAAAAAGCATAGAATACTTTGATATATACCTTGAAAAATAATAAATTTCTTTTCGTTTCATCCTCTCAGGGAACGGGTATGTTTTAAAAACAAAATTGCATTTTTTAAAGGCAATCCATTAAAAAATGTTGGATGTGTGTTATATGAAGTTATTCAAAAATTTTAGACATATTCATAGCTAAAAACTGGAATAATTTTTCTCAAAAATGGCTAAATTAAAAAAGAAACCTTGAAAACGGTTTACGGCATGGGGCATGACTAATGTGAGAGTGATTGCTTTTTATTGTTACTGCTACTCAACCTTCTAAGATCGTAGATTTTCTGCATATAACGTAAAGAACCAGAGAAACTTTACAATAACAAATCTTATTTAGTTTTACAAACAGGTAACCTAGTTATCTGGAGAGCAACATAATTTGACTCATTTACTAAAGCGAAAGTGTAAATATCGAATGGCGGATTGGGTAACACAACCTGTAACCAGATGTTCAACGTTGCAAGAACAATTGCTACTTTTTTGCAGTCAAGAATGAAAGATACAACCTTAAGATATGACCTATCTTATGAATCATTTTTTTTAACCTCATGCGCCTTGCACCAGTGTAGCTCCGGCGTCGTTTTCTTTCATTGTCATCCTGATTCATGAAAGTTATTAAGATGTTCGCGTCAGGCTCTTGTTGGCTGTCATTTTCATTCCATGATTCTTCATCATCATAATTTGTTTCGTATAAGGTTGCAGTGTTTTGTTATATGGATAAGCCAGTTACTACAGTCATCGGGATCTATTTTTGCGCGCTTCCATACCTCGGAAATAACCTGCCTCCGTAAGGGGAAAAAATGCACTTAGGAGCTTTGCTGTTATCTGCGTTCTTTTGAAAAGGGAGTGACAGCAAAGATGTTTATTATAGTGTTCCTTTCTTTGTTCCTTTTATTTTCTCATGGGAATAACATTTAAATGAACTCAGTAAAGTACAGGTGTATTGCAATGCAAAACAGTACAAACGTCTGTGCAATCATCAAAAGTATTATTAAATGAATCCTTATTTCTCAGCATGGTCCTGGTAATGAGATCTGGGAAATATCTGTTCAGGGGCATCTTAACACTAAAACCAAGGAGGTAGTCCAGGGGTGGGCCATGGAGCTGGGCCCCTACAGAAATTTGGATTTTTGTTCATTGGATGTGAGTAATCAAGCTTTTTTGGCAGAAATTCTACTCTTCCCTGGTGGACCTTCGAAAAATACCTTCGAAAATTTACCCTCGATAAAGTACCAACTGGCCTCACCCAGTAGTCGTAACAAACATTTTCATTGTCATTCTTTTGGGTGTTTACTGGCTTGCCGACTTTTTACTACCGGTTTAAACTGGTTTAGCCAACCACAATAGGTGGTGCAATCAAGCTCCCTCTTACGACGTCTTCAAGACGGGACTCATATAACGACTGTCTATAAGTGTCTACAGAGGAGAACATATCGCCAGATATTGTGGTTTATTGTTCAATAATTGCATGTGTTTTTCTGGGCACTATTTGTCTTAACTGCCCGTTTGCCTCAGTCTATAAGCTATTAATTAGTTTCAAATATGGGTGAAAAAATAATACAACAAATGACTGCGAAAAGAAATTGACGCTCTACCCTTCATAATATTTGCGTATTAGATACGATAATTTTTCTAATTAAAAAATTTTTTCCACATGAATAAAGATTGTATATTCGCACAAGTTATGGACTTGTCGTGTAATTTTTACGAACACGCTTGTTAATACAAGTGGAACTTTTATGTCTCCATACCTTTTTACAGGTTTTGAGATTTAATAAAAAATAATAACAACAAAATGAGTTTTCATATTTTTCTATAGTGCGAAACGTCAAAAAATAAAAATAAAAAACACATAACTATATAATACAAATTGATTTTAGTCCGAAACGAAACTTAGCAAAATTAAACGTGCTGCTAATGTCTGCGTGATCCACAAAAAGAAAAACGTTTCGAAAATTGCCTTACGAAATTATCGTAGGTGCTGCATTTTACTTCTGATTTATCTAAGGGAAAGAAAGAAGAAAAAACAAAGTGTTTAGTCTCATTTAGTCCTTCCTACACATCATTACTATGGAAACCCGTGTAATATAAGCGAACAGTAAATTAATTCTGACTGTATACCGCTCTAACCCTACCATTAATCTGCAAAACAACCCATATTGATGATCGATTCTAGACTGTCTGAAATGCAACCTCCTTCTAGTAAGCATTAATAAATTTATGTCGGGTGAGTTGTCTCTGAAACTATAACTGATAAATACAGTTCGAATTTCTAAGAAAAATCTATTGGCATCCTTGAACATGGTTTTGAATAACATTAAACTGGGACTATTTACACTATTTATCTCTCTTTTAAACAATTATGACATTAATTCTAAATCCTGCCAGAGATATTAAAGAGACGCTGTTTGAAGATTCTCCTATTGGATATTCGCCTTGTATTAGGTAATAAGCTGTTTCAAAGTAAATAAGTAAGTAAATAAATTACTAAAGTTTTTTTTGTGTGTGTGCGCGCGCACATGTGCAGTGGATGCTGTGCACAAATCCAGTTACTGATGAGTCCATCTTTCCCATAATTAAATTTGTAAGTGACTGAAACATTAAAAAAATATTTCATTATAGAAAGATAATGGTTTCACCATTGACTTGGTTAATATCAGGAACAACTATTTCGCAACTGATTAAATGCTGAATGAAAAAATTAGCTAAGATTAGAAAATGTTTGTGAAAGGCTCATTTTCATTATGAATTTATATTGTGTGCAAAAGTCATTAATATAGATGTGATTTTACTCTAACAAATCTATTTTGTAGACCCACTTTCAACGGAATTCTAAAGAACCATAAGGTTAATTTTTTGTTTGTGGGAAATGTGGTTTAAACTGTCCAGTAAATATTTCCACCTAATAAAATGTCCGTTTTAGACTAGTTTTACTTTGCTTAAAAAATGAATTTGCAAAGCGCTACACCTATTCCTTTTTTTTTCAGTACTATCTTATTTTCTATCCAATAAAAGTAAAGCTACATCTCATAATTCATTCATTAGAACAAGAATAAATCGATGAAGATTTACATTTTTATTTTAATACTAATACATATTATTCTGAAAAATTCCAAAAATGCTTTACGATCATTAGTGTAAGATTTTCTTTTTCTTTCTTTTTTCACCGTAGCAAATTTAAAAACGAATATCTATGGATACTACTTAAAGAAATTAACCATTAAATACTTCGGGAGTTCATAAGTTATGTTAACGATAAGAATGAATTACAGAAAAAGTAAACTTAAAAGATGTGTTTTCCTAATTATTTCAGTTGCAAGTCCATCTGATTTATATGATTAGTATTGAAAAGAATAAACATTTGAAAAGGGGGTAGTAATTAAATGGATGTATGTGAAAATCACGCATCAAAATTGAGACAAATGCAGGTAACTATTAAAGATTTTGTTAGAAATATAAGATCTTTTTTACGTGATCAGAATTAAAAAAAATAAACAAATTATGTCAGGAGCTCGAACGCTTCATAATGTTTATTTATACATTATAACATACTTATGTAATATATATTATGTAAACTCGTTTAAAATATAAAATGTACAAACAGCCATGACAGGATGCATTCAAGAAATGCTCTAAAACATTTGTTATTATTATACTAAAGTTGAAGTGTTAAAATCATTTAAACATGTGATTATTTTTTAAGAATTTTTTTCTGAGATTTTTAACTCGCATATGTTTTCCGTTTTAAGAGTGTATGGTTATAATGATTTTCTTTTAACTTCGATTCTTTTGATTATTTCAGTCCTAATCTCGATGTTTTTTTGAGCCAGATTACAAATCTAAAAAGTATTTTAACTGAGCTACTCATTATACAGTGCGCCATCGACGGTACCAATAACTGCACGTAGTTTTTAGCATGTGCTTTGTAATTTCAAGAACTGTTTAAAGATGTTTTTCGATAGGTTTGTCGTTTAGTTCAGCTCAAAACCACTCGAACTAAAAAAATAAAATCACAGTTGGTTCCCTTTCTTTTCTTTCTTCCTTTTTTTCCGAGTTTTACAGGCTTGGAGTTTACGGGCTAGGAGAGAAAAAACTTCAGTCATTACTGTGGTATTGATTTCAAGTGTGGGGGAAAGCGAATTTACAGGAGTACTGAATACTGGAACCCCTCTGAAACTGCTAACGAAGACCCCCGAGAAGACTCTTGAGTACCCAATATTTATTGTCTGTAGCTACTTTCTGACCACTGCTCCTACACTAGTGGCTAGTGTGATACCTACTTGTATAATATCGTATCCTACTTGTATAATTGTGATCCATAATAGAATAATAATATTTGACTAAGTCCTCTACAAAATAACTATAATCGATTATGTACACCCGAAAAGACCCTGTTTTTGTTAAAGTTCATTGATTTAATATCTTGTCACTTGTCTGTTAGGTTATTACTGATAAATTAATTTCGACGTTTCTAAACTAAGGAGGTGACAGTAACCTTGGATGCATTTTGAACCTCATTAAACTTCTAGACAAGTATGACCTAGTGTGATTTGTGACACTTTTAAATAATTATGACATAAACTCGAACTCCGATTCTGCCCTTCGATCTGATTATTTGCAGTCAATCAAGATGTCACAAAGCATGTCTATTTCTCCCCAATTACCACTAAACAAATCTAAACATTCATTAATTTTGGCATTTAAGATAGAGTTCCCAGAAGCTTTCACATTAACATTTGAGCGTATTCATTTCCGATATGAATTTATAGAAGGAAAAATGGTTTACAAAGCGACACAGTTCTTTTCTGTGATGCTTCCAATATACATCTCAGTTTACTGTTTGCACTTAGGTTTTTATTTTGTTGTTGTTGGTCATCAGATATTTCAGTACAGAATGCATATAAATTTCTCTTATAGCGCTTCATAAAAGAAAGTTCGATCGTTGATTGCCTATATATTTAGGAATAACTTCTATTACACACTGGTTACAGTAAGCTGCTAAATAGCCATGTATCGAGTGTACGTCTTTTCAAGAACATCTTTGATTAAGGATTTCTCTTATAACTCTTCATGAAAGGAAGTTGAAGCATGGATTGCTTATTTATTTGTGAATAACTTCTGTTAGTCATTGGTTACAGTAAGCTGTTGAACAGCCGTGTATCGAGTGTCACGTCTTTTCAAGATCAGCTTTGATTAACCCTTTAACGCGCAGTGTTCCCGCTCTGGGAACACCCAACTCTGGCGTTTTGACTGTTGCTAGTCCCGAAGAATAGATTTGATTTCTATAAAAATAGTTGCGGGTGACATAGCTCCACGAGAATCCTTTACCTTTTTAGCCCGTCATTTCCCGTAAAAAAGTGGTCACGATTATTTTTAACAGCACTAACTTCGGCTGAAAAATGGAAGAATGCGAGAACAGCTGCATTCATTCGTCATGCGAGAACAGCTGTCGTCAAAAAAGGGTCTCTAGATCTGTGGCACGCGATGAACGTTTCGATCGTCCGCCATCTTGCTGGTAGTTAAGTCGAGCGATGGCAACGGCTGCCCTTTTTTCAGCATTGGGAAAGGATTGCGCCTCAAAGGGTTAAGGCAGAACAGATAAGTTTGTCAGCAAGTAACATAAGATTTTTTTTCTTCCATCTTAAGTGATTAAAGGCATTTCAGCGTGTACACGAGAGCTAAATATTTATGAATAATAAATAATTCAGAAAAGGCAGTCGCAATGACCATGTTATTGCAACGCAAATTCAGAATGAATGAGAGTATTGGATGGGCGGAATTACATGAAAGAGGTGTGTCGAAGATCCCTCCTTTCTGTTTAATGATCAGGATACGTTAGCAATTACCGAAGCGTATTCTTTTTGGGACTTCTCTCTAAAACCAGTAGATAAGATTGAGCAGTTGATGGAAAACTAGGGCCAGATACAAGACTAGAAATAAATAGTCTGTGAAAAAATTGTTAAAAATTAGTGGAACAAGCTAACTTATGTACTTGGAAACACAATCCAGATGCAAGACTAGAGATAAATAGTCTATAAGAAACGTGTTAAAAATTAGTAGAACAAGCTAACTTATATACTTGGAAACACAGCTTCACGATATCCAGGGGATAGTTTGTGATACTTGTAGCTGTTGATCTAAGTTGATCCCCCTTTTTTAAAACGAGGAAAGTAGATTAGTAAGAACAAATGCTTTCGGCTATAAAATATACTTAACGGTAGATTCACACTAGAGAAAAATAAATCGAAGATATGCTTAAATAATCATGTTAAGAGTTAAACATTGGTGCAACAGCCCGCGGCGGGGCCAAGGCCTGCGCTGACCAAGCAACGCCTTCGCGACCATGGGCTCTCTGGGTTGCGGAAACATGTATATCCGACAGGTGGTCAGGCTGACGCGAAGCCCCCAGTTCTTAACTCCCAAGCAAGCCGGGTCCTCATTTTATCAACCCATTTAAGGGATGAAAGGCTGAGTCGACCTTGCCCAGCCCGGGAATCGAACCCCAGACCTGTGGCACGGTAGCGCAATGCGCTAACCGTTACACCACTGAGCTTCTAAACAATCGCCTAGATTTGCTTAATACTTATAACTAAAGATTTTCTAAGCGTATAGTTTGAAATTTTAGACAACATATTCTCCCTCTCTATCTCTGAACATTAAACCAATTTAATGACACTAGTATAGCTCTTGTAATAATTCAGAAAGTAAAAATTAATTTAATCTCTTAATATATTTATAATAAATTAGACTATTTAAGTAATATCATTTAGCATTACTTGAATTTTTAGGGGTTTTGTCAGTTTTCTAATCTATTTCCCTATTTTCTGTTTTGTAAAACATCGAACTTCAGTATAAATTTTGTTTTTTTTATTTATTTATTGTTATTATTTTTTTATCAATTCCTGATTTCATATTAAAAAGGAAAATGTTCTTGAACATACTTAAAAAGACAGCGCAATATGTAATTTTATCTTTTTGAAGTAAAACGTATGATTAAGATTAACTGCATAAAAAAACAAGTTAATATTAAGGATTTTATTCAATTACAAAAAATTAACTGGTGTGTATTTCAAAATACTAAATATGAATAAAAGAAGATACCCCCTTTATTTAATCAATAAATAAATGTTGAGACAAATAAATGTTACTTATTTTGAATCAATATTTCATAACAACAAACGGAACTAAATGTTCATTGGCGTAACTGGATAGGAGCTAGGGTGGGCTAAAGCGCACCCTTGAAATATCCAAAGAACCTGCTCAGTTAAGCCAGTGTGAATGTAACCAAAAAATAAAGTTAACTGGTAAACTAATGCTAACAGTGTTTTGGTGACACTGAAATTGGGTAGTTTACTGTTTATATGTCAAAATAGGTAAACTGGGGAAATGAAATCTTGGATATTTTTTTTAATGTTCACTGTATCAATGAAGTGCTAAATTATCAAACAAGACGAGAAATTCTGTTATCTCAAAAATTTTTGCTTAAAGCACATAACAGAATAGAATTTTACATATATTTAAGCTCGTTTTCACATTTTTTAACTGTAGAATTATAATTAGAAGACGTTTTGCAATCGGAAGAATTTTTCTCTTTCAAAATGTAGCTCTAATAGATCAAAAGTATTTTATTATTGTTGTTAAATTTACCTGTTCACTCCATTAAATTTAATAATACAAATTTATACACGAAGCCAGGAAACAAGAAATGCACAATAAATAAATTATATTCAATAATTTTCACTGTATACTTTACGTTATACGAATTGCATATAAACGTTGTAGCTATAACTTTAACCATAAATTTTATTAGAAAAGAACTGTGATGAACTGCTTCCGCTAAATTGTTAGAAAAGGCTTGTTATGAACTCATTATTAATGGGCTGTCAAAATCTGATATAGACTCTTGACGGACGAATTGGGTGCAAAGCCCTGTAAGTAATCAATTTTAAAACAAACTGCGGTAATGACATATTTCGTAACTCTTTCTATTAATTGGTTTTGAAAGAGGAATTACATTTCGTCGGGGGGGGGGGCGATAACGAATATTCAGATTTCGCCTCACAGGCTATACTATACACTCTTACAAACGATAAGCTTATACGAGTAACGGAGCATTTTTTTTTTTTTTTTTTTTTTTAAGAAAAAAAGATCAGTAATTTACAGTATTTTCCTAAATGATGCTACCTATCCAATTTTTAAATTAAATTTACTTGCATTTCTTTTTTCCCAAAATTTTCATTGATGTATATATATATATATATATATATATTATATATAGCTTGTAAGAGTGCATAGAACAGCTTAAGAAAGAACCACTCTAAATATTTTCAATTTTCTGACGTAATTTATTTGTTTTTAAACTGTTCAAGAGCTGTTTAACGATTGTAATCCCCCCCCCCAATAAAAGCCTTTGAAAAAAATTAATATAATATTTTACAATAATTATTGCTAACACTGTTAAAGAAAAATATGCCAGGAAAAATACTTATTTCTTAATTACCGATGTTTGATATCTATGTCCATAACATATGGCTTCTTACATTATATTAATTATTATAGCCCGAGTAATACAACTCACCAGTGACCCAATACACGAAATCCTGCTGTTATTCTATCATTAATCTGCAAAACAACCGATACTGATCGCCGATTTCTAATACAACCTGAAACGTAAGACCCATTATATAACGTTAGTCAATTCCTTGCGGTATCGACTGTCTGAACAGTTATTATGCTTAAGTAAGTGACTTTCAGATTCCCGTAATGGAACAACGTGGGGGAGGGAACCTTGAGCACGTTTTAAATATCAGGGAACTTCTGTGAAAGTCTGATGTGTTATTCAACACCCCTTTAAACTGTTAAAGGAAATTGGCTGGAAATTGAATTCTGCATAATCACATGGTGCAATAAAAGGCTCTATTTGTCATTAGATAATTCCCTCTCAACAAATAGAAGGAATTATTACTTTTGAATTAAAAAAAAAAAAAAACGCTTAATGCGTTAATTTATGTATGGCTCGCTAAAAGAAATGCTGCTTTTTTTAGGGGGGGGGTTAAACTACGTAAACAGGGCGTCCCATAATGATTGGAACAATTTTTTTTCGAGGGGGGGGGAGTAGGGCCATTGATAATGAGGAATCAAAATCACATAAGAATGAGGGGTCAAAAACGCCGCTTCCAATTAATTGATAGTAATCACTTTGGGAAAACTGTCGAAGTTTTCGTCTTATTTCTTAACCAAGTTTTATTAACAATCTCTGACGCTTATCTCCAAGAATTTCATCGACGAAATGGAACAGAATTTTGAAACTATGCAGTTTAATTAGTGTTTTGTGAAAGATGCATTAGTTTTTGACGAACGATGGTTGAACAGTCTATTATTATTTCAGCACTTGTTCTAGAGTGATTATTAACAGCTGCATGAAGATAGTTTCTGACCCCGCATTCCTATGTGATTCTGAATCCTTATTGTGTGCCCTATCTTCCCTTAAATTTGTTCCAATCATTATGGGACATACTGTTTAGTGTATAGTTAAGCCAGCAGGGTTGCTTACGTGAAATTCTAAAATCGATGCCTTGAGTTTACAAACTTGCAATGTTGCTTGAAATTGTGTGATATCATAGATGTGTTTTTAAGTCGAAAAATATTTTAACATACAAGAAAAGCAATAATTTTTTATAGTCCGTATTCCAAATTAATCCAACAGCTTCTACTAGCACAAGACAAGTGAGAAAATTTTTTTAAAATCAAATAATACATTTTAAGATAATTATTATTTCAATAGAAAATTTTTAAATAGGTCTGTGGCTGTAGAGTTATCAATGAAATAAGCATCGGTATATTCCTTTATTCAAATGTTTTAAACGGAAAATATTAAAGAACGCAATTCCAATGACATAAAAATTTAAAAGATATGTATTAAACTCATAATTCTCTCCCAGTATCTCTAATTCTCTCTCAGTCTGGTGACAAATATGCAGATTCACTCGCACTGCTCCGTATCTGCTGGCCAGAATATATAATAGCAGAAACGCAAAACCCTTTTAATCATTAAACAAATTTGCATCGTAGATTTCATAGATCGCATGAATAGATTCCTTTCCGTTCCAGATAATTGATGTATATTACTGTTAACTCGATACTGCATGAAATTGAAGGAATTTCCTCACGAAGAAGGTGTTTTATTTACATCATTTATATGAACATACAGCGCATTATCTTGACATTCAAGCGCGCAATTGGAGATTGCTTATTCATCTTGAACCAAAATGTCAAAAAGCAGCTGTATTTATTCTATTTGTCCTGTTTCAATCGGATATGTCTGCCAGACTTGTTTCTTCGCAGTATAATGGGTTTTAAGAGTTTAAGTTAAAGATATTGCTGTCGAAAAACAATTCATAATACAGGCTAGTGATATTTTCTTAAAACGCATATTGATGCGAGGCGATTGACCATCGACTACAATTACTTACTTCTCTAGACCAGAATATATATATAAAAAATTCAAGATATACTAAATTCTCTTTTTACACGGTTTCAAGATAATACGGTGAAATATATATATATATATATATATATATATATATATTCGATTTTTATTTTACCTACGCGTAAATGTAATGCAATTCTGTTTTAGAATTTTAGACCTGTTGCGTATATTTTCAGGCATTGCTTATTAGTATATTCAAAGTCCATTGTTTTTAAAACAGAACTATGTTGGGCTGCCTATTCTCTGCAGTTTTAATTTTGTTGTTTCTTTTGTCATGCACATTTATTTCACGTGACTTAGCCTTTCTATTCATATGTATGAATGTTTTTACGGCAAAACGTACACAGTCAGAGTAATTTATTTAACCCTGAAAATTAACAAAATATTACCAGTGAATTTCATGGTTGCTAAAAATTTTGTTTGTGTTTGGTATCTCACATAATATAAAATTCAGTGGTATTTTGTTTTACTCTTACTGAAAAACCAGAGCATTTTATGCGACAGTGTAGTTATGACTAGTATGAACTGAATCTAGAAAAATGATAAACAAAAATTATTAACCGACAAAAATATTTGGCAGTTCTTTAAAAGTATTAAGCTCACTTAATTTGAGTATATATGTATATTTGTTCGCATATACAGGGTATTTCGAAACTCATGTGCAAAAATTTAAGGGGTGGTAGAGGAAACCAAGACGGTTTAGAATCACTTAGGTGTGGGGTCGGAAACTGTTTTCATTTAGCTGTTAATAATCACTTTAATAATCAGTCTTGTAATCATTGTATAATCCCTACTTTAGTAATCAAGCCTCTTACTAATCAATTTTAATCAGGTGCTTTTTGTGAAAAATCTATTAGTTTTTGATGAACCATAGTCAGGAAGTTCACTATTATTCCAAAATGATTATTAACAGGTACATGAAGGCGTCTTTTCTGCTGTGTGATTCTCTGCTGTGTGATTCTGAACCATCTTAGCTCTCAGTACCACCCCTTAAATTTTTGCCCATGAGTTCGAAACACCCTGTGTACTCAAAAAAAGTCAGTGCAAGGGGAACTCGTCATTTGTGGGCAAGGTTATTCTTCGATGGAAATTCAGTAGATAAAAATTAATTTTTTTTCCTTAATACCAAGTAAAGTCGAATTAAAAAAAAAAAAAAAAGTTAGGCTTCCAAGGGAGGGGGGGGGGAACTTCATCTGCAATCGAAGGCTAGAGTAAATGACGTGATTCCCAGTAATTAATTTTTAAATATTTGAAAATAAGAAAAGTAAAATAAGATGTGAATGTATCACTTTTTAGATCGGAAGGCTTAACGAGACGGTCACAAATTCATTTAAATTTTAGGATATTAAGGCTGTAGTTCTCGAAGAAAAAAAAAACTGGTTTTGGTATTGGTACACAAATTGAAATAAACTAATAGCACCAGGGTCTCGAAAAAAATCGAGATAGTTTTTCATAAGCTGCATTACGCACTATAATAAGCAAAACAACTGTGCTTTTTGTGAAACTTTCAGAAAAAATTCTTAAACATGGAACTACACCGCAAAAATTTTTTTAAGAGTGACACGTTTTGCGAAATTTTCGATTTTTAAGAATTTTTTCTAAAAGTTTTGCCATTGATAGAGGTTTATCGTTTATTTCAGTATGTAGTACAGCTTGTAAAGAGATTTGCCAGGCACTCAAAATTTTGAAGTGCCTGGCATAACTAGTTTATTTGTACTTATGTACCAAAATCGCATGATTTTTTCGAACTCCTCCGTTAAAGCAGAAAGACAACTGCCTTTTTTTCTTTACCATTCACAACTGTAACATTTACTATACTTTATTATTTTCTCACTTTTACTCCATTGTGTATATGCTTATGCATGATTGTTATTTCCATGATACAGATAATTATTTGTATATTGGCCAAGAAATCTTAAAAGAGAGGAAGAATTCGGCTTATTAGAAAGACAAATATAACATTGTTCATCGCATGTAATTATTTATTTCTCCCTAAAATGTAAAGTTACAAGCAAGTTGAAAGTCAAAAATAAAAGACCAAAACACAGTTAAAAATACGTCATATGGTTTATCCTATCAGGGCCAAGGAAAATAATGTAAAATTGTCTTTCCTGTACAATTTCATTAATACTATGCAAAATTAATCAACATTGGAGGAAAGTTATTTCTAATTAGGAAACAGAAACTAGCCCTATAGTTTGCTTCTCACAATAAATGCTGGAAATTATTAGAAAACTGATTTTGTTAATTTAAATGTAAATAAATATTGTTTCACTATTGACTGGGGGAGGGGGGTGAATAAAAGTTAATAAATTGCTAAGAACGTTAAAATGCGAACGTTTAAATAAAATTTATGTTTTTTTAGCAAAACACTAGTAATAGAACTTCCTAAGTTCGGTAAATTCTTTTTTTTTTCTATCATCAGTGTTTATTTTAAAACATAGCTCTAAACTTAATACAACTTTTTTCTGAGGAACATGCCGCTTGTTACATAGATCCTTTACATTTTTTTCAGTATAACTTTTTTTTTTTTTTTTTTTTTTTCTGAGAAATCACTGTGCACAATCATTACTTACACACTACCGCAAGAAGCGCAAACAATTCACATACATACATACATACATAGAAGTCCTTAAAGCTGCTAATAATTTATTATTGTGTGTTTCTATAAGAAAAAATATGGACCGGCAATTGTGCAAGCACCTATTTCAACCAATCCTCGATAATAAGCTGAAAGGATGTTTACGTTATACTGGAATTTTTATTTTCTCATATACTGATTAAAGAGCGTTACCTTAGGTTATTGTTCAAATAGAATGCCCAGACAATTTTAAACAGCAGCTACTTCAAACATTTAGTGTTTAATGGGAAAATAAACCCGCTTGATGTTATTTTAGGCTTTTTTTAGAGAATCGTGATCGCCAAAAGGAAAACACTGAAGAGAAATCTTGCCTTTCATAAACATTTAGAAAGCAATAGTATAAAGCGAAATAATGAGTAAAAATATCTGAAAAATAAATGAATAATGTGATAGATAACCGATATTTTATTCGTCTTGTAATAAGCTAAATTCTTCCTTCGTGCGAACATTTCTTTGTAATACTACAAATAGTTTATCTATGTTATGCAAATAATAATCAGAAAACATGAGCACTGCATAAACATATACACAATGGAATAAAAGTTATAATGAGGTATAGTAAATGGTAAAATAGAGCAATTGATTGAAAGGTATTGTTTGACCTTTTAAGAAAAAGTGCAACTTTTGAACAGTTTTGAGAGAATCAGTCAAGCTAGAAAATTTTTTTGAAAGTCTCTTCACAATCACTCACTATGCACACTTGCAAATGGTAAACCTATAAAAGTTATGAAACATTCAGTTTTTAAAAAAAAGTACACTATATTGCAGGTTGTAGTATTTTTCTAAAAGAATGGCTCCTAAGCTGAAATTTCTATGGGATTTCTACGTTTAAGAGCTTTGTTTCTGAAGAAACATTCTATAAATCTGACGAGTAGATTTTTTTAAAGTACAACCTTCTGGCTGTTCTAATTACAATAATCCCACGAATCTCAAACAATTTTAAAAACAAACATATTATGCTGGAAAAAAATCAGAATGTCCCTTCAGTAGGGATGGACGCCAGACGGAAAATAGGCATTTCGCGTCTCGCAAAACAGCCTAAAAGCTTTGTCTCGTCTCGCAAAATCCCTATATCGTAATGTTAAAAATGTTTGTCTCATCTCGCAAAAATGCTGTAAATCTCTGTCTCGTCTCGCATCCATTCCTACCCTTGAGCAACTGAGCTGCAGGCTCAGTAACAAATGTGTCGATATCGCATCACCATTCCTTTAGGAATAAATTTACAAAATTCTGTAAGATTTTTTTTGCCCTGCATGTTTCACAACCCTCGTAGACTTACCATTTGCAACAGTGCATGGTAACTCTTTTACAGAGACTCTCTGAATTTTTATCATGTCCGGACATGACTGGACTCTTTTGCAAAACATCTGTTCAAAAGTTGCACCGTTTCTCATAATGTTGCCCGTTCAACACAGGACATCGAATTACTTTCGAAAACGCGTGTCAAAAATTGGGGGCGCCACAGTGCTAACTCCCAAAAAATGCAAGTGAACAATTGCTTGCTACTGTACTAACTGTCAAAGAAAGAAAAAACAAATCACTACTAGAAAGATATTACGCTAAGTGTAGCGACGCGTAACATAGTGTTGATGACTCCCACCGTTTTCGCAACGGTCTGCAGCACGTTTTCGACGAAAACCCGAAACTATGAAATAGATGAGTTTTGGCAAGGGCCAGGTTGAACAATGGAGTCTTTCGGCCATACGTGTAAGGAAGTTGGATAGGACAAAATTTTTCAGGCTAATTTTCTGGGTTGCTCTCTCTCTATAAGACTATTAAAGAATGTCCATAATCTATCAAATATTGGCAAAAATGAGGGAGGAGAAATGGCTAGGAGTGAAAAAGAAAGTTTAAAAACTATTCTAGTATTTATTTACTTATTTATTTTTGCATACGTGACTATGTTTTTTTTATGTATAAATAGCAGTTTAAAAGTTTGTTAAGACAAAAATTTTTTCCGTTTCTGTTTAACATTTAGTCAGTAGGGTATAGTTGGTAGTATTTCTGTAACTTTTTTTTTCTGATTCTGTATTTTTAATGCCTGTTTCAGTCGATACCTTTAAGCTCTGCTATCACAACCCTCAATTTTTGTCTTTTTAATAAACAGTTAGTGAACATAAAACTAATTGAATTTATGTTGCTTTCGATTCCAGAATACAGATTTGTAACACTTGTCCCCTCATTTTTCACGCCTGTAATTCTACGGAATGGTTCTGAGAATACTTGTAACGTAAACATGGCGTATAAACCTATGCTAGTTATGAAAGACTCCGAAAAATACTGAAGCACGGAATTGTATTCATGAAATGCGACCCATTTATCAAAAATTTGTATAATCGAGAATTATTTCTGAAAGATTGAAAACTGGGAAATAGGTTTATCGAGTCGTAGAGCATGTGAAGAGTCCCCTAAGGAATTTCAGCTCTGAAGCGTACAAATGTTTTACTTTGCCGTTTGCCCTTGGATTTATACCCTAACTTCAGAAGCTTAATCTCTACAGCAGTGCCACAAACGGTGAATTGATTGTCTAATCAATAGGGGGTGACAGAGCTCAATGAATAACGGCCGTTCCAGACATCAAAAATTTTTTGTCAGATAATTTGTGTTAAATGCTATACGCTTGAATTATTAAATTTTTAGTGGTTAGTGCCCCAGAATTTCTGTTTTATGTTAACGTTGTGCAATTTTGGTGTTTAAGTGTTACATTTAATTTAATTTATTTAATTTTTTAATATTTCTTCAACGGGGTAATGATTATTCAGGAGTTGCGAACACTTCCTAAAACTAAAAAAAAAAAAAAAATAGTAATAAACAATTATCGGCTTTAAATATTAAAAAATTTCAAGTAATGCATTTTTAATTGAAAATTTCTCTGATTTTTTTTTTTTTTTTTTTTTTTTGCTTTACCGATTAATTTTGTAGATGCTTCCTAGTGTTGTGTAATTTCAAACCCACATTTGAGGTTTGGTTATTTCATTCTTTTACATTTTTGAGAGGGAGTTATCAATTACTCAGGATTGGCTACTACTTAATGTAGCTTTAGGAGCCACGGGATGTTAAATTAGGAATTTTAATTTTAAGCTTTGTTGGTGATACACAAGCTACAGTAAAGAAGTATTTTAAAGAAATTTGAAACGTGATAACGTGAATGACAGAAGGGAAAGGTGTAGCTGCTATGTAGAACATAAAACGTGATGTTCTAATCTGTGGAGTTGAATATGGTTTCTAAGTAAATAATATATCTCTTGAAAGTATTCACATCACGCAACAGCTGAGGTATTGAAGCACGACGAAGAAAAGTCGTGAGTGAAACCTAAGTTTTTGTGTACGGTTGGCATCTGCATGGGATTCTAGGTCCTTTGCAAACGAAAAAAACGTTCTCATGCACGTAAAAACCAACAAAATATCGCTATTGTTTACATACAAACGATGGTTCTCAGAATATTGAAAAAAAAGGCCTTAATTCTGCCACAAAAACCTTTCAAAATGTTTAAGTTTATAGAAATTCGTCGTTGATGTATTGAAAATCATAAATACCATCAGCATTTTGTTTTCTCCTGAAAATAAAGGTGTGTCTTCTTCTATATTGAAAAGCATTAGCTTGAAAAAATATCACAAACGAGTAATAAATAACTTATTAAATTAGTACTCATTTGAATTAATTATTGCTCCACCGTGGCCGAGTGAATAAAGACCCTGAACACGGTAGATGGCTGAAGGTCCCGGGTTCGGGTCTACTGCGCGACCATCGATCTAGCGTTTTAGACTGTTTTTTCCAAATGCAACATGAGTACGCGTGTTAGAACCCCTTAAAAAATCATACGCCCAAGGCACCTTTCCTTTGGCAGACAGCCCTAGAGTAGCTTTGCCTTAATGCACAGTACAATACAGTTGAATTAATTATTTTTTATGTAAAACACTCATAAGAGTAAAAAATTACTGAAACGTTTCTAGATTTATAAAGGTTTTTCAAGAGAAAACTGTAAGTCAACCAATTCTGCTAAACTTTTATTTAGGAGAAAATTATAAATATTCGCTGAGCGGAAACAGGTAACTGTAACATAAATAAAAGAAAGCAAATAAATAAAAGAAAAAGTGTGACTCATTTTACAACTTCGAATCCAAGTATTTCACTTTCCTAAACTAATTTCCGGTGTTATGCCACAGTGAGCGTCATCATGATTCACACTTCTGGTTTTAAAATCGTGTTTTTGTTTGTTTGTTTGTCTTTTTCAAAATTCAGCTTGAAAAATTAGAATACGGTTCGGAAGAATAAATTCTAGTTCATTCAAAGAAGAAGAAGAAGGAAGAAAGAAAAACAAAAAAACAGAGAAATTTAGTTCTTTTGTATAGAGATAAGTTCAGTCCCAAATGAAACTCGTTTAGCTAAAAGGCGATAACACACACTATAGTATCATGTGAAAAGAGATTTTAGTTGCAAGGAAGCAACAAGAAGAAAGTGACATTACAGGAAATCTTTGATAAAATCTCTTATCTTTATTTGACGTTTGTTTAAAGAAGAAGTGTACAGTGTTTTCCTGAAGTGTGCCTACTCATTTTTTGGGATCGGTTCAGCAGAAAATAAAATCATTAGATTCCCCTGTTTTTATTTGTTTTTAGCTAATGCAGAAGATAAGCTATCATCGTATTTTCCGGCGAAACTTTCAATTAAAAAAAAGGACGAACAAACCATCCTCATATCGAAAGAGTCGTGAAGAACACAGGAAGTGACTGTTTCTCTTTATCGTAGAAATTAAAGAGATAAACTGTGAAGTGCGATTTTAGATATTATAGACATTTGTAAATTTAATAAATACCTTTCATATATTCCATTTAAAAGATTTGATTGCATATGCGCATTATTATTTGCAGCGACAATTTCAATACGTGTTCCAATATTTAAAAAAGTATTAATAAAATTTTAACTCCCGTTTGTCTTGGTTTAATGCACCCTCAAAATTCTGTTAAAATCCTGCAGTAGATTAATTGCAAAATAACCATTTGTCATCATATGAGGGAAATATCTAACCTATCGTCCTTAGGGGCCAGAGGGGCCTGGCCCCACCGGCTAACCGCCATCTAAGTCAAAGCTTATTTGTATTATGTAACACCGTTCTTTTAATTATTTACCTTTATTGAAAAAATACACGCATTTTACTCTATTTTAATACTATCCCTTAAAAAAAAGCATTTAAAAAAGCGATAGTTACGATTTCCCCCTATCTAACCGGGTCATGGGCTTGTTCGCCCTGAACTTGGCGTCCTTTCTCCGTTTACCGGGTTGACATATTTGACATTGAGCACAAAAGCCATGTTGACGGCCGTTAACTTGGCTTCCGGACGCCTTATTTGGCGCTATCTTTGGGGACCTGATCTTCGGGCCCTCGCATGGTAATCTAAACGACTATACGGAGAAATTTCGCCAGTCGCTAACTACTGGTGAAATTTTCCGCTCAGGAGGAAATCATTTTTTATGTGCATGATCGTATTTTTGAAGTGCAGTCAGATATTTTTCTGTTTATTTTTCTTGATTTAGGAAATGGGATGCGTAAATGTATTTTATATGTTAATATTGATTTTAAAATAAATAAATCTAAAAATTATGAACAAGCAGCTGTAAGAGACATAAATACTAAATAAAAATGAAACGTGACCTTTTGATTAGTAATAAACGTTTCAATATTAACGAAAGTCGGTAAAAAATAGCAAAAGATGTATAATAATTTTGATCATCATTTGCCAGTTTGCCAAAAATTTTAAATACTTACACTGTGTGCGGGGGGGGGGGAGGTTGCTCTATATGTATATATATTTTCCCCGATTTTAATTGCCACTGCTTTTTTTTTTCGGTCCCCACCACTGGAACTAGTCACTAGCCGCCACTGCTTTTGACTTATATATATATATATATATATATATAAATATATATATATATATATATATATATATATATATATATATATAATATATATATATATATTATATATATATATATATATTATATATATATATATATATTATATATATATTTAATATTCTTGCTGACCTTAAAAAACAACTACTTTGTAAATTTAGATATACTAAAAATATAAAACTAAGCAATCAAATAACAGAGCTACAGAATAACTTTATCATTACATATGTTGATAAGTCTAGCAATAACTATGCTATAATATGTAAGCAGTTATATCACAATCTCTTAGCTTCATCCATTAACAATAATCCAAATTTCAGTCTAACATCTATCTCTGAGATAACATTTAACAAAAAGATCTTAGCTTTCCACAAGTTACTTAAAATCAAGCGTGACAATCTAAAATATCCCTACTTAGTGCTAATACCAAAGTTTCATAAAACACCACTAAAATTCAGAACTGTTACTATAGGATGTAACACTTATAATAATGTAGCAAGCAAAATATTACTAAAAATACTTACTTCTATGCATCATCTGTACATAAAATCTAACACTTCTTCTGTATCTATAGGTAATAGCTATGAACTAAAAAATAAGATTAATGCTCTACACGATGTAATTAATATATCAACTTATGATTTTAAAGACTTATTGAATAGTATACCACTAGACGACTTATACAATATAATATTGAATCTATTTATACATAGACTTATTCAATAGTATACCACTAGACGACTTATACAATATAATATTGAATCTATTTATACATAGTAATTATAATATAACCCTGCCTTCTTACATAGATACTATGTATTTCGAAAATCTTTTAAAGTTCATAGTCTATAATAACTACATTCTACATAATAATAAATTATATAAGCAAGTTATAGGAATACCACAAGGTGGTTCCAATTCCAGTTACTTAGCAGACCTATATTTATATAATTATGAAAAAAATTACAATAATCCTTCTCTTATAATATATAGGTACATAGATGACATAATAACAATAGCTACTGATAATACGTATAGTGATACTGACCACCTACCCATAGCTTACCATTCAGCCCTAGAACTAATAAAAAATCCTAATGATAATAGAATAATTAATTTTTTAGACTTACAAATTAGAATTAATGATGATAAGAGTCTATCCTTTAATATATATAATAAAAGAAATGACTTTAATTTTCAGGTTAATACTTTCACTCATTTCACTTCATGTATGCACACTTCTGTGTTTCGAAATATTATCTCTAATCATAAGTATAGAATAGAGTCTCTATGTACCAATAGTTTTAAGGCCAGTAACTTAGTTTTAAGGCCAGAATAAATGTTTTCAATTTTGCCAAGCACAGAACTATCTTAAGTTTCTTTAAATTATTATTATTAAAATTTTGCTCATCTACAAAAAAAGTTGCCCTTATATTACATTGAACTTCTCTAATCTGTAACATGATGCAAATTAAATGATATAAAGCGTAAACCATAGATTTTTACTTTTAAAAAATGTATATGCGTAGGCGTATATCTTCTGAATGAGAGCTTTTTTTAATGATTTTTTTTTTCACTGCTGTTCTGGAACAGCTAAATTATTCCCTAGTGAAACTAATAGGCAGCATTATTAAAGCTGCTTAGATATTTTGCGTTCTGAAAAAAATAATTATTTAAAACAAAAATTAAATTCATTTCAAGAGAAAGAAAGAAAAACAGCATGGCACGGGAAAAATCTTTCCCATGCATTCAGTGTCCTGTTCATTTTATTTATTTTTACCTTTGCAATTGAAATACGAATAGGAAGGTCCTTTTTTTGTCGACATAACTAAGGGGCATGATAGAAAAAAGGTTTTCCCACATTAGACGTTATCTTGAAAACAAGTTCCCTACAGTTTTTCAAAATTATTGAAAGGGTACATTGCCATGTGATTGGAATGTTTATTTTACTTCAGGGATAAATCTGCCGTAATTTATTCAGTGTCATAGTTTAACAGTTCAGTTCACAGTCGCATCAAATGTTCTCTGCTGAAATTTGAATTTAAAATAAAAGTTATTATTTTTTATGCAAGTAAGCAAAGAAAGAGAGTGTTTATGAATTTTTTTTTATTTGTTTATTAATTTAGATTCAGCATGAACGATGGAAAACAAAATCTTTGTCAGAGATCTGATTAAGTCAATTGAAAAATGCTGTGTAATTCACAAGACAAAATAGTAGAGTAGTAATTTTTCATTTATTTATTTAATATGCATATTTTTAAAATAAAGTAAGAACTCGAAGCTTTTTTTTTTTTTTTTTACTTTTCACCTAATGATTATAAAATCATGACGTAAGTTTTGCGGCAATTTGTTTTCTGCGCTAATAAACAAACGATGAATGTCTTTTGACTATTATTTTGGTATTTTACATTTTCATACATATACAAATCATCTGTCCAAGACTTTTTATTTCTGTGTATGTGTGTAGTGTGATCTCGGAATCTTTTATTCATATCATGCTTGTTTAAAAAAAAAAAAACAGCATTTTTAATACGTACCTCCCAGAAAAACATCCATGCCATTAAAAATTTAAATCACAAATATGGCTTTTACCCTAATCAAGTCACGAAAATTCTGAATAGCCCCGTTGTCTTCTTTTTTTCGCGAAAACTTTCTTGAAAACAACAACAAAAAAATCGGCTTTATGAGGAATAGGTTAAGAAGTATGAAAAAAATATACTGCATGTTCAGTCTCATAAAAAGATAAACAAGCACCCATCACCTTATCTCATCCTGCCCCTTTTTTTTATTTCAAATGAAGTAAACCGTGTTATCATTATTGAGGAAGTTCCATACATGGCTGAATTTACTTCGGAAGTCAGTTTGCCCACAAGCAGAGCGTCATTTTATATAAATATTTAGCTTAATATCGACTTCAATTTCAGCCCCACTTCCGTTTAGAAGTAACCGAAACATTTTATTTCGAATTTTTCCTTGATACTTTAATGGTTTTTTTTTTATTATTATTATTTTAAATGCATGAATAATCGAGCATGAGAACGCTTTAGGTGTTGAAATAGTGTAGTCCGGGAGCCAGCTGCCATTTTGGGGTCATCATCGCAAAAAATCTGAGATTTTTTACATTGGTTCATTTTATATTGTAAGTAAAGAAAATGAGAGTCAGCTGACAGAGTAGCGGTGGGTGTAGCCGCCCCGGCCGCCCAAACATGTAAAATAATTAAAAAATAATAATTAGAATAAAAAATTTGATACTTTGTACGTGTGTTTATCACGTTATATACAAATGAAAAAAAATAATCAGCTAACTTTATAGTGGTGAATTATACGTCAGCTGCCGATGATGATCTGCATTCGGCTGTATAGCGGTGGATCGTACGTCAGCATGTAAAGAAGACCCGTTAAGTAAAACAATAATAAAAAAGCTGAAATTTGGTGAAGTGACAGTTAACTTTATCAGTTTTATGACAAAAATAATCCGCTCAGTATTTCGTAGTGGAAAAGTCCTGAGCTGGCGATTGAAAGTTACAGCTTCTTGCTGCACGTACAGGCGCCTGGTGTATTTCACTTGCATCAGCTGATCACTTTTACACCGCGGAAAATTCAGTGGGCAACGTCTTTCAGGTAATTCGTGGTCAACAGCTGAGCAAAAAATAAACTACACATAACTTAAGGTACGAAATTTTAGTTTCTACGAAATAAATGCGAATTTAAGCGAGATTTTCTTCTATGTTTACATATAGGGGAAGGTACCCCAAAATGATTCCCTTAAGAAAACTTGCACAAAATAGCAAAAATGTTAAATAAAACTTTGACCCTTTGTCACAATATTTTACACAATATTTTGCATCATAAACATATTTTAATAATATTTTAAGCTCAAATTGAGTAATGAAAAATAAATGAAAATAGAATTTTGAAGAGTCCAAAGGATCATTTTACCCTCACCCACGTGCTAAGTGATCCTTCATTTGAAATAATTGCAAATTGCTTTTTATCGGCAGAATAAAAGATGTAAAAGTAATTATGACTATACATAATGAAATAAAGTAAGTTTTACAATCATATAGTATGCATAATTTTTTTATGAAAATTTTAAAATAGAAAAGTGTCACAAACAATAAATGGAATATTTCAAAATTATAATTAAAAAAATTGTGGCCTACAATAAACGCAGAAATGAATTAAATAATTTAATGGGGAGTCATGTATTTTGAGAACGTCTGAAGGGCTGCCATGATGATTAGGGCCCGGTACTGAAGTTTCTTCAGTCGATGGACCATTTTACCCGATAGTATGGCTGCCCACTTTAGTTCATAATTCTGGAACTCTGCGAGAAACATAAACTAAGTAAGTTCAATTCACATCTAAAAACATACTCTGTTCAGTCAACTAAGTCGTATTTCTGTAAATATTGTATTTCTAAATAAATAAGAAAGTTAGTGCTTACCTCGTAATAGATATGATAAAACCCAGTTTTTGAAGAATTAAGGTAATTCGGGGAAAGTTGCCAGTTGGGGGAAGACGCAAGTTTGGGAATAAAATTTTTATGCGTCGATAGATGACAATTCTGAGCCACTTGTGTGAAGAGTCTGGTCTGAGATTGTTTGTGACTTGTGAATTTATATGAATTAATCGTCTTTAATCGGCGTTATTTTTGGATCTCGTAAAATTAAACGTGGTGAATATCACTTTTATAATATTCTGTTCTTCATATTTAAAGTTCATAAGCGTACTTGTTATTTTAAATAAGATATCAGCAATATCAGTGAGTTGTTCATTATGTTACACAGACGATGCATGTAGACGCAGCCATAACACTGTAGCAATAAGGAAATAAGCGTGTGTGGCATCTTACCCGTATACTTGGAGGAAGACGCCACATGGTTCAGAAATAAATGAAATGGAGTTTAAAATTTGCTTTTTTAAATTTTATAACGCTGTATATGATCGTGTAAATTATAAATACAAATAATAATTATCATTATAATTGATTATAAATTTTAATAAATAGAACTCACATTGTATTACCACACAGAAAATGCCTCGAAACTACAAAAGAAAAACTGATCGCGCGTCTTGGTTGAAATGTTGTGTAGTCTATCATTCCAGGCCTGCGCTGTTACTATTTTTAGCAAACTAATTATGAAAGAATTTAATTTGTTTTGTTTTTCTACGGTTATTGTTAATTCACATTCATGTTGTTGTTGTGAGATTAAGGTCAATTATCTATATAAAGGATCTAAGCCTATTGGTGGGGTGCCCTCCGTGGGATAATTCTCCGTGGGATAAGGATCTTTCTAAGGAGTCCTAACCCGTATTTACGCTTAAGTTTTGGAGGAAACCACGGAAAACTCCGGTTAGGTCAGCGGACGCGACCCGGGTTTGAAACAGGCACTTTCCGTCTCCCAGTTCAAAGAGCTATGCACTGAGGCCACTGGTCGGGCTAATCCACATTTAATTTTGCAATGCATGTCTTTTTTTTTATTTACTGTGGTGTTGTTGCATCTTACCATAACTGCTGGCATCTTCCCTATATATATGGGGGGAAGATGCCACAATTAAACGACTTTCTTTAACATTACATTTCTTATTTATTTAGATGCTAAGAAAATAATGAACTTCTTGACTTGGCACAACTAGTTTATGTGCTATCCGATAGGTAGCGCGACCTGTATCTAACAGAACATATGTGGATCGTTTTGCCTGCTAGGATTATTTTGGGCCACCCTACCATACATTTTCCTCATTGTTATGTATATTTTTATTATATAATTGAGAGTAAAAAACGGATTTAGGTACCTTCAGCCGATTCATAGACGCACTGTGAGACGCACCATATAACATTAAAAATTGATAGATATCAGAAACCAAGAAAGCTGATGCTTTGTAAAGTAGTTCTTTATAAAAGTTACCTCAAAGAAGTTGTCCACTGAATTTTCCGCGGTGTAAATGGGATCAGCTGATGCAGTAAAATACACCAGGCACCTGTGCGTGTAGCAATACGCTGTAACTTTCACGCTCCAGCTGACCACTTTTCCACCACCCGAAACTCAGCTGACTATTTTTTCCCTGAAACTGGTAAAGTTAACTATCACCTCACCAAATTTCAGCTTTTTTATTATTATTTTACTTAACGGATGCTCTCTACATGTTGACGTATAATCCACCGCTATGCAGTCGAATGCAGATGATCGTCGGCAGCTGACGTATAATCCACCGCTATAAAGCCAGCTGACTATTTATTTTCATTTGTATACAACGTGATAAACACATGTACAAAGTTTCAAATTTTTTATTATAATTATAATTTTTTAATTATTTTATATGTTTGGGCTGCCGGGGCGGCTGCACCCACCGCAAATGCGCTAGCCGACGTTCACTTCTGTTATATGTATAACTAAATGAACTATTGGACGAAATTTCAGATTTTTTGTTATTGGTCATTAAAAAGGGCCAGCTGGCTCCCGGACTAGTAGTTTGTGGATTACTTTTTGAATGTTATCTAGTAGATGTTACACCTTGTCCAGAGAGATGTTTCTAATTTCATCTGTACCGCAAATACGGATTGGTTTGATCCTGGGCGAGTACTTTGCCTCAAAACGAAAAACTAAAATCATGCTAATTGCATGCTAAGTGCTTCAGTTATGCACTGTAATCGGCTGTATTCCCTTAAACAGAAGCATTAGTGCAAACCCACCTTGTATAGTTAGAGTAATCAGCATTTCGTGGACCAAAGTAACCAGAGTTTACGGCGATTAAGAAATTCCAGCATAATTTTAATCAGTGCATTTAAAAAATAATAACCCTTTTCTATTTAATATCGATAAATATTTAATATTATATATATCACATTTATAAAAATTAAGATTTACTTATTTGAAATATATATTTTATACTAGACCTAACAATATTTCATTTAACTTTATGATGCTATGTGTAATACTATAAACTATATACTTGACTTAACCAAATTATATACTGAACAAAATTTTGTAATTGTAAGAATTTTTTATTATTTTTTACCGATAAATATGAATGCGGTATATCTTATAAACAAAAAAAAATTAATTTCTGAGTCATTAAATAGTGTCAAAATATATTTGGCAATTAAATTGGATATTTATCAGTACTAGGGGTGTCATACTGTCAAGCACAACCTTCTAGGAAGACAACCCAGAATCATAAATCTTGCATTAATACACCAGTTGATAAGCCCTTTGAATGAGTCAGTAAAATTAGCAGAATTTTATTTTAAAAATAGTATGTTCTCCGGAAATTTGTTTTACAAAGTGAAATACTATTTCTAATTCATTTTAATTATGCGTTAGTCTTTTATTAAAAGATTAATTAATTTCTCCTGAACGGGGGTCAAAATTTTGAAAAATTCTTCAACATTTTAAAAAAATGACTATTGACTAACACACGGTGACAACAGCTGTCATGCTAAACAACAAATGAAGACAAGCAAGCAATAGACAGCATGTGATTCTAAGTCGCCCTTGTGCATCCCCTTACTTCTCCCCGAATTTTGTACTGGTCATTTTGAGATATTGTCTCTAGATATACAAAGCCGATGTCATTCATGTCAAGGAAAGAAAGCAAAAAAGATTACATTCAATTTAAAACCTTAAATTTCTGTAGTGAGCTTTGCTTTGATTTGTTTAATAAAATACCTTTTTAAAATGTTTTTGTTCTTAGCAATGAGAACATTATAAAAATGTTGATTAGAAATGTTCAGACCGTTTCGGAAGTTATTGAGTAATAGTTCAGTGAGATTTAATTAAACAACTTCGAAAGTTTGGAAAGTCATTTAGATTAAAATAGAACATGAATACAAGGAGACAACAATTGCGATGTCAAACAACTGAAGACATCCAAACAACAGACAATGTGTGATTCTGGATCATCTTGGAACGCCCTGCTACCTTTTCCCAGTAGTTTGTACTCAGAATTTTGAGATATCCTGTATGGATGTACATATGGGATGTCGTCCATGTAGGAGAACGGCAACAGCAACAAAAAACTACATTAAACGTAAAACTTTTAAATTTCTGTCGTGAACTTCACTTTGGTTTGTTTATTAAGATAACTTTTAAAAATCTCTATTTGTTCTAACTATCAAAACTTTATAGAAATTCAAATTGAAATATTAAAATATTTTTAGAAGTTATAGAAAATCGTTTTCAGTTGGACTTCATTAAACAACTTCGAAAGTTTGGAAAGTTATTTAAATTAAAAGAAAACACGTAAGCGGCATTGTTAGATAAGTTCAAAACTAATAGTTATTCTTAGATTCTTTCAAACAATCTGCATTTTGACGAATTTTAATCCGATTTCTCCTCTTCCTTAGACAGGTGCACGGTTTTATATTTTAAATTTTTTATATTTTAATTTATTTACATATATGTGTGTGTGTGTAGAAAGATGTTTTTAGAAAACAAACTCATCTTTTCATCTTTGAACTTATTTTTTCAATTTGTTTTATGGATTTTGTCGTACTTAATTTTCTTTTTACAATGCCCTGGGGTTATTTTGGTATTTTTATATTTGATTATATTATATATATATATATATACAATAGTTAATTAACTGTTCAAAAGCCAAGAGACGAATGTAGTTCTTCTGTGTTAATCTTCTATGTTTTTGTTGATTTTTTATTTCTTATTTATTCATTTATTTATTTGGTTTGTTTATTTTTATTGAAATTGGTAAATTCTATATCTTTCACTTTAAAAAAAATCTCTCATCATTTCATACTGCTGTCAATCAACACAGCTGCCCAATTATTCCAATATTTAATTCAATGCTGAGAGAATATACAGATCTGGCTAGTGTTCCCAATCTGAGAAATTTTTTAAATCCCCAGCCCCCAAAAAAAGTGAAATTCACAGTTTTAAGACTGATATCTTTAAACAATGACGAAACATAAAAGAAAAAGAATGTGCCCAGACAAGGCGGATACAGAGAGGGTTCAACACCCCCCCCCCCTACACCACCAAACAAAAAAAAATTGTTAACATTGTGCTTCATTGTACACAATTTTTTTTTCCTCGAAAAGTTATCAAGTTTTTTTTTTTTTTCCTATGAACTAGGCCCTCCGTAAAAATTTGCAATGCTTCAGAGTAACATTTTTTTAAAATTCTACATTTTGTTTTGGTCAAAATAAGATTTAAGGAAAAATAGCCGGTCTTAAAAAAACGAAAAAAAAAATCTGTATCCACAATTGTACCCAGATCCGAAATCTGTCTGTAGAAAAGGTTCATAAACATATTTAGAAAAGTGTACTACTGTTAGTGTTATTCAATAGGGTCTTATCCAAGCTTCCACTGGCTTTCAGAAATAATAAATATCTATTCTGCTTGTTAAGGAAAGGCCATCAAGAGAAAGCTAATAGTAGACTGCTGGAGACTGTTGCAGACATGGCGCTAAATTATTGGTTGCTGACTGGACAGAAAGGATCATAAATTAAGTACACAGACTTAATAGCTTCTTGCTGCAAACAAATTGTGATCTAGTTGTCTACAGAGACATTCCTCTGTTGTATTTGTCTGCATTTATTTATAATTATTATTATTCAGTATTTACGTTCTTTACGCGTATTTTTTAAACGCCATCTTTAAAAAAATCATTGATTAGGGCATTTCTTTTTATGTAGCTTAAATGTTCAATATAAAATAATTTAGCAGTTTGTGTAACAGATCATAATATCAATTCCCAATTGCTGGTTTGCAATTTACCATAGTATGTAAAAATCGTATTTCTTTTTTTCTGAATACGTGTATGGTTTATTTTAAAATTATAAAAATGATAACTCATTAAATCAAGTTCGACAATGTTTAGTATATTACTGACTTATGCAAACATCTTCGATTTCATCAGCTTTCACATTTAAAGATGGTGCTAATCTTGACATTGAATAGCTAAGAATTTCATGTCACATTTAATATTTCTACATATATTAGTTTTAGTTAATTTATTATTTAGTAAATGAATTTCAAGATTTTCTGAATAGTACTTGAATATTTTGTACCAGTATGACAAAAATTAGGGGGTAGGAATTGGTAACCCCTTTCCTCTTTTGAAAAAATAATGCTTTCATTATTAAAAGAATTTAGCCGCCCAGGTGGTGTACTGGCTTAAGAATCATTCTATCACGCCTTGATGGTAGACAGCCGAAGTATGAAGGTCCCGGGTTCGGATCTGGAGTTTTGGTCGTTTTTCTCCAGATGTAACAAGAATACACGTTAGAACCCCTTAGAAAGTCCTCCGACCAAGACACTACTATTCTAGGCAGATCGCCCAAGTGTAGCCTTGCCTTAACCACACAAACAAACAAATCTATCACACTTTGGATCCGGGTTCGAATCCTGGCTTGGGCATGAAAGTTAAATTGTCCGTCCCCATAGCGCTATAATAAAATGGCCACAATCCACAATACCCTTCAGGCGGTTGTGGTGGACAATGCCTAATCGACAAGTGACAGCCCGTTGAAAAAGAAAAAGAAACTAAAAGAATTCATGAGCTGATCTCAGTTTCTCTCTTCAATAAAAAAAACAACAAAAAGACGTCATATTATTTTTTTCCCTCAAAAATTTACACACAAGATAATCAAAGTCCAGAATTCCCGATAGACTTCGAAAACTTACATTCATAAACAACGGCTTACTAGACCCAGTACATACTAACAAACAATGTGTCACCGATCAACTACGCGAATTGAGAGAGAGAGAGATCTAACCAACGCGCATTTAATCTCTATCAGTCCGTTGTGCAACCAACTCGCGAATCAGATGAAACAAAATTTAATAACCGAATTGCTGGGTATTCCCTTATTTGACGCAGTATGATGAAACTGATAACTGGAAGCTCTGTATAAAGAAATCAGAAAGCGAGGAAATTTTTTACTGATGAGTTATCATGCATGTTAGATATCAACACACGCAATTTTCTCCACCAGATCGGGATGAACTTGCCCGTTATCCTCTAAGCACAATCGTAAAAGAACATCACTTCCTTATTTGTGACCAAAGCGAGTACCTCAACTGATAACGTAATAGTTCATGTGTTAAATCACTACACGAAGCTAAAATACACCTTTTTACGTGCATTTGCATTATTAATAGCGCAAAAAAGTCGCATTAATTATAGAATTATTCAGCGCTACAAGCAAAATATCCTTAGTGAGATATATTGACTTCCCTTCAATGGGAATAGATAAATTAATTGTTTATTCAATTCGACTGCATTTTACTGTTGCTGTGCTGATATGCACCGATTCAGTTTTTTAAGGTTTTAAATTTAAAACACATACAAATGTTATGCTTTGTTTGCAAAATTTCATCGTAGATTTCGAATATAGATCGAAATACATTTCTTTTCCTTAAAAAATATGTATCCATGTCATTAAATTTTAAACGTTTAATACTTTAAACCTTTGCACTCCGAAATTTTTTCATTTTTATTACCCACAACTCCGCATCCTTATATTGTCACGTTTCATTTGAAGTAAGCTTCAAGCATAATTGATTAGTAAAGTTTCTCGTTTCTTAGTGAAACTTTTTTTTTTCTTTTTACATATTTTGAAGTTTTCGAACCCATTTGAAGACATTTTTCATTTCGTGCAGATTATCTTATTTTTAAGAGGTTTTTCACTTGCATTTCTTCACCTTTCAGGGAGTTCTACCTGAAGAGCGATCGTCGTCACAGGACTTTTGAACAGCTTTAAAAACAAAACAATGATGTTAAACACTCGTAAAAATGAATAATGCTTCTTCACACTGTGCACTACGGACTGACATTAACAGTAAAGCTGTATGTCTCGTGCAACTTTCAGAAAAAATTCATAGGCACAAAAATTGCCTTTAAAAAATGGGCCGAGGATATACCCGTTTTTGAAAATATCGCGAAATTCCGTATGTTTAGCATTTTTCTGACAATTTCGTAACTCTTATACTTCATTCTCAAAATCAGCTTGCAGTGCAACTTGTAAGGAGACATTCTAAAAATTTCCGAGTCAATTAAATTAAAAAAATATATATCAATTAATTTTTTTAAGTCTTGCCCAATTAAATTTTTTAAAAATCTGTTCAAAAGTTCCATGATTTTCAAGTGAAACAGGCTTGGAGGGACTTTAGCCCCTATACTTCCCTTCGTGTGTGCGCCTATGTTCTTGACAACAGCTCTAGCTCTAATTTTCTGTGAAAGTAAACTTGTTCTTAGTACTGTTATGTCAGTTTTACCTCACACCTCTTGGGTCGTTTTCCGAAGTATTCTTGGAGATGTCGTTTTCCTTAAGCTCGTTTCACTAAACGAAAGCGCGTAAGTCCATTTGAGAAGCGTCAGGTCATTTTGCAGTTATTTCACTAAGTGGGATACTATTATTTCTGTTTCGGATTCTTTCGTTGCTAAATTAGAGGAGGTTGACTTGAACGTGTGTTTAGAGGCTTTATGAAACTCAATTTTATAAAGGTCCTTTCCATATAAGGCTGAAATTTCTCCTTAAAGAATTAGTTTTAAAATATACTGCTAGTAGTACAGTGAATTAATTTTGAATATATTTGATAGTTTTTTGCAGTAACTAGCGTGATTTCCTTTGGGCATTTGTTTGCTACACTGTAGAAGCCGCTTTGTCAGGGCATTTTCTTCACTTTGAAATAGGAAATAGCGCAGCCACTTAAATAGGCCCATGCCTCATTGAATGTAACCACAAATTTCCTTTTTACAGCAGCTAGGTAATTTTATAATAATTTTCAACAATGTGTTTTTCTTTAAAGAAAGTTCCACTTCACCCATCTACCCGCATTTGTAGAGAAGGGGGTAAAAAAAGTGAATGAAACACTGTATTACTGTCTACAATGCACAGTATTTATGACAGCACGAAGTTTGAAACATCACGGACAGAGAGAGGATGAAAAGAAAACTAGATCACAAGACAATATCATTATTAATTCCGGAGGCTATTTTATTAAAAAAAAAATTGTAAAAAGGTCAAGGTTCCCGAGAAAAATCCATAATAGCTAGCAATTCGTTAAATAGAGATTCGTCATAGAACGACCGACTGCATTTCATCGTAATAACATTCAGCCTTGTGAGCGGTCCGCTTAACTGAAAGTTGAGATGAGATGATTTTTCAAGGTTCACTCTCAAGTTTTTCCTGAAGGCAATCATTTTTTAGAATTGCGCTGTTAAGGACAGAAAAAATGCCCGAAAGCAGGAAATGTAACAGTGCAAAAGACCAAACACGCCATATTACTTCGAGCGTGAACTGGCTTTCTAAAGTATCGGGAATGGCATTCTATTCGGAAGAATGATAGCTTAGATAGAGAGAATACTGCTGTTAATGTTGTTAACATATTAAGCCTTAGGGCTTAATATAAGGCTTCTAGTGTAACGCTGTTAACATACTAATTCTTAATATGTAATTATGTTGACAAATGAGGATTAGGATTGAAAAATACATATACAGGGTGCTCCATAATGATTGGGACAAACTTTAAGGGGAGGCAGGGCGTGTATAGCTGTTAATAATCACTTTGGGACAAGTTTTGAAAGAATAGTAAGCATTCCGACCATTGTCCGTCCAAATTTAATGTCTTTCACAGGAAACATGTGACTAAAATTGATAGTTTAAAAATTCTGTTTCATTTTATTGGTGAAATGTTTGGAGATAAGGCCATTGTTCATGAAACTATAAGAAATTAGACTAATACTTCAAGACTTTCTCCAAAGTGACTATTAAAGAAAATAGCGTTTTTGACACTATTGCTATGTGATTCTGATTCCTTAGTATGTACCCTACCTTAAAGTTTTTCCCATTCATTATAGGACACCCTATATTACACTTATTGCATGGCTGTTAAACATTTAGAGGAGTCTTCAAAAATGTGTAATATTTCTACACTAACTGTACTATGTTCTGCTTTAAATAATAAACATGTATGCATTATGCAACTTTTAAAATCTAATAAGGCGTGAAACATTCGGTAAAATATATCAACTTATTGTTTGTTTAAGATTTTTTCCCCTGAGTGTTTCATGACTCTTACAGGTTTACCATTTGTAAAAATGCATAGTACTACTTGTGGTGAGACATTCTGAATTTTTCAGATTCTCATATAATTGGATTCTTTAAAAAAACTGCCCACAATTTGCATTATTCTTTAAATCATCTTCTGAAAATTATTATATTAGGAATTGGATTAAATAAAAGAAAATTTATGGACTAGAAAAAAAAATAATACTTCTTCACATGCCGTACTCTTAAAAATAATAATTCCATAATATTTGTGAATGAAAAACAAAACAAAAACTTACCAATGTTTTGTGAAATGTGCGATTCTTCATCAAGTGTATCTTCGTCATGCATCAAATTTTGTATGCCGAACTCTGCTGAACACCAGTACTACACATTACATACGAGACAAACTGAGTAAACTTATTTCAAGATATAGAAGTTATAGATTAAAAAATGATATAGAAGTTGCTTTTAAGAGGAATAAATATTTCTTATATTCTTGTTATTGAAAAAGTCAATATTTATTTATTAACCCTAATACTTTGGCATAAGCGACTTGGTTAAACCTATTTTACGCCCATTTTATTTCGGGATTATGAATCAAAAAATGTAAATTTTTTAATGCTTTTTATCATACATACATATCAATTTAATCAAGATAGCATCATTCGCATAAATATTTCCTAAAAATTAACGTAAAAAATCTATTCATAGTTCCCGAGCTACACTCGGAATAAGCCAGGATGGTACATTTCGCCTGCCCGAGTTCATCTCCCGGGAAGGTGGTTAAAAGTCTAAAATCTGTCAACTTTATTACTAAAATGACTCTTCATTATTATCCTATTTCTTAAATTTCTCAAGAATTTTAAGTATTTTATTATAGCATTTTACAGTAGTCATGTACACAATGTGGACATAATTTTCCCCTATTTTCACTTTCAGTATAATTTGTCAGTCTTGCCAGCTGGAGTGGTGTTTCAATTGTCATGCCCCTTGGCACAGTTCCTTATCCTGCAAGCAGTTCAGGAAGGGTGATCGGCTCCTGCGGTCATGGGCGCGCGAGAGGAATCATGGCCAGCTCAACGCTCAGAAATGCCCTAAGTGCAAGGTAAGACAATTTTTCTTACCGATTAACCCTTCATCTGAATTCTTTTAATGTCGTGGTCTCAATCAGGTGAAGGCAGAAGCGGTGCTCCACTGCACGCTTAACGCTTTCCTTTGGCCACTGTTTCTGCTATAGTGATTATTTCAGGTAATGCGGGTTTTACAAAACAGTCTCGTTCATACTACAGTCGAGCCTGCTTAATAGAATATCGATTTAAAGAACATACCGCTTGATGTAATGCATTTTCAATGTACCATACTGTTGCAAACAGTCGTTGTGATCCCAGATAATGGAATATCCCAATTATTAGAATATTTTTTTCATGGCAAGTTTGCTAATCCATTAAACGAGTTCGACTGTATTTTCTTCTGGTTTCTATTTTCTAAAGTTATAGAAAATTATGCAGGTTTTAAAAAACAGTCTTAATGAAATTTTCTTCTGATTTCTATTCTATAAACTTTAGGAAAACCGTAAAAAAATTATGCAGGTTTTACTAAACAGTCCTATTGGCATTTCTTTCTGGTTTCTGAAAGATTTTTAAAAATACAAAATCAGGCAGTTTTTATAAAAAAGTATCGTTCCCTTTTTCTTTTGATTTCTGTTTCTGAAATATTTGGAAAGTCATAAACAAATTATGCAGGTTTTACTAAACAGTCCGGTTGTCATTCCCTTCTGCCTTTTGTCTCTGACAGTTTTGAAAAATTGTGCAGGTTTCATAAAACAGTTCGGTTGGGGCTTTTTTCTTGTTTCTGTTTCTGAAGTTTCTGGAAATAATGGAGCTAAGCGAGTTTTACTAAAAACAATGTTGCCGTTTCCTTGTGCTTTCTGTTTCTGAATGTCAGAAAATTTTAAGAAATTTAAAGAAAACAGTCTTGTTCTCGGTTTTGTATTAGCTGAGGTTTAAAAAAGCAAGATTTTTGACAGGCTTCAATTGAATCGCCATAATAAAATTTTTTGAAACTTCGGAAAAAATATAGAAAATAAACGAAGTTAACATATCAAAAGAGAGGGGTATCCTAAAACTATGATGTTTTGTGTTATGGAAAGCCTACACGAGTTCCATCTGCCTGTAGGAGGGGTGCCTTGGGTGGAGGATTTTTCAAGAGGCTCTAACACTAGTCACGCTAATCCGAAGAAAACCGCTCCAAACCGTTAGATCGACAGGCCCGCGCTTAGGCACGAACACAGTACCTTCACACTTCGGCCATATACCATATTTAGTGTCTTATCTGCTCGGCCATGGTGGGGCCATAAAACTATGAGTAACTCTCAATAGAGTCAACAGAACAAATAACTAATTTATAAAATAATGAAGACATTATATTACTTCAACGTTTTTAATTACTCTTTAATTTACAGTCAGTGAGTTTGTGTACATAGTAAATACAAAAATTTATTGATATAATTAACTGGCACAAAAATATTATTTGCTTATTTTCATGATCATAAAATGATTGGGATTTCAGACTGAAATTAATGGATTCGGCTAGTGAAAATGGCCAGTATTCCAGGTATCATTTCCCCCCTTTATCGTCTTAACTGGGTTAGTTTGGCACACAAACACAAACGACAATATAAAATCTCACTTTTTTAACAGAATTTTCTCAAGATGATCTAACAGTACTGATATTGTAAATTTTCTAAAAAAAGTTTATCAAGAAGAAGAAAAAAAGCACTAGTTTTTTAAGGCATTATGACTAAATACGTAAGATTTTACTTCCAGTATGCACATTTCAAAAAATAGTATTGACATTCTAATTTTGTGATTAATTTATGATTCGGTAACATAAATACGCAACTAAATATGCATTTCAGGGGCCATAATTTATTTTAAAAGATTTGATTTCTCTAAAATAGAGTATTTTCGTTAAACCAACAGAAATGTTGACTTAACTCTCGAACAATTTTTAAGAGGCGTAGATTTAGTACTCAAAATAATACAGTATAAGTATACGAGGTATTTTAATACACACAATAAATGCTTGAAAAGGCGTGTCTTTAAAGAAAAAATATTTCTCTATACATATAAGCTATAATAGAACAGAATGTGGACATAAATATCTGTATTTTAAAAATCCGTTATTTACAGAGTTAATTAACAATATTTTATTTTTTAAAGTTATCAAGACTTGAAAATTCCCTTGCGGGTATTACTTCCCTTTGAAATTGGGGGTAAAATTAGATCTACATTAAATATGAGCGACTTTATGAACATAGTTTCCATTCTTCATATTCATTCGATTCAATTAAACGTTATAAACTTCATGCTCTTTAATCTTCTTAATTCTCTACTTCTGTTCAAAACATTTGAGCGAATATTGCTTTCAACATTTAATCAAACGAAAACCACTTTGATACTATTTATGCTCATGTTAATTATATATTTTCCATCTGAATAGCTATTATCTTTATTAGAATAGGCTCTAAATATAACTATTCTTTTATTCACGGCAAATCCCATCGCAGTGATTTGAAAGAATCGGCACTTCTCAGCTGTTTACTTGAGCTCTGGGCAACAATCTTTAAATCACATTAAATTTTATTCAGAGTAAGCCCGGGGGGCACTTAGTGATATATTTATAAACCTGTGTTCGGGTTGGCCCTATCGATTTCAAAGAGCTATATTTTCTCGTGTCTTGGAAGGCTGTAGGAATTTTAAGTTTTGAGGGAATAAAGTATACAGGAGTTAAGACATTATACCTACAGTTTGTGTTTTAAAAGTGGATTTTTTTATAAATGACACTTTAATCTGTTTTTCTTTAAATTAAAATTGATTTTCTAAACATCAGATATGTCAGTGCAGATGTCACCCTAAGATGTCTGTCGGACATACTATGAATGCCTTTTGAATATTTAGTAATGCTTGATTTGCAAATGCTGCTCGCATGGGATTTTAATTTCCCACTTCAAAAACTAATTCAGAAAATCAATGATGGACATTTAATAGGAATTTCCTCTGTTGTACCTATGATGCGATGAAAGCAAACGAGCAACTGTGTTAAAAAACTGCTTTATTGAATTCAACAAAAAATTTTAGTCGGCGCTATTCTAACAGAATAATTTTGTTGGATCAACAAAATCTTTCGTCGAATCAAGAAAAAATTTTATTAAATCAAATAAAATATTATTGACTTAAATAAATATGAGCGAAAATTTTCTTGGGTTAACAAATTTATGTCTATTGAAAAATCACATCAATGACATTTTGTTGAATTAAACCAAATAGATTTTTTTTTATCAATGTTGGTTAGTTACGGATGTTTCCCTTGAAGAGCGATCGTTGTCACAGAATTTTCGAACAAAGAGAAATTCTAAATTTTTCCGAGTCTAGCGCATTTTTTTTAAACCAGTTTTTCAAAAGTTACAGGATCACCAAAGAAAACAGCCTTAAAAGAAGCAGGAATTACTGACATCCAATCCCTCCCCCCCCCTCCGTGCCTGTGCTTGAATTTTAAGTAACAAAAAAGCAATGCAGTATGTAAAAAGGAAAAAAAAAAAAAAGAAAAGAAAAATAATGATCATAACTGTAGAAACCTAAACGCTCATCTTTTTTTAAATTTTAAGCCGGTAATTTATTTTTAAAATGCTAATTTATTTCAAAAAAACCTGTGATTAAATTTATGTCTATTTTATTATTATTTTAATAAAATCTTGTCACGTTAAGAATGCCTCTATGTTTAAACTTTTAGTTTCATTAAATGCAATTGGAATTTGAATTTCGGGGAGATTTCCCTTAACAAGCCCCAGCCAAACGATGTGACAACTCAAAATCACCATCTCACCAGTGGGTTTGTTCGGTGTTGGCGTGAATTAAATTCTTATCACTTTATATTTTTTAATTGAACTCCCGACACTAGCGTAAGAAATGCGTTAGTCTGCATCGCAGAGGTTGAAGCTTTATCCTAATTAAATTACTTTTAATTTAAACTTTGAAAGTATTTACGACAGCACTTTATTTCGTTAATTAGCTGAATTCAGTGGGCGTTGAGCAAATTAAGCTTATCATAAAAATAAGAAACTATTTATTAACTTGCAAATGAAACGGGAAAGAGAAAATAAATGCTTCACAAAAGGGCGAGCGGGGGTGGGGGAAGGGGGGGGGGGAGTATGCAAAAATTTGTGCATGAACTTTGTGAAAAGTTGAACCTAAAAATTTCTGTAAATTGGAAAACACTTTTTACTATAACAAAATAAGTTTTTCATTTGTTCTAATTGATGAATAATCGTTGTAATTAAGCTTTCTTTACAATTGCCCTCCTCATGTTATTAATAAAATGAAAGACAATTCTTTAATCGACCACATCTTAACACATTCGTATAATGAAAAGAGAATTCTCGGTTGATAATAATAATTATTATTATGTGGGTAATAATAATTATTATTATTGATAATAATAATAATAATATTATTGATAATAATAATAATTTATTATAATTGACAATAATTGATAATAATTGATTATAATTGATAATAATAATAATTATTATCTCGGTTGATAATAATAATAATAATTATTATAATAATAATACCCCCCACCCCCACCCCCGCCCGCCCTTTTGTTGCATTCCAAATTTCAAAAGGTTTTCCTTTGTGATTTATTGCTAATTTACATTCAGAGTGGGTAACCTGTGACATCGTTTCTCATAAACTCATTACTGTTTTGAACACTTTTCACTGAATATTTTACAAAAAAAAAAAAAAAAAAGGCGCGATGTTAAAATAACGAGTATGTTATTAAAAATAATTTTTCAATATCAAGTGTCCCCCAATCAAACACCATCGTGCAATGATAACGGGATTGAACGAAATTTCTTCTTGGAAATACGTTCTCTGTTAAGGGGACAGCCTACTTTTAAGAATGGGAAAATGTATAAATTTTAGATCAACTTTCATAATTTTTAAAAAAATAATGAATGCATGCAGAAACATAACTTTTTTTTCAGTTAACTACTATGACATTACTCTATTGATTAAAAATATTATTTTAGTTTATTATAAAGGTGATAATTTTAAAAATATTATTTTACCACACAATATTGGAAAAAAAAATTCAAGGGTACTTTCCCACTGCGCGCAAGATATCTCAATTAGAATTCCTTTGAACCTCATAATTTTTTTCTAAATTAAACAAGACATTCAAATTAACAATCTAAACTAAAATGGTTCAATTATTTTCATAATTTAAATTTAAAAAAATCATTTAATCTGAAAATTTAAATTACCATAAAAATTTTGATAGTTTTACAATCATAACTTTTTTTCTATGAAACACAACCATTTCATTTTAGTTCATTTTGTTCATTATATTAGAATAAATGCCTGAGAAAAATTTCAAGTTGATATCTTAAATAGTTTTTAAAATATCATGCGCGCAAACTTGAAAAACAGTGTTTTGAGAAAACGCCAATTAAAGTTCAAATTGTTGTTTTGGAACATAAATTTTAATTTTTAAAAGTTAAAAACATTTTCTAATGAAACATTTACTATTTAAGAATAATTTTACGGAGTACTTAATATGATTAACCCAAAATATGTTTTAATATGGCTTAAGAAACATCAGTCTAAAGAAAAGCTCGACAATTGTAAATATGAAAATATATGTACATACCTTAACAAAAGATACATTTTTAGGATATAAAGGCATTAATATTGGTAAAGTACATGTTTTGAAGTTATTTTAATAATTATATCCATATATATATATTTATTTTTACTTTGCAACATAAAAATTTGATTTTATTTCCCTTTATGAAATTTCGATTTAAAATTTTCCGCTTTCATGCACAATGCCTTCATTTTCTTCTTTTGCCTCAAACTGAGAACTGATGAGCATTTTTCTGGCTCTTCGAGTTTCTAAATTAAATTCTGTACATTTCTATTCTCCCTCTTTTATGCTTTGAGTGTCAACCTTAGTTGCAGCTGCTACAGCATGCCCAACTTGCGTTTACATTTTCCTTTTTATCTCAACAAATAAATGCCATACAGAAAAATGGTTGGTATCAATCTTTTTAGAATAAAGTAAGCTATTTAATGAGATAGAAATCGCAAAATCGATTTTTTGGGCATTTTAAAAGTAGGCTGTCCCCTTAAGCAGTCCCATTCACACAATTTTGATCTGAAAATTAACTTTTGTGACAGTCAAAAATAGTTCGGCTTTTATTTTATTTGTTTGTTTATTTATTTATTTTAGGAAAAAAATCACCTCGAATGGTCACGTTTAAGGGGCCGCACACAAATTACGAAAGAAAACAATGATTGCTTAAAATGCATAATACTTTTGTTATTGTTGGTATTATATAGCCCCTCACCAACTTTGTTTAGATATATTTCCGAGCCTTTTTATGATGAAAGGCTGAAACTTTGTCTATCACGTAATTGATGTACGGAATACATTTTAATAACTGGGAGTTTTTTGTACAAGGGTTGTATAAAAATTTTTAAATTTGTATTTATTTAAATTGAATCCCCTGAAAATTTTAATCGATACCATAAAATTCTGTACCTTTTTTACCTTTTTAATTTATAGAATATGTCTAGATCAATATTTAAGAAATAGAAGCCTAGGTCAGTGTTTTTGTGATACCCTATATATTTTACCCTTTTTTTAATAATGTGTATGTGTGTACACAATTTAAAATTACTTCCAATCACATAACAGATATACCCTTTTTTTGTAAAAAAGCTATTTTGAAATTTAGTTCTAGAAAGCTTCTAGTCATATGATAACTGAAATGTCAAATAACAAACATCTGTATAATTACCAAATTGAATAATTTTTTCCTGTTGTTTTACGTTCGTTTTCTCGAATCTTTCCTCTTGTTCATCAATTGCGATGAGTCCACGCTTTAACGGCTCGACTCAAAATTTTTCGATCCGGAAAAACCTCTTTTGTGCCCAGCCCGAAATTAAGGGTAATAGATGGAATGAATTCTTCTTTATCTTTTAGTATCCATTACTTATTTTACCTTATACTTGCAGACACACTAGTAAAGTGAATTCACTTTTATATTTATTATATCCATAGCTATCAAAGCATATCGGTTCTTAAGAAATTTTAGTTTATTTTTCGAATTTTGTGAAATTGTTAGCCCATGCAGTGTTTGAATTATTCGAAACCAAATGCAGTCGAACGATCGCTCCTTACCCTATTTTTCCCCTGTATTCATTATTAAATAGACGTAAGATTTCTCGATTCGATGCATATTACTCGGCGATCCGTGATTAAACAAATGTCCAGGGTGTTCCTCGTTAAACTTCTCTAATAACCTGAGATCTACATCTAAAACGGATGAACGGATTGTAACTAAAATTTGCACATGACTCTAAGATGCGCTCGGAAAATAAAAAAGGTAAAAAATGTACTACGTGGCATTTTGCATACAAAAACAGTAAACTTAACAATGGAAAAGGATAATTCAAAATGTGCAAGCAATTTTACCATCTCTTCAATTATTTTCGAGCCTTTATGAATTAATTTGGTCCCTTTTTTTTTAGCTTATTTCACCATGCACAGCACAACCAAGTGGACATTTTTTGACCTGAATGTTTCAAAAATCTGCAAGCTCATCTCGTGTAAAGACTATATTCCAAACTTACTGTCAATCGGCTCATCCGTTTCAGCTGTAGAATGCTGTTTATAGGGGAAGTTTAACTATAACCACCTAGTATATTGGTGCTTATATAGGGTGTGCCAAAATATACGCAAGATTTGAATTCAATAGGAAACACGGGGTTTGTTTTATTTTTTTGTTTTTTCATTGAAACACGAAGTACATAGGATAGAGTTATGTATGGAATAAGCACAACGGGCAAATGACCTCCACGGCTTTGCTCTTGATGTCACATACGCACTCTTTTGTTGAAATTTTCCAGGACCATTTCGAATAAATATGGCTGAATTTCATTGACGCAGCATTGAGTCCTTCGCACATCCTCCTTCAATGCACGCGTGGATGAGGGCTTGCTGGCATAGGCCTTTGTCTTCAAAAAAACCCAAAGAAAGAAATCAATTTTGTTAAATGGTGTTTGATCTTGCTCACCATTCATCATCAAAATCATCAAGAATCAAACTTTCATTATTTTGAAATGTTGTTCAACGACGAAAACACGTTGTTTTTTCTTACAGTTGTGCCTTTTTACTAACCCTAAACAGTGAGCTCTCAAACTGTTTCCTTTTGTTGGTTGCCAACTATAAATTAATTAATTTTCTCTTTCATTTAAATCTTGCGTAAATTTTGGGACACCCTATATATAAGTAGCTAAAAACGATACTCTAATCGCGAGCAAACATTGAAATAGACCAATTACAGTTACTTCCACTTAATTTACTTTATTTTCTAAATGCAGGCGCATATTTCTTACTAAACAATGCAATATTTTTGTTCGTTCATTCAACGAAACTTTTGTGGAATTCACCCAAATGTGAATGTAACTAATATTCTTTCTATATCATTCTGTTCTTCATCTTTGACATTACAAAGCTTAAAACCGTGCGTGACTTGGGTCGTCGTCAATTAATTACCTCAATCAGATCTGTGAGTTTGCTCCCCAGAGAGGAACTTAGTCATATGAACCACACCCCGAAAAACTAATATTTAGATTGCGGCCCATCGCCGATAACTTGTTGAGCATAATCTTGCTTTTCCGTTGATAATTATACAACAGTTTGTAATTAGAAAACGCCTACGCTCCGGACAAGTGGAAACTGAAGCAATATTAATTACCGATTCCCGCGGTAAGTAGAGGTTATCCCAGTTCCCGTGTAGTATGAGAATAGTTTATAATTAATTCCGATAACCGAAAAGCGTGCTAGCAGGCAAGGCTTGATTTGTGGGGGAGGGAGAGCTGAAGAATACTTTAGTTAAAAAATTATTTAAAGTACGAGTATGTCTTTCACGTATACTTAGCCTTTAACCCTTTAACGCGCAGTGTTCCGCTCTGGGAACACCCAACTCTGATGATTTGACTGTTGCCAGTCGCGAAGAATAGATTCGATTTCTATAAAAATAGTTGCGGGTGACATAGCTCCACGAGAATCCTTTACTTTTTAGCACGTCATTTCCCGGTAAAAAAATTGTCACGATTATTTTTAACAGCACTGACATCTGCTGAAAAATGGAAGAATGCGAGAACAGCTGGATAGATTGCCCAATGCTGTAAAAAAGGGCAGCCGTTGCCATCGCTCCACTTAACTACCAGCAAGATGGAGGACGATCGAAACGTCCATCGCGTGCCACAGATCTAGAGACCCTTTTTTGACGACAGCTGGCTGAGCTGTCGTCAAAAAAGGGTCTGTAGAACTGTGGCACGCGATGAACGTTTCGATCGTCCTCCATCTTGCTTGTAGTTAAGTGGAGCGCTGGCAAAGGCTGCCCTTTTTTCAGCATTGGGAAAGGGTTGCGCCTCAAAGGGTTAATCCTGCGAAGCAAGTTCATGCACATATGGATCAGTTTAGAAGTGATTATATTTTTAAGAATGGTTTAATATTTACGTAGCATACATAATGTAAGTGATATCGTTTCATTTGAAAAATAATGCTTGCACAGATTTTATTTATAGCCTCATTCTGAAATATTTTAGATTCCTGTCAATGCTTCTTTGATAAAATTCTTAGCTTTATTTAGGAGAAAAAAAATTCAAAATTACAGAAGTCACAGTCACACGCTTTACCGCATATTTTACCTATTTCCCCCCGAAAAGAATTTATTTTGTTTCCAATTTTAATCATCCATTACTTGACAATTTGTATTTTATAGCTTCCTTCTAGCTTTCTAACTTTCATCAACCCTTGTTGTAATATGCCGTATTTCTGCACATTAATTAATTCTGCATTTAAAATTATGAAACCTGTTGAAACATTTATCTCGGCGCTCTGCCCTATTAAATATTTACATTTCTGCTTTCTGCATACATTAAGCTTCATATAAACAACTTTGTGCATACATTTTCTGCGCAGTGTAATTAAATGCATTGTTTTATCAAATATTCTAAATCGATTATATATTCTCTATTTTCTAAAATTCTTGAAAAATATCCAGAAATTTGTGCATAGTACCCCAAAATTTTAATATCATGAATGCCTGGTAAAGTCTTGAAGCATTAGGATAGGATACTTTATTTTAGCTTTTACAATGGTAAAGATTTTTTTTTTTTTTTTGAGTAAAAAGTAAGATCCCTGCGATCCCTAAAGCTAACGTATAAAATGCAAATCTAGACTATGATGAAAGTTTATGTATTTAATCAGACTCTCATTTATAAAATTATACAGAATGTCCCAAAAAAGTGGTAACACGCTTTTAATCTTTATCTATTAGTGATACTTGGACAAGGTAAATTGACAGCTTTTAAGTTTGTATACGACCCCCGTACAAAAAAGTTCCGATTAGTAAAATGTGCCTCATACTCTAATGAGGGGGTATACAAAATTTCAGCCTTTCATCATAAAAAGTATCAGAGCTATCTTTAAACAAAGATGATCAGGGGCTATACATGAATGTGAATGTGTTCTATTGATAAAATGCAAAATATTGTTTAATTTCGTAGTTTTTATACGACTCCTCAAATGCGATCATCTGTCGTGATTTTTCCCCTTCGATAGCCATTGAAACGTGGTTTAAGCCAGCATATATTTTATCTTCATATCTCTGACACTTTTCAGGATATAATTCTCAAATTTTGTACATCCCTTCAATAATGTATTGGATACATTTAACTAACTGGGATTTTTTTATTTTTTTGCACTAATTTAAAATTTTTAACTTTTTAAAAATTAACGAGAGAAATTTTTTCTTAGCGTGGAGTATTTTCTCTTTATTTTAAACACTTTTTCAACTTCCATTGCCCACTTCTCTGTAATAGATAAAGGAATAAAAAGTGTTATCACTTTTTGGGGCACCCTGTATACTACCCTGCTCCAAATACTAAACCCTAAATTTCGCTAATGCTTGCATAAATCTGTGGCTGATTAGCACAATATAAAATCTTAAATTTCAGGGATAAACAAGACCGATGCCTCTGGTCTTAGACAGCCTAGCATTTTCAGTTACTTGTCAAGTTTATGAGCATCTCTCTCACCTAAAAACAGCGAGGCACAAATAAAAACTAGAAGCGATGGAGCAAATAGCAATTATGTGCAGTGTGGCTTTTCTATAATACAGATAAAAAGTCAGAGGCAAGTAAAGTTGAAATGAGCAGCAGAAACTTTTGACGAAAGCAAACGAGTTGGCAGGGCTTGCCCACTCGATATATTGGTTAAAATATTTCGAGATACATGCATTCGTACAGATTTCAAAAATGAGTTCGATTTTTCTTGAATTTATTTCTCCAGACGCTATTCCCGATTTCAATGTATACAGTACTACATTTACACTTCAGAAATCAAGATACGCGGTCTTTTCTACTTTCAAGCCCATTTATTTATTTATTTGTTTATTTTATTAAATGGAAACGAACCACAGAATGTCTCAATGTGCCTCTCAAAGGATCGAATGTTTGTCACACCCAAGAGGGCTTTCAATAAACCATCTGAAAAAAATCCAAAGTCGAGTCAATTTTTCTACTTGCCAAGAAAAAGCTCTTTCAGAATTTTATGGGGGAAAATATTTCTATAGAATTTTTCTTATTAACAAATAAATATGTTTAAAATTATTTTATTTAAAAAAAAGACTCGAAGATCCGAGTTGGCTCAATAAAAAGAAAGAAAAAAATACATATTAAACTTTGCCTGTTCAAGATAGTGTATTTTAACACCTAAGTAAGTTTATATCAACTCTAGTGAGTCTTCTCTTCTTGTTCTTCCTAAAAACTGGATGGTATAATTTTTTTACTTACTAGTTAAGAATAGAGGGAGTTATGCTATGCATATATTATCATGATATTATACAAGCTGATTCATATTTGTTGGTACAAAAGTTAAGGGGAGGGCTCATAAGGAATCAGAATCACATAGCAATGTGCAGTCAAAAAAGCCGTTTTCACTCACCTGTTAAAAATCCCTTTGGGAAAAGTGTTGAAGTGTTCGTCTAATTTCTTAACTACGTTTCCTGAACAATAGACTCGTCTCCAAAAATTTCATCCATGAAATGAAATAGTATTTTTAAACTATGAACCCAGCAAACACACGCAGGTTCTCTGAACCTCTATTAACGTTCAGAAAACGTCTTCTGAACGTTTATAGACGTTCAGATGACGTTCAGAGAACCTGTGTGTGTTTGCTGGGAATTTTAGGAACCTGTTTTCTGAGAAAAATACATTCGTTTTTGTCGAACAAGGGTCGGAAAGTTCACTATTATTTCACAGGCATGAAAGTTTTCGGTCTTTTTAACATCATTCAGGCTATTGTCAATATCTATGCAAATATGCAGCGAAAAATTACCTAGAAAGATTTTTTTTTTGTTTCTTATTGAAGTAATCAGTTGATAAATTGATTTTAAAAAATAAAATAAAAACCTAAATTTTTTAGCACCATATATGCATTAGATACTGCTGTTCATTATTTGTGGGCATTGTTAACTACATATATACAGCCAAATACTAACATAGCTTCGTTTAAGGCTTAGCACAAATTCTTTGTTAAATAATGAATAACATTAAAAGACCATAAATGACAAGATGATGAATGACAGTAACAGTAGGTAATGTATTAATTGTGTAGTGATTTAATTTCTATATCACATACAACGTTCAGTGTTTTTTTGCTGATTTGTACTTTCAGGCTTGATTTTAGCACTTATTCCAAAGTGATTATTAACAGCTATATGAAGACGACGTTTCCCACCCCACATTGCTAAGTGATTCTTATTCTTTATTATATGACCTACCTCCCCTTAAATTCTTAACGAATAGTTATGAATCTCCCATAATTCATTTATTTATATGTAAGACCTCTCCTGTGGTTGAATATATATGTATGATCGTTACAGACGCTTATTTCATTTGGGATATCAGGACTAAATAGTGTTGCCAGATTTGTGCTTGAAAAAGTACAGAAAATTGTCCGTGAAATGTTTAACAAAATTCAAAACATAAAGAAATGATTTAAGTTAAGGATCCAATATAACAGCATTTTTGGAGAAAATATTGTCCTTTGGATAGAATTTTGAAAAAGAAGATGGTTATTTCATTACATTGAGTCTGAATACCTAATTAATGACCAAATTCTGCTATTGCTGGAAAAAAGTTTTAATGTGACTTTTATGCCTATATTTAATGACTGTTTTGACGTATTTCTCGTATGATTTCTCATATAAACATTTTTCATCTTAAAGCTATGTTAGTTTAGACTTTAAAAGTCCACACGTATGCACGCATACAATAGTTAAATTCTGACAATTTTAGTCTTTTTGCTTTTAACTATGTCGTACGTGGCATTTAATGAGAGTCATGACTGTCTGTAAGCGCTTTTCACAGGTCGACTGATAAGTAGTTTGAGAACATTGAATTATAACGCTTATAATTGACTCACAAATCCACACAACGTCATGTTAAACAGGGTGTTTTATAAAGTTTTGTATTGATTAAGAAAAGTCATTAAAAATTATTTCAAATTTATACATGACTCTTTTTTTTATGTTGATCCTTGTTTTCTAAAGTTTTCTTCCTCCTAGTTAAGTATTAGCTAAAGTGAGGAAGCGAAACTGATTATTGTGTAGATATTCTTAAGAGCTACGAACATAACATGCTGAAGCGTATTAACGCTGTGATAAACATTTTATGAAATAAGGATCAAAATAAAAAAAAGAATTATATATTAATATGGAGTATATATATTTTTTAATAAATTTGCTTTCGTCAGTGCAAGACTATAAATACCCGTACTTCTAGTCAGGGGCGTAGCCAGGGGTGATGAAATTCCGTCTATTTATACACATATAAATTCATATCCCCCCCCCCCGAAAAATTTTCCTGGCTACGCGCCTGCTTCTAGTATTGTCTTACAAAATGCATATTCTCGGCTTGTGACAGCTCATGGTATGCCTCATATTTAACTTAATTCATTCTGTTTTAGATCTACATCCAACGTACCACTGGATGTGATCACATGCACTGTACACGCTGCAAGACTGATTTTTGCTACAAGTGTGGAGAAAGGTTCCGGTATCTGAAGTTCTTTGGAGATCACTACAGCAAGCTGAGCGTGTTTGGTTGCAAATACCGCTTCAAAGCTGACCAGCCTATTCAGAGAAAAGCTATAAGAGGAGCTATCTTTGGTAATTACAATTTTAATTATATAAATAAATTTTAAATTTAAATTTTTCCCCACTTATTCACATCGACGTAATTCTATGTTTATGTACATGCACGTTTTACAAAAAGAGAGATTATTCTAAAAAAATTGCATGATTATTAAAATATATCAAATAACTATCAATTGTTGCATAGTTTTTTAGCTCATCGTGCTCAAAATTTCACTTAAGCTATTATGTAATTAGAAACGCACGCATGATAATATTTGTACTCTACATTGATACGTGATTCAGAGACGGTTCGGTGCACTTTATACTCCTAGAAGTTAGTCGTAAGAATGCAGGAGCACTGTGTATAAAAAAATCAATATTATGTATTTGAGACTCGAAATGACCTGTTTGAAATACAATAATAGTTACAAAGTACGGTAACAGATAGTGCCTCAGTCTATCTGAAAATTATGTGTTTACTTTAGAAAATTGCATGCATATGAGAAGCGGCAAATATGGGCTTCCGTCTACACTAGATTTGACTCCCGATGTCTTCTATCTCAAGGGACACCTAACCAAATTTACTACCATAATCCATAACGACTGCGGCACTAAAATAGTACATCTCCTGCATACGAGACCATTTTATCTTACAAAGGTTTCTGTGATTTCGTTCTAAAACTGTTCAAGAATGCTGCGACAAATAAATATTTTGATTTATCGCATCATATTTTAGTATTTCTTAAATGTAGCGCCATCTGTTACCGTACTGTGTGACTTAATTAATTAAATATTCTAAGTCAAAATTTACAGATTTTTCAAACACAGTGCAGCCAGCAGTACATTTTTATCGCTTGCCTTTTTAATTTTATTCATTTTTGAAATCAGCAAGGCATTTTTGAGACTAAACGTACACATATCCTCTTTTGTTATAATACCGGAAAATTGTCGAATTTCTTCAATGGGTGCTGTATAGTTTTAAATTGTGAAATTCTTTTTAACTTACAACCCGCTAATACAAATATTTCCGAATTCAAATATTTTAGTTTGTGTTAAACTTTGATACATTTTTTTTTTTTTTGTGGAAAACCACCAACTAAGGTAATCAATGGAAAAACAATTTTACGAATTTGTACTGAGGCGAAATTATTTCTTATTTATAAATGCATTTTTTCCCAAATATTAACATTTCCAGCATTTTGATGGACTTATTTTTAAATACACGCCAACAATTTTTTTAATACGCCAGGAATTATAATAGAATTCCCAAACAATGTTCGATAAAATAGTAAAAGGAAAACGCATGCAAAATTAAAAATGTTCTTTGAACAGAAACAAAAAAGAGATAATGGAGAAAATGTTATCTGTGCAGCTGTTCATCTTTTAATAATTTCCGATCGTAGTGAGGAAAAAAAAAAAAAAAAAAAAAAAAAAAAAAAAAAGCCTTGGTACAGTTCTATGCTTACGCAAGCTTCAAAATATTTCAACAATTTTAAAGCTATATGTTGCAATATATGAAAAGAAAATGTTTTTATGAATTTGTACAATTTATCGTATCCTTTTTTATATTTTTCTCGTGAAAATTATTAATTTCTTAATTTTATTTTCAAATAATTTTCAGGAGGCAAAAAGAGAAAGGAAAAACTTTTAGTTTGATAAAACTCTTCCTTATCAACAGAGGTTTGACAGTTCACCAGAAATTACTTACAGGAAAATTATATTAATTAAATACCATTATCCCTTTTTATCTCTATCACTTTATTTTTTCTTATCGTAAATATGATATCAATGCCCAATAGTTTTCACTGTTTTTAAGTTTATGTTAGTTTCAATACATTGAAACTAATTTTACAGAAAGCATGTTCAATACTTAAAAAAAGAAGGGGGGGAACACATAGGTTTACAAATAAAATGTATCGGGTTTTTAAATATGACTTGCTACCTAGAAAAAAAATTCTTGACATTCATTCGCATAAATATATTGAATTGTTCAGTGCTAAAACCCTGCTTAAGATAAAAGAGTAAGCTTAAAACTACTCAATTTTCATAAATTCGATATTTTGAAAGCTTCAGTATTCATATACGTCTGATAATCAGTATTCATATACGTCTGAAAACTCAAAACCTTAACTATCTTACTCCATTTTTACTTTGCAAAGTAATTTTGCATCATTAAAAAAATGTGTATGCTAAAAAACGTGTAAAGAAAAATATTTAGTTCACGTTTAAGTACACACTTATTCAGATTTAATGCACAAGAATTTCGAAGTGCTTCCCATTACTTGCAACAATATGGAGAAGCCTATAAGATCAAAGTTGTCCCAAACTGAATGAATAGTTCTCAGTGTGACGGCCGAAATTTCAGCTGAAAATGAAAATCATCTGTTCGATGGTTAAATTCGGCATTTTACTACTGCGAATGGATTGCAAAGACGCGAACTGTTACTGAAAACTGCTTGCAGCTTCGTGTCTGTCTAGTGCTGCGTGCAGCACAATATGAAAACTCGTATTAATTCAAACTCGTTCAAATTCGTATCGTAAATTGTAAACAGCATAGTGTTACGTCACCAAATGTAACGTCAGTATGACTTCCCAATGAATAGTTATTGCAGTTTCAAATTTTCCATTAATTACTGGGCACTCTGTGTCAATACAAGGTAACTGCTAATTCCTGGTACAAACTTTGAGGGCTGGTACAGGACACTGTAACAATCACATTTTGTATAGGAATGTATGGTCAAAAGTGAAGCGTCAAAGCATTAACACAGGAAGAACAAATGGAGGAGACGGAGGAAAAACGGAGTTAGTAGTTGCTTGCGTTGCCGGTAGATGGCCAGTCGGCATTGATTTGGGAAGAGAGGCCATTCTCGTTTCAGTTTTCGTCCGTGATGGAAGATTTTACGTTTGCCGAAAAAGCAGACATGCATTACATGTACGGCCGTGCAAATGGAAACGGCAGAGCTGCGCTACGAATGTATCGTGAGCAGTATCCTGACAGACGAATGCCGGATCACAGAATGTTTCAGAGATCACATCGTCAACTTTGTGAAACAGGTTTATTTCACATTACCAGACACGACGCTGGTCCACGAGCAACTATACGCATTGCAACAGTTGAAGAAAGAATCTTGCAAATCGTGTCTGCTACACCCGAGTCAAGTGCAAGAGCTGTTGCACAGACTGTAGGTGTGAGTCAATACACTGTTTGGAGAGTGTTACGCGATAATCGTCTACACCCTTTCCATTATCAACGTTTACCTGTTTGAAACCAGAAGACTATCTTCTGCGCAGGAATTTCTGCCAGTGGTTTCTGCAGCAATGTGCACTGCAGCCGAACTTTTCCGCCCATGTGTTATTTACAGATGAGGCGACATTTACACGCGATGGTGTATTTAATGTGCACAATTGCCATGTGTGGGCAAACGAGAATCCTCACGCAACGCGACCACATGCGTTTCAAGAACGCTACAGTGTCAATGTGTGGGCTGGTATTGTAAATGACTTCTTGATTGGCCCATACCTACTGCCACAGCGACTCAATGGCCACTGTTATCTCATTTTCCTTCAACAAGTTTTACCAGATCTGCTACAACATGTTCCAATCACCATTAGAAACCGCATGTGGTTTCAGCATGATGGGGCGCCAGCCCACTTCACCCTAGATGTTCGTCAGTACTTGAATGCGACATTTGGCATGCGATGGATTGGACGTGGTGGATCTATCTCTTGGCCACCCCGGTCTCCCGATTTGACGCCCCTCGATTTCTTTTTATGGGGACATTTGAAGAATGGCGTTTATGCCACTCCAGTAGACTCCGATGAAGATCTCGTTGCTCGAGTATCCGTCGCTGCTGCACGTGTGCGTGAAATTCCTGGTATCTTTGAAAGTGTTCGTCAATCGCTGCACCGACGCTGTCAAGCATGTATGAATGCTGATGGACGCAATTTCGAACACTTATTGTAAATTAATTTCCACTTGTAAACGAGGTTATGAAAATGAAACACTTTCCCTATCGTTTGTTCTTTCCTGTGTTTGTGCTTCGACGCTTCACTTTTGACCATACATTCCTATACAAAATGTGATTCTTACAATGTCCTGTACCAGCCCTCAAAGTTTGTACTATGAATTAACAGTCGCCCTGTATATACATATATATATGTATATTTAATAGTGCACTAATTTCCCCTTTTTTTTGACGATACAGATTTTAATTAGTATTTGTAAACCGAAACTAAGTGGATTTTTTTATTACACTTTTTGTGTGCTTTTCGTTTCTTTACGCGAAACCTTTACCACAAAAATCTATTTACACTTATGTATCGTAAAATTTTTCCATTTTGCTTGTGTTATTACGATAGAAATTGTTTATTTTTTAATTTAAAAATCTTATTTGACTTTTTTGTTTCTTTTCAGGTGGCAAGCTTGTGGCTGCTCCCTTGTTGGGTGCACTAGCTCTTTGTGCAGGAGCGCTGGCCGTCGGAATTTCGTTATTCGCTCTGCCTGTTTACGGAGGAGTGCGTCTTTACAGACACTGTGAAGGCCGTCAGTCGTCCAAAGCTGTGAGAAGACATCTTCCTTCTTCAAAATATCTCCAGAATGTCAACCTTGTCAACCAATGCCTATATTTTCCAGAAAACTAATTGCTTTAATTAATTTTTTCCTTTTATTTCTTGGTTTTTTTTTTTTTTTTTTTTTTTTTTTTTTGTAAAGATTACTTCTGGTACTTAAATGTAATGTTATCTTACTGAAAAGCACCATATAAAAAGAAAATTAGGAATCAGAGATCTTAGAGGCAGTTTTTGCGTGATACGGAATGTTAGATTTTTTTTTTTTTTTACAATACTGAAACGGAGAACTCGTCCAAAAATATTCGATACGTCGAAAAACTGATATAAAATTTAAAGAACTGTCCAGTCTGACTAAATTACTCGAAGCAAAGCAATATTAAATAATACGCATATTCGTATGCTCTAGAAAGAATACATTACATTCAGCAGGTATAGTTCATGTTCACAATTTTTCAGTGTGATATTTCAGTTCTGACAACACTAAATTGTTTAATAATTTTCCCTGAAGTTCTATTAGATAATTTTACCTGCATTTTTTAAGGCTGTGACTGCTTTTCAAATTGAAAGACAGTGAGCATAAAAACAAATTTCAAATACAATGTTTTAACGGTAATCCATAGAAAAATTCTGCAGTAAATTATATGATCATAGTCGATGAGTCGATGAACAACATCAAGTCGGGTAAATTTGATACCAATCACTGCTGCTTAGTTTGCAAAGCTTTATTATCACAAGAATAGTGTGGAATTTCCTATCGCAAATCTGTTTAGTTGCATTTTTCGAGGGGGCTTTGATCAAAATGAGAAATTTCTTTTGGGAAAAACTGTCCCAAACAGTGAAATTTATCAAATTATTTTGATTAGCTTGCACTACATTCCCAAGACCTTTCATACTTTTCTCCTTCGAAAAGTATGCTTTAAGATTATTGTCGGAATTCACTGTGCGACGGCATGCATTTGAGTGTCATTTCAAGATAGGTCTAAGCGAGTGACAGGAATTCTATATTACATCATAGCCCTTCACTTTGCACAGGAGGAGAGTTTACAAGGTCTTCGGCAGATAAAATCAATAACGCATTTCATACAATAAGATGAAAGCTGCAGGAGGTCGAAAGCAGTACACCAGATGTGTTGTGCGCCATGGGAAGTTTTGAAGTATGCTGTAAACGTTCGGAACAAATGGACTCCCCACCTGAATTGAATGAAATACGTTATCTAAATTGAATTTAAAGCAATATATTTAACAAAATTCATTTTTATTTAACAAAAGAAGAAAATTAAAAATGGCTTAAAGCACTATTTTAAAATTTTACTAATGTTTGAAAAACAAAATGCCTTCTCATTTTGTTAAGAAATAAACCCCTTCTTTTCATAACTCATTTAGATACCTAGATCATGTATTGTTTAATTTGAAACTATACAGTGTGCCCGCTAAATTCCGTAGTCACTCCAATAATTTCTGAACGGCAAGAGCTATAATCATCAAAGTAGGTCCAGATATAGTACAAGTTGCCATGCCCAACGCAAGGAAATCGCTTACAGTGCGACTTGTCGGCGAAATTCGGAGTTAGCCTTCTTATCTCAAAAACGATCCCAGATACGGGGGAAAAACTCTATTGCAAAGTTGTTCAGCATGACTGATTTATTAAAAAAAAGTCACCTTAATTTGCACATGATGCTTATTAATTTGCACAATAATGCTACGGATTCAAGGCATAAAATGCACATTTCTTGAGACAAATTTTCCAAAACCGCACTTACCTACCATTAAGCTCATTTATCCTTCATGCTAAAAGTGTTTTCCTCCAGCAACAATAAACATCTCGAAGTTGGTCTGCAATTACTGCTAAAAGTTTTACAATATTGCTGGTGACAAGCTGGCAAAAGCATCAGTAATGCATTTTTACGCCTTGCTGTTGTGTATGATTATGGCAACGCTGCACTAGGGAGATCTGCCAAGGGAGGGTGCCTTGGTAGAAGGACTTTCTAAGGGGTGCTAAAGCGTATTCACGTTACATCTGGAGAAAACCTACCAAAACTCCAGACCGTTAGATCGACAGCTGCGCGATGGGACCCGAACCCGGGACCTTCACACTTCGGCCATCTACCATTTTCAGTGGCATAACCACTGTGGCATGGTGAGGCTTTTACGCCTTGCATTTTACGCCTTAAGTTCTCCCCGCTAATGTGTTTAAGATGTCTTTTTTAAAAAATCAGTGATGATGAACAACTTTGTAACTAACTTTTTTCACGTATCTTGTAACGTTTTTAATATAAGAACGCTCACTCCAAATTTAACCGCCAGGTGGGGCTTTAAGCGGCTTTCTTGCGTAGCGTAGGGTAAGTTTACTATACCTAATAGACCCCTCATTTATGACTATAGCTCTTGCCGTTCAGAAATTATTGGGGGTGACAACGGACTTTTGCGGGGACACTGTATAAATTTCTAGATGGTGCATCTTTTAGAATACCTTCTTTACATTTTCATAATTTGTTTTTATCGTAATTTTTTCAGTTATGTATTTTTCCATTTCCCGAAGTCTTCATTGAGTTATTAGATTTCACTTTATCAGAAGCCAACTATTTTTCATATTAACAGTTCATTTGGGCGTTATCTCAGTATATATTGTATTAAAAAGCACTTCTTCAACAAAAACTTTTACCGTGAATCTCCTTTGGCTATGTTTTTAGCAGCAGTGATTGGAAAATGGGGCGAAAGGATATATGTTTATAACACACCTTACTTGAGCACAGGTTTAACCTGTTAGCTCTTGGTATCGCAAAGACACAACGAAGATTCCCTTTCAGTTCCCAGCAAGGCTTTAAGACCAATGCAGGAAAACAACGCAAGGCACAAAGAGGAAATCTTCGCTGTTGCTTCTCTGCAACAATAGAAGAGAACCGATTATGTCTTTGAAGGTGATATTATTATTTTGTTTTCCAATGGGGGAAAAATGAAAGATGAGCGAATGCCATCCATCTTGGAAAAATCCTGTTTACGCTACTCATTACCAGCGAAACATTGTTTTGGAGTTAAGTAAAAATAGCACACGACAACCCAATGATGAAGCTCAACTCTATATTCAAAATGCCTTTAACAGAATTCAAAATAATTCCTATTTTAAAAAGCTCTATACCTGCTACAAAAAATAGTAAAACTCGATATTCAAGAAGACTACGCATTTATTCGAGCACCAACAAATCTTGCATTTGATTTCGTAATGTTGCTTTGCTACAGACGAAAATGAAAGTTGTTCTCTGAAATAACATGCTGTTTACGACATGGTTTGATTGTTTTTATTTGTACCTTCAAGTATATAATTACCTGTCTTGTAAATGCAAGCTTCAAATATATATTGATTCAATGAGATTTAATCTTAGGGATGTCAACAGTAGAACTTTATTGTTTCATTAATTACGTAAAAATAAGCATTGTTCGTTTTTCCTGGTTTCATTTGTAAATATGCTCATCAACAACTATAGAAAGGTAAAGAAGTATATATATAAATACAAAAGTTGTTTTTGTTTTTTTTTAATCATGCTGAATAGTTAAACCACTAGAATATCCAACAGTTTTACACACACACACGCACGCAAAAGAAAGAAAGAATCACTATATGGCCAAAACAGTGTTGATTATAATATATTCTAAATAAACAAGCTTTTTAAATTTAAATAAAATGTGCAGGCATCACTCCAGGCCTCCAAATGAGTAAGCAGAAAAACTTGTCAAAAACTTCTGCGGTATTTTTAAAAAGTATATAAATCTTCGAATATAATTTGGCAGAAGTACACTGCTTTTCATTCTGACTCTGTGAACTAATATCGGGGGGAAATAATCCAATTTCAATATTATTTAATTTTATTAGGATTTAACTATTTCGTAACAATAACTGTAATAGTTTTGTATAACGAGGATTTTAAGCATAGGAATCATACATTATAAATATTGCAATGGGAGATGTGCGTGTATGTGTTGGGGGTGGGGGTGGACGGGTGTAGCTTGTACAATATTTCTTAGTGTAGCAAGTTTTCTAGAGAATGTAAATGTACAAATTAGCTAAAATACCATGTTTACTCGCGTAACAGTCGCACTTTTTTCCCCAATTTTTCATTCTGAAAGTCTAGGTGCGACTATTATGCAGGGAAATCTACAACATAATATTGTACACTCTGTAATGCTAAAAAATTACTGGTATTATAGTAAAATTACTAATTTACCAAATGTTTCTATCAATATTCCCAGACTATCTGCCATATATTAAACAATCTTTTCTTTAGTTGCACACAAAAAAGAGGTATTTTTCTTTTATAGTAATATTTTTATAGACATAAATGAAAGTCAAATACGTGACTGCGACTTTTATACGGGGAACATATTTTGACGGGTTTTTTTTTTTTTTCTTCAAAACGGGGGTGCGACTATTATGCGAGGGCGACTATTACGCAAGTAAACACGATACATAGAAAATACATACTCATTTAGATCATTTTACTGAACATCTGGTATTTACTTGTCTGCGTTACAAAGTTCAATCTAACGCATATAATAAACAACACTCATCGAATCACAAATAAGTGACGTAATACAGAATTTCAAATTATGCTTTTTTTAAAAGCAATTACATCGTAAAACTTATTTACCAAGACAATATATCTTTCAACCATGTACTTTTTTTTTATATAATACCTAAGGAACATTGTTTGGTTGTAATAGACGGTCAGAATCTAACAAGATGTTACTTTTCATTTATAAAATCAAGTAAAAGCATACATTTGTCTTAAACGTGTAAACTTTGAGCAGCAGCATCCCTTTACTAATATTTACCATAAATGCATTGACTTTCTGCTTTTTTTAAGTGAGTCGTTTAAAAATCATTGCTAGAATGTTTTTTTTTTCCCTGAAAGAGACCAGCTATATCAGAATAACTACTTAAAACGGGTCATATTCTAATCTGTAAAACAGTTGCTTACATCACTTTATAGTTAGACTTGTCTATTAAACAATAATATATCTTTCAACTTTTAACTATTATTTTTAAAAGTTCTGTATGAACATTTTGAGGGAAAACTAACAGAATAAAGTCATCTTGATGCCTAAGCCGAAAATTTGTTATTCATTTAAATATTAAAATTTTATTGCATTATGTGATCAATGTAAAATCATTATTTGTCGCGCTTCATGTATTTAAAAGCACAGTTAATACTGAATCATGCGTAACATGATGATTTTCTGTGATACTTAAGACTATTTAAAAAATACTTGATTAAAGTATAGCGTTTTGTTTTCTTTTTATATGGTGCTTTAAATGAGACAAGATGTATTTCATATATTTAAATATTATACACTCCATCTCTATGTTTGTCTTCGCGTGTGTTTAAGCATGAGTGTGCTTGTATATATGTCTTGTGTTTTTGGTGCTCTTGCTTTCGTATTAGCGTTGTTATTATATTAATTACTAATACTTGACTTGTTAAAAATACTCATTTATGTCGTTCATCTATTGTAAACTGCAAGCAGAAAACACAGAATGTGATTTATTGAAAAACTCTTGGCGTGAAACGGTTTTTAAAAATGTCATGTCTACACAAGCACGTAAAAGTGGTGATTTGCTTTCGCCCTTATGCACTGCAGGCTGGTTGAAAAAGCTGAAGTTCCCATCTTTCCCTTCACACTAGTCTCCAAACAAAGTGACAGCACAAACGTGTGTATAAGGAGCACGTTTTACCAAGTTTTGTTACGCATAAGCTTCAAGCTCATTAAAAGTCGTGAAAAGCTAGTTATTGCCACTCTTTTACGGAATCTTCCACTAATACCCGCTTGTAGTGACGATGCGTATTGCGTAGGCTGCTTCCCTCTTGAGATACGCATGCCAGTCTTACTCGTCAAGATGGTTCTTTTCCTATCGTCAAGTGATAATATCATGGGTTATTTTGTCCTGTATGCACCATTTGAAAAGTCTGTGTTTCTATTTCCAGATCTTGACGTTCGACAGTAAGTTTATCGGCAAACAACATTGTCATAAATTTAACTACATTATTTAAAAATCTCCGTGTATTAGCAAATGTTGACGTTTGACAAACACACGCAGTAATCGGAAAACAAAGTTTCTTTCACGCTGTATAAGTGAAGACTCATTTGTCTCAATGGAAGTTCCAGCAGTTTCTTTTTTTTTTTCTTTTTCCTAATATGTAATATGGCCAACTTAGTATCAAAACAATAGTGGACCAGTAAAATAGCATCTGGTATAAATTCGAATTCTATCACAAAGTCTTCAAGTTTAGCAATATTACAGAGGGAAATCATAAACTAAATGCATTTTTAATGAATATGAAATCAGTGCATTCGTGAATGAAAATATTTCTGATCTATGTCAAAATTTTGGTTAAGGTTCTTCTTATTTCAAAAGTTCTAAATTCTAAGAAATATAAATTGTTTTCGGAGTTATCGGCATCGTGCTAGATAAATAATAGAAGAGGATATTAACAAATAATGACTTGATAATAATCAAGTCTCAGCACTCCAGTGATTTTACAATAATGTACCAAGATTATGCTGATATTACTCACTATTGTTTTGTTACCACGCTCTGTTCAAGTGTTCTGTATAACTTACATGTAGTATTTTTGTAGTGAAGGTGATGGAGAGGATAACAAAATATGCGAATAAAATTGGAGGTCACTCCAAAATAAGATACTTTTTTATGTGAAATATAAATTCCCAGTAATATAAATTAGCTGATGGGGCATATATGAATTCAATGAATAGAGGGGGAATATGCACAAAAAGATGTAATCAACACCTGCAAATTGATAGTGAAAATAGAAAACAGTATATATGAAACAAAATAAAGTAATGAAGACATTGGGAGAGAAAGTGATAAAAATATGTGATGAATGAATGAGAAGTATATATTTAAATAACAGGTACTACATATTAACAGGTGCATAGGAAAAGTAAAGTAATAATAAATAATATGTAATTATTGTAATAATATGATATTATTTATTCATATTATAGTAATAATATGAAATTAGAGAAGATATTGATATAAATATATGACATAAACGAGTGTAACATATAGCACTAGAAGTGATTGTTTACATAATAAATTTAATTGGCAGGTGTAAAACAAAATAAATTATTAAAATTAAAGAGCGTACAAAAAAAGTACAGTAATATAGTAAAAGAAATTCTAAGAATAAAAATAAATAAATAAATTTAATTTGGGAAGTACTAAAAATTGATACAACTTGAGTCATATTTAAAATTCAGATTCACAGATCAAGTATAAATTAATAGATGCACCGAAAACAAATCAAAATTACATTCACTAAACTATTGAACTTACGTGTTAAATGGCGTTCCACAATTTGAATTTACTATTATTGATTTCAGTGATATACTCTACTGTTTCTTGTGGTATGCATTCGTGTTTTTCAAAGCTAAGTACATGTTTGTGATTCTTTGTTATCATAAAATAATCCTTGAAATGTGGAAGAGGAATAAGATTGATTTATTACTAATCGTTTTATTTTTTAATTCTCCAAATGTATGTTTGTTGGTTTAAAAAAAATAGTTTCATGATATAAGTTAGTCTTTTCTTTATTACAGATTAAAATAAAATATAGTTAATCTTCGGATGATTTCGAGACTTTAGATAAATTTTCCAGCATATCACACTGAAATTAACACATATTTTTGAAATATATTACTGCAATAAAATGTTTGTTGGTGTTAAAAAATTGGCTTGTATATTTAGATGTTGAAAACTGTTACAGATTGTTGAGAATTTGGTTACACTGATTATCATGTTTAACAACAAAAGAGTATTTTTATAATACGTTAAAAAGATATTATTGGAGACACTATGACAGAATGAACTTTTATTATTATTATTTTTTATCATGTGCGATTTTAAAGACATTGAAATTTTTTCTTTTTACATTATTTAAACTGTAAGTTTTATATACAGGAAAGCAATATTTAGTTATTATTTTTGCTTCAGTGGGCGTATTATATCCATGATTAGCATTGAAAAAATTGCAATTTGATGATAAGTATAAAATTCTTAGCCTAAAGTTCCCTCATTTCATTTGAACGAGTTTCACTTTGTAATTGTGTTCCTAAGTCTGATATTAGTAAGTCAAAGGTAGATAAATAAATAGTAGTGAAGGCGTGCGATATGAAATGAAGTTTTTAATTAATAAAGTACTTATATATTTTTTCATAAAATTTCTCAGAAATGATGGATCAATCATTTCTAATAAAATATCTAACCATAATGATCGACGTCGATTAAACATTAAAATGTTTAATAGTACACGGAAACAATATTTTGTTCGATGAACAAATGATTCCATTAAATAAACAAAATAATTGGTTGAATAGGTGCAATATCTATGAAATATTTTCTTGATTCAATAAAATTATACAGTTAAAATGTACCAATAAAATTTTATAAATTCAATAAAACTTTTTTTATCGTTGATTTTTTTCATGAAATCTCGGCAAAAAGGGAACAAGATAAATTTAATGAAGATAAACAAGATGAATAATCTCTATTATTAAAAATTAATGCAGTTATGTATCAATCAAAATTTTTTATTTTTCTATTGAAAAGTTCTAAAACTAGTTTTCGAAAACTGCTATTTTAATGTGCTGCGTTCGCATAATAATGATTGTAGCTTGAAAGTTGATATAGTTTACGCGATAAGAGGGAAACACATTTATTCTGTGACAGAATATGTAGTGGCTCTTAACCCGTGAGATTTAAAACAATATTTTTGGTTTAAATATGTTTATTTAAAATACAGAAATGCACCAATTGGTTATTGCACACATATTAGTTTGTTCAAAGCATCTGCGTAAACAAAGGCCAATCTTTATGCACACAAATATATTTATATATTTTTTTAATGAATTGGCAAATGATTAGGAAAAACGCTATACTTTTTTGTAATCGTGTAAGATGCCTTTTCATTAAGTTACTTATAATTTATAATAGATTCAGTATTTATTGCCACTAATTCCAAACGATATTCTTCGTTTTAAAATCTCACATACTTAAAAATATTTTTATTGAATCTGGTTAACAAGAAAAGAAAGAGAGGGGGGACGGGGAGAATCAATTACTATAAACTCAGAATAACGCTACTGTATATACAGAACTTCTGAATTCTCTTATATTAGCGAGTCCCTGGATAAAGCATTTCAATGTACGTCCTGTGAAAGTCCGTGTCTGTATTTTCCTACGTACGAAAATCATGTTTTTTTGTTTTTTTCCCTGTTTGAATCGATTATTTCAATGCAATTCAGTTGCACTTAACTTCGAATGTAACACCGAGTCTTTGAAACAAAGCTCAAATTATCTAAAAAGCTCGATAAAACAACTTGAAAAAAATTTTTGAAGATTCGAGTTTGTCTGATGCTAATTTAATAAAATCGGACAATCATTAAAACCGCAAAATAACTTCGAAGAAATTAATTTTTAGTGATTTTTTTTTTTAAATGTGCTACTGAAACCCGTTTTTACGGACCTTCAATGGCGTTTCACAGAAATGCCGCGAATTAATTTTACTATTATATTCCTTTTTCTTAATAGTATTTTCGTTGCTACCGATTAATAAAACTTGAACTAGTTTAAGAATCAAAAATGAATATAAAAATTTTGGGCGAAAAAGCAAATTGGTGTGACCCAGAATAAAAATTAGAAGTCAAGATGTGGTAAATTATTTGAGAACTGTCAAGCCCTTTTAACTTCAACAATCAGTCATTTTTTAGTTCCTTTTAAATAAATGTATTTCACGAAAATATTTGTCAATGATTATGTTTGTTATTTAATATTATGTTCTGTAATGGAATTGCTAAATAAAAGTTGGCTGCATTTGATGTGAAATTATTGTGTGCTTACTTCATTTTTTACAAACATGAAAAAAATTACACACATGCCCAATAAACATTACAAAAAAAAAAAAATGAAAACCCTTTTCATATTGTATTAAGTCTGAAAACGATTATTGTGAATACGCGTTAGAACCCCTTAGAAAGTCCTCCTACCAATGCACCCCCCCCTTGGCAGATCGCCCTAGTGTAGCGTTGCCGTAATCACACACACAATGAGTATGAAAACAGACATTTGACATAAGGTTCGACGCACGAAATTTTATCTCTAACGGGATATCTGTATGAAAATGGAAGTCAATACTTGTTCCAGAAGCGACATCTGGTGGCAGGTGAAAATTACTGGGAGGTCAGAGTTTTAGAATCTAAAAAAGATATGTGTCCAGGCTTTTCTGAGAAATTTTTTTAAATCTCTAATCGTGATCAAACAAGATAGCTAGAGAGAAGGGCGCCGGTAAGATTTTGCCCTGGGGAGTGTGCACCATCTGCAAGTATGTACCATCGGGCCGCGATATAAGGTCACCCCCTCGGGACCTCATAAAAGGCCTTATAAGTGGATGACGTTATAACCGATTCATACGCGTTTGTCAATTAATAAGCATTATATAAATACAGCATCATTCTTTGTAAAATTTTATACTAACACAATTTTCAGTTTATTAGTTATAATTTCTTAATTGAGGCAAACTAATTAAAGTAATTGGAATCAGAAAGAAATTATTTTTTTAAATTTAAATTTGGTATAAAGTTGTATACTACAAATATGCATAAGTTACTAATGTATAACTTACCGTATTTAAAATGCAATCGAATTCCCGTTTTAACGAAGTCCAAGGTACCAGAGAAATCATTTCACTCTACCGAAATTTCATGTCTCTCTAGTAATATGTATCAAAATATAAATGCTTTATCTAATTTTAAGGAATCTAGAAGAAAGTTTTTCAGTATCCCTTGTTAACAGGTAGTAATGTTTAGAGCAAAAACAAAAAGCTTTGAAAGCATTAATATTGTTGAAATATCCTAAAATTTCATTAGAAGTAGTTATGTTGTTAAATTTTTAAGGTGAAAAAAAATGTATTTTTCAATCACGGCCGATCCCGTGGGGGGGGGGGGAGACCACCCCCCCCCCACTTAAAATGCAGTCGGCAAAATTGCTATTCCGGACTTCCGAAACTCCTCATTCTAGTATTCAAAAGAGTTTTTAATCAGCTGATCGGATTTTCCTAATTTTTGTCTCTTTGACATCCTACTTCCAGTGCATACAAAACCGAATGAAAAATTCCTTTCTTATTCGCATCAGTGAAAAGAAAGAAGTGGGAATGAATGATAGAGCACTCGGCATTGGGTGGCCAGATATACAAAATGGGGAGTCGGAGAATCAGCTCTCTGCAATTGACACCACATACGTACCATGACACATGTCTCGGCATTTTTACCAATGCAAATAGTCATCTCACATGTCCATAGTAATCTGATCAAGAGTCTTCTGTGCACATTTCTATGGGAGAAATACTGTGTATGAGAACGAGAATTCCAGTCTCATATATTGCTCTGAGGCAAACTAATGAAATACCACTCTGTATGAAGTAAAAATAGCGCAAGGAGGCCGCAACTGGCCTGATCCTGGTGCCACCCTTTGGTCCAGTGTGGTCTTTTCTGGGAAATAGATGTATTTTCTTTGCTTCTTTGAAATGCATGGGAAAAAGAAATTCACTTGTACAGTAGAAAATAGTGTGTCCCCTATTCTGGTTAGCTCGGTTAGCTAGACAGCAACCGAGCCAAGTCAAACATATACTTGGAGGAGCCTTGGCATACCTTGGAATCTAAATCTTAGCATACCTTGATTAGAAGAAAACCATCTTTAGCTTTTAAGATATAATTAATATATCAATTATATAAAAATAAAAAATAAAAAAATCTCTAGCATTGAACAAAATGAAGTAAAAGTTTGCTGCTGTGTGCATTTAAGACTGAAGATTGAAACCAAGTTGTAAGCAAAAACAAATAGTTGTAAACAAAAGAAAATGACAAAAAAGTGCAGTGCACAAAATGTGATATGTAGTTGCTTTGATAATGACTAAAAGAAGACGCGAAATAACTGTCATAATGGAAAGAGAATTTCCATACAAACTGTTGGAGCTCCGTCAAATCCATTCTCCAAGAAAAAGATCATCACCGATCTGGTAACTATATATTTAGATTATATTTGTACTACTTTTTATTATGATTTACTTTCATATCATTCATATAGAAATAACCCCAATTTTGTAATTTAATTTGATTTTAGAAAAATAATAGGTAAATTATAAGAGATAAAATATAAGAGTATAGATCGCAGGCCCGTTAAAATAGAAAGACATGGCAGAGCAAATACTGGGGGGTCGCGACCTTAGGAGCTTCAAAATCAGTATGCTTGATTTTCCAGTTTCTCTTAAATTACAGGAAAAATTAACTTTTCGAGCTAGAATTACTTTCCTTATTCCAGTTTTTTTCCCCCTTTAAGCCTCACATTCTTTTTAAGCCTTTATTTTTTAACGCTTTCGAAAGAACTTGAAATGTTTATGCTTTCAGTTTGTCTGTCTGCTCGTGCTCTAACTGCCGCAAATATGCATCGATCGAATTTTTATATGATATTGAAAAGTACCATACCATGTACCCTATTGAAAAGGATGTAGGTACCATTTATAGTTCTTTTACAGTAGCACACAAAATAATTCCAATGCATTGCAGCCTATGGTCAGAGAATATTTAGAGTACATTTTAGAAACGTTCATCCATTTCAAGCAAAACAAAATTGGTATTTATTATTGAGGTTTATGAGAGCATTCTGTGCATCGGCATGGGTGGACGTAGCGTTGATACCTATACAGGGCTAACAAAATAACATTCATAGATTAGACTTTAAGAGCAGTATTTAAAACAATATTTTAATTCCTTGTTGGCTTTAACCTGTTCACTACCGTCGTTGCTACCCTCCTGTGTAAATCGTTGCTCCCCGGCATGGGTCTTTGAATGCCCTGGCATGGTCCAGCCATGCGCTTGTATAAGGCTGTGGCCCAGAGCAGAAACATTCTAAGACTCATGCCGGGAAGCAACGATGGACGCAGGAAGGAGGAATCTCTGCCGTCGCGTCTTTAGCAACGCCGTGAGCGAACAGTTAACTGTTCGTCGTGCAATAGCATTCCTGATTCCTGCCAACATCTAGCTAAGAAAATCCAGTAGATTTATGTGGTATCATAATCTTAAAGTCATAATTACTTATCTAAGTCACAAAACACTCTTCGAAATTTTTTCACACATTAAATTTCGCCATTTATTCTAAGTATCATTTTTCAAAAATATAATTTGACATAACACGACAGTTATGGTTTTTAAAGTGAAAAGTTTGCTTTTTATAACAGCTTATGTTTGAAATTTCAATCACACATAAGGTCATGATATTAAAAATAGAATTGCAAAAGAGCTCAGAAATAGAATTCTTTTAACATAAAATGAATAAAACGTCAATGTTTCTTTACGTTCACAAGATTTTCTTAAATGTTCGAAATTTTACAAAATATCCGCTTTTTAGACTAAAAAAAAAGTAGTAAAATTTTGGGACTTTGAACTCAAAAAATGTTACAATTAAACGATTTGCCATCTAATTCTGAAATTTTCAAGAATCCTTCACAAATGAGTTATCAATATAAGCACAAATCTTTATTATTGGACCAAAATACCATGGTATATTTGTCCATATTGAATGAATAGACCCAGAGAGCGGTAATCTTTCAGAACTGGTGGAGAAATAAATGTATCGATTATTAAAGCTTCAAAATGTTAGAAAACCAGGAGATTTTAATGTAAAATCAGGAGACCAGGAGAAACCATCAAAATCACGTAGTCTCCTGAAAAATCCAGTAGAGTTGGCAGGTATGCAATAGTATATACGCAAATAAGACTGTGCTGGAAAGTGTTTTATAATCAGTGCTCTCGGTATGGCTTCCTTTCTTTTTTTTAAGTTAATGTAGACTCCATTCAGGGCCCCCCCCCCCCGACACACACACACTCATTTCCGCCAACCCAAACTACGGCACTGATAGTTTTGTCGCATACGGATAAGCAAATATTTTCTTCAGTCCTGGAGAGAATATTTCATGACTCAATTAAAAGTTATGAATATACTGAAAATTCAATTAACTTATAATAGAGTCAGGTATGTAACTATCCCTTCACAACAAAAATGTGGATTTTTGTTGGCAAAGTGATTATAATCGAGCCTTTTTGTGGAAAATTCCGCGTTTTGCGTACTCCCGCCTGCAACTTATTAATGTTATATGTTATAATGTTATATGCTTTATTAATTTAAAAACCAGATTGATCATTAATGCGTAAATAATGTGAATCCTCTGAAAGTCGAACGTTTGCGGCTCCCTCTGTAAAACTTACAGAGGTATTTATGCTGTTTCTATGTTATGGGCACGTTCTGTTCCTCGGAAAACTGCCTAATATAGGGAGGTGACCAACTTTGGAACTGAACCGGTAAATCTATTTTTTCAGTCGGCAATTTACCTCTCTTCAACCCCCCCCCCCCCCGCAAGATTTTCTTCTGGGATCGGCCCTGTTTTCAATATACCCCCCATTCCCTCCACCTGACCCTATTAAATTCTTGTTTCAAAATTTAAGAAACAAAACAGTTGAAGTGCACTAATGTCATCTGAATGTTTGTTTTTAAGTTAGTGCGAAGTTGAAGCTGTAAGCAATAAAGAAAATTTTAGAAATTTGTTAATTAAGGTGGTAGCCCCATTTAGGGCTATGTCTCTGATACTCTCCCTCCCTTCCCGTTGTGTTTTAGATAACCAAAAAATTCGCTAAATGACATCAGAAACTATTGAGGTATCCTCTTCCTGTCATACAATCATTTCACATTCACTCAGGCTGAGGAATATAGCGTCAGTTGCAAATTTTGTGTTTTTTGTTACTTCTTATTTTTGCGTGGTATGTTTCCTTCGTTTTAAACATGCTTCTGACTTTTCTCGTGAAAACCGCCAAACTCTATTTTGTTTCCATTTGTATCATCGTTCATGGTATAATTTTTACGAGTTTTAATTTTTAGATTCTACAAGAAAATCATTTCTAGTTGTATATAAATGATTTTCGTGAAAGCTAAAATGCTCCTGATATGGCTGCCGGTGGTCATTTCAGTAATACTATATCAAGTTCAATTAATTTTTTATTCATTTATACTTTTAATTATATCTATTAAGTTAGTCTTTTGAAAAAATTATTTTAGTATCGATTGTGTGAACTTCCTTTTTAATGAAAAATACTGCTTAAGAACACTATTTTTTATTAATTTAATCATTTTACTTCTAAATTGATTTTAAAAGAACTAATTAGAGAAAAACTAAAGTTATTATTTATTCATTTTTGAGCAATGGAACTATTTTCGGAAAAACATTTTTTATGTTAAGTTCATTAATCTGAGAGATTTTTTCCTTTTTCGTGTGCGCGTGTGTTTAAGGACGGCACACACACACACACACACAAAAAAAAAAAAACCCACAAAAAAAAATGGTCAGTGGTAGGACTGTACGTCAGAAGTAAAAACTTCTTGTCAAGCTTTCTAAAATTTATATTTATGTAGTTAAACAGTTTTTCACACATTATTGCATTTTTATTAACAAAAAATAAACATTTATGAATGTTTATTCACATTTTTATACACTTGAAATTCTTTGCAAAAGAAAAATATTTAAATGTTTTTTTTAAGGCTGTAAGGGTGTCGCACATTTATTTATGATATTCTCACAATTTCACACATTTTTGTTCGCTTGTAGATATTTTGACGCAATTTTCAGTTTGCTAGCATTGGAAATGTTTGATTTTTTAAAATTTAATTACATTTCAAATCTCGCGCTCGATTTGTGTGCACATTTAAAATTTAAAACGTGAGAGAGAGTGCGCGCACAGGCCCCAAAGTGACACAGCTGGCATATGCTTACAATGTACGTCAGCGATACACATTTTCCTCCACGTGTTGGATTTTCTTCTACTTAATTAATAATTATGTACGTGAATTTATTAATTATCAATAATTATGTACTTACGCTGTAATAAACTGTAATCCTATTTATTTGTAATGAATGATGGTTTTATAACTCAAATTCAAATGCACTGTAGTATAATACTTATAATTCAAATACAAATAATGTACAGTATATAATTATTAACTCTCCACATTATCAAATTAACTTTACTGTACAATAACTATATAGCTATCCAACGTAAGTACAGTTTTTAAAATAAATAATCGAAAATTATAGCACTTTCCCAGCTAGAAAAAGTCCGCACTTTTTTTGCAAAAACATATAGACTGTGCACAATTTGTACAGCTCAAAAAAAAAAAAAAAAAAAAAAAAAAAAGCCCACTTGCTCTCTATTTGCCCATTATTCGTCGGGCTGCAAAGTAATATATACCATTCGTTTGCAAATAACGTATACTTTTACAATTTTGTAGTAATTTAATTTGCATAAGGGGCCGTCTTTATTTAATTCTGCATCAACTTCGTTTTTTTTTTCAATGGCAACATACTAATTTGACTTTATTAAACGAAAGAAAACCTTCAAGTTACCCTAAATATAAATTTTCACCAATTTTCTACGATAATTTCAGGAGGTTCTGCGATTAATTTTTTGCGCGATTTTAAGAGACTTTCTGCAAATTGAGAAACGCTATTACTAGATTCCGAACTTTTCGCCTTTCATTCATTTCGCTCGCGAGAGTTAAAAGAAATAAATATTATTTTCACGGAAAATACTATTTCTAGCCTTAAAGTTTTTTGTACTACTAATTTTTTAGTCAGATGAAAATTTAGACAGAAAAACGTGATTTTGAATGTTTGATAAAGTATGGGGAAGTCCAAAGACCTGATGTTTCCAATATTAAAAAAGGTCAAATTCATGCCTGGAATGTTGAGGATGTTAGTTTTTCAGAAATAGGACGTTGTATTGGAAGACATACATCTATTGCATCGAATTAGATACATGGAAAACATTTTATTTGGTGGGATATGGTAGAGGACGCAACAATAGACGCTTTATAGAGTCACCATCAAAATGTAAAAACCTCTAATTTATCTGCTTCAAAATTTGATATTTTTTCAATACCGCTATCTTTTACTGTTTTTGCACAAAAGAAATCTAATTTACGTTTATTTTACGCAATTTTCAAAAAATTGTCGCTTAATAAATTTATATATGGTCAATTAACTCAGGAAAATAACACATTTTATTTAATATAAATTAAATTACTAAACGTAAAAATTTGAAATTTTGCACAGCCATGTAAAATCACTTTTTGTATCTGTTTCCATCAAAATCTGGCTAGGTTGCTATTCATAATTTTTTTGAATATTAATTTAATAATTCATAATTCTTATTAATATTTTATTAAAACTTATAATAATAGTAAATTATGTCTGGGTCGTTTAGTTCTAATGAGTACGAATAAAAGTCAGCTTTTTATTATCAATATTATATGAGATATGAATTAAAGTATGAAAAAATATTTTAACATAGGGGAGGGGGATTTGGGTGCTCATAACTCACTCATTTTCAGTCCAAATTTATTGAAAATTGGTATCCCGGGTTAAAATGAGCTAAATTTTTGAACTATGAAGTGAAATCTAGGGGTTCCTATTGGGAAAAAGAAAGTTGATGCGAATTTTAATATGGAGACGGCCCCTTATGCAATTTTTATATATAGCAACTTAAAGTGTAAGTCAATTGTAAACGATTGGTATATGTAACTTTGCTGTACGACGAACAACGGCTGAATAACGTACAAGTGGGCCTTTTTTTCCGCAGCTGTACATAAAAAGTGGATGCTTTTTGAATATTTTGAAAGTATACACTTGTTGTGCAAATTATATGAAGTTTTTATACATACTAAAACAAAAATTTACGCAGTTTGAAACGATTTTCAGAAAAATCTCAAAATCTAATGAATTTTTTTTTTTAATCCAACGTCTATAGCTTAAGTTGAGTAATCACCTATCATGTCACCAAATTTCATTTCTTTCGCTTTAGTCGTTATTACTTGATCTACGAATAAAAAAAGCTTCACTGACAAAAACGACAGACAGACAAACTTTTTTTTTTTTTTTTTCGGTCGTACTGGTGTCCCAAATGCTTAAAACGGACAGAAATCGCAAAAATGTTTAATACCAAGTAGTGTACAGGCAAAGTCTAATTTTACTTATTTAGATACATAAAAGTTCCCATATCGAAATTGAAACAACAATCACTTCAAACTTTAGTCATCTTATCTCGAGTGAAATTCGTCTTGTGGTTAGAACGCTCGCCTTCCACTCCAAGGTTCCACCGTTCGATGCCAGTCGCGGAAGCATGAAGGACGCAGTTTAAAAGTAACTTGAAGTTCTTAAGTATAACAGATGGCAGCACTAAAATTCAATGACTTCACTTTGTCTCCATATGTATCTGAGCGTGACGGTCATGCGAATTCAGTGATTCTCCCCCCCCCCCAAAAAAAAAGTGTCTAAAGAAGCTTTCACTTCAAAACAACAACAAAAAAATATCTTAACTGAGCATGGTCTTATCAGAGACATCTACCTTATTTAAAATGCCACTAACTGACCTCTGGTAAAATTTCTTGGGATTGAATCTTGAGCTCGAATTTTCACCCCTCGATGGTTTTACAGGTCCGATGTTGTTTTCTGGTCAAAGACGAGTCACGTCAATACCCTATAATTTAAATTGCTTTGTTTTTGCAGTATAATAAAACTGAAAACTGCACAAATATAAGAAATACTTATTTTTATTCTTTATAGTGCTGCTCTCTTTCTCTACCGACGAACATACTAATTCCATTTAAAACAGTTGGTATTTACTTCGTTGGAACATTTTCGTATCGATAACGACGACATTTTTAACACATTTAACACACGGCGACACTTTTTTTTTTTTTTTTTGAGTACTTATTCGTGATTCATCCAGAAAATTGGCAGATTTCATATTTTTTCAAATCTGAAAGCCATTAAAAAATTAAGTTAAAAATTTATCGAGATTTTTAAAAATCCCATTTTTAAACTACTACACAAGAAGCTATGAGCTTTTTCATTTGATGTTGAATATCTCAATGCAATGTTTATACATTTCTTTACAAAACGGGCTGGGCAGTTTGTGATGATAAAAGGGGTAATTTTCCCGACATCATACTGGAAAAGATGCAAGATTTAATTTTTATTTTCTATAAAGGCCAGGACGCATCGGCGCTAAAGATAAAGGGGCAGGTGGTGACGCCCTTTAAAAGATGTGAATTATAAACACCGTCTTTCTGTAGTTGTTTATATATAACGCAACCTTCAAGATATTTGAAATTAATGGACGAAAAATTGTGTCAATGAAATATTTCGAGGATGATCTGGATCCATACAACCGACCCTCTGTGTTATAGCCTTGAATACAGAATTTATTGGAGTAGTCAGGATTTGGCTGCGATATTTAATTACAACATAACGCTATTTTATATCATCCAATCTTATGGAAAAGCTTGCGGTTTTAAATCAGGGAATCACGAGGTATATGAATAATGAAGAGTCTCTCGATTGGAGTAACTGTCTAGACTTTTCGGGTATTTCTAGGGCGGATTTTAACCCACCCCTAAAGCAATCTACCTCCTATTCATGCAATAGAAAATCTAATTTTTCGAGTCAGCTAAATTGTGTTCTAGGGTAGGCTTAACTCAATACATCCCCCATTCAGTAATGCCCACCTATCTACAGTTATGACAATGAGTCCCATTTATGGAACACGAAACCGCTCGCGTGACTCTTTTTTTGTTAAGTCTTCTTATTCACAGAACATAAAATAATTTTTTAAAATATCCAGCAGTGGTACATTCTACATTAATGTAATTTTGTAAGTGGAGGTGGCTAGTTGAAATTAAAATAGGATCTCTTATATTTTTATGTTATTTCTTTGTTCTCGGAGAGGGCGGTTGTCCTCTCTGAGAGTACACAACTCAGAGACATTAAAGTACATAACATGAGTAAACGGATACATGAAATTACATAAAAATATGAGACCCCCTAGTTATAAATATTCATAACTTATCTTTAATTAATCAGCAATATTCATAAACTTTTATGAACATGCAGAATGTACTGGTGTTTTGTGAAATGTTTGTATTAAAATTTATTTTCTTGAACTTCTAGCCTAGTTGATTGTTTTGGAATTAATACATGTATTCAACACAGCTTGTAAAGTGTGTATTGTGTTGAAGCAAACCTACAGGTCCAAGGGGTGGGGCTGGAGGCCTCCCTCCACCAGAGCTAGGTATACTATGGATTAGGGAAGTTTAAAAAAAATTGTTTTAAATTTTCACGTAAACTGAAATTTTAAAACGTAGCAGTGTCCAGTTGACTCTTTGTTTAACGACGATCTCTTTTTAAAGACGATCTTTCGAAGTCGCGGCCCCTCCAACGAAAACTTTTCTATTCAAAGACGACGTTGTTTCTGTTTAACGACGATTTTTTTTTTTTTTTACATCTTACGCTACACTAACAAAGGAAACAAAATTTTAAGAGTGGGAAAAAAGTGTTAGGGAATGTCAAAAGTGCAATTCGCAAGACATTTCAACTACCTGAGTCTACTCTCAGAGGTATTTTAGAAGCAAAGAAAATATTCTTGAAGCAACACAAAGAGTTAGTTCGGAATCCAAATCCAAACCGCCAAAAAGTCGATGTGGCCGATTTAGAAGAGTTTGATAAGGCACTTCTACATGCAAATGGTTTCATGAAGCAAGAGCATCCAACATTCCAATTTCTGGGCAACACCATAGCCGAGTGGATAAGACACTTAACATGATAGACGGCTGAAGTGTGAAGGTTCCGCATTTGAGCCTACCGCGCGTCTGTTGATCTAACGGTCTGGAGTTTTGTTCGGTTTTCTCTAGATTTAACGTGCATAGGCGTTAGAACCTCTGAAAAACTCCTTCGACCAAGGCAGCCGCCCAGAATGCAAATGCCACTCGTGTAGGCTTTCCATAACATCACATAACACAACTCCAATTTCTGGGGGCCCGACCAGTGGCCGAGCGCATGGCGCTCTCAACTGGGAGAAGGAAAGTGCCTGGTTCAAACTCAGGTCGTGTCCGTCGACCTAGCCGTTCGGAGTCTTACGCGGCTTTCTCAAGAAAATTCGCATAAATACGGATTAAGCCCCCTTAAAAAGACCCTCTCAGAGGGCAAGCCCCCAGCAACATAACAATGTGGTTTAAATGTGAAATGCTAACATACAAAATGTTGTTTTAATGTGAACTTTCAATGTTATTTCCACATGATTTTGTTCAGTTTTCTCCACATTGTTTCAGCATGGACATTGATATAATATTGAAATAACATTGCAAACTCACAAGAGGAAAAAAATAAAAACAAGATTTTATTTCTTTCATGCAAAATTATTAAAATCATACGGAAATTCACGAAAAATACACAATTGTTGATAATTATCTACTTGAGAACATCATTTTAATTCGTATTTACTGTTGTAAAAATACATAGTGACAATGCTATACTTATTAAAATAATGTTTATTATGTGTTATTTTTATGTATAAATATACTAATACGAATTAAAATAATGTTTTCAAGTAGATAATTATCAACAATTTTATTTTTCGTAAATTTCCGTATGATTTTAATAGTTTATCATGAAAGAATTAAAATCTTTTTTTTTTTTTAGTTTTCCTCTTGTGATTTCATAATGTTGTTTCAATATTATATCAATGTCCATGCTGAAACAATGTCGAGAAAACTGAACAAAATCATGTGGAAACGACATTGAAAATTCACATTGAAACAACATTGTTGTGTTGCTTGGCCCTTGCTCGGCCTAGATCCTTCATATAAATAATTGGCCGTATTCCCAAATAAAATAAAATCAAGCAATTTCTGGAGTGATATTCAAAGAAAGTGCTATTGTTATAGCAGAAAAATTTGGAAACTTCTCAGGCTTCGGCTGTTTGCTAGAAAAATTCATAATATGGAAATTGACACATTTCACAAAATCTGGAAGAAAGAATAACGGGAAGGCGAAAATGAAACAATTGACTTTTTTTGATTTTCTTAAAATCTTATTTTATTGTATTGTTTGTGTTTACTACCTTTTTTTAATGTAACTTAAATTTTTGTTGATAAAATAACATTATGATAATAAAAGTAACATCTTTAAACATGCCCGTATATTAAGAAATATATTCACAGTAGTACTAAAAATGTAAAATGTGAAGGGAAGTGTTATTCTTTTACAAATTCTGTTTAAGGAAGATTTCTATTTAAGGACGATTTTTCACGTTTCCTTGAAAGTCGTTAAACAGGGAACAGAGAGCCAACTGAATGTATATATATATATGTATGTATCAAAGATATTTACACCAATACTAATTGAATCCTTCTGAGAGACCTAAAGATAATTTCTCTACTTACAAAAATAAGGTAGAGCTTTCGTTTTTAAACAGAAGGAGGGGCAAATTTTATTGATTCGCTATCGCCACAATAAAGGCTGGAGCACAGTTCCCCAGTTTTATATGTAAAGTGGAACCTGTCTAATGGGACTACCCTTGGGAAGAACAAAACCGGTCACCTTACAAAGGTGGTAAAGTATGATGGTTGTAAAACGAAATTGCATAAAAGTGGTTACTATTGACAGGCGATCTCTTTACCAAGGTAGTCACTTTAGCAGGTTCCACTGTATTTAAATGGACGACGGGACACCGAGTCGGAAAAAAATCTTCCGTTGCTATCTCCATTGTACAGGGGACAGGGTTTGCGGTTTAGTGCAGAAATATTTTTGTCGGTGGACACCGAATGGTCGTTAAAAAGTCACAAAATTCGCGACGAGAATGCACTCTTACTTCCAGCAGTCACGTTAGACGCAGCGGCCTTAAATGATGCTGAAGCGTAGATGAACAATCGGACCCTCTCCAATTTATACAGCTTTCATTCTTTCAACTGCTCTCATAAGTTCTCCACACCACCGAGACGGTAGTACAAATCTTCATTATAAAAGTAAAATATATTCTAAGATATCAGACAAAGCGAGTGCCTGGTGTGTATAGGTAGTCTGGTTTTAAAAAGAAGTTGAAGTTGTAAATAGCAATTGAAGCTGGTTTATTACAGCCCTCACAGAGAAAGGTGGGAATTGCTTAACCTGGAAAACCTATTGCAATGTGAAAATGAATGCTGTGAACAGTGTATATTACTCGATGGCAGTGAAATGGGTTCAATAATGCATTCAGTATTATATACTTTGTGCTCACTAAAATTTTAATGGGGAGGGCCCGCGAACAGATTCACGAATAAAGGCCGTTGCTGGTAAGCATCTTGCCGTTACTACCGAGGGCAAGACGACATTCTTCTGTTCAGTTTTACATTTTTTAATGACCAGTCGTGATCTACCAACAAAAAATTAATGTTTTAAACAGCAAACCCCCTCCCCCCACACAATGGAGAGAACAACGGAATATTTTTTTTCCCGTATCAGTCCCATCGTTCATTGAAAAGCATAGTCCATAGAAAATGTGGCTTATAAGCATCGGACTTCACTTGATCGGGTATAGGGGGCCAAACAGCTCTGACCCCCCCCCCCCCGGATCAGAGTTTTCTCTCGACTGGCCTGGCATCAGACAACAACTTATTTAGATGTGATATACCATGTCTAGTTACATACTGGAGGAAACAGTACTGAGAAATCAGTGTATCATCATAATGGAAAACAGAGCCCCCCCCCCCAAAGATGGTTTTACTGGATCCGCCTCTGCACGAGGGGTATCTGCTTAGGATGCAGGAAGTGCCTTGGGTGAATGACCATTTCAAGGGGTTATAACAGGTATTTGCGTTACATCAGGATAAAACCACCCAAAACTCCAGACCGTTAGATTGATAGCTGCACTTTGGGACAGAACCCTGGATCTTCACACTTCAGCCATATACCATGTTCAGGCCTCATCCACTCAACCGCAGTGAGCACTTAGAACTCTAAAGACATGGTACAAACACACACACACTAAAAAGAAAACTAAGCAATTCAGTTAAGTAATGTTCTAAAACTATCATAACATTCATAATGAGTGGCGCAAATTATCAATATAAGCTAAGACTTTTTTTATTTTGTCTACTACAAGATTGGGTGCCCGTCATAATTTATAGCTAAAGAGTAAGTTTTTCACAATTAATAATGGTTTATCTCTGCTTAATAACAAGTCAAACACTGTATGAATAACAGGAAGGTATAGAGTGTAATTTACAGTATTATTTTTTCATGGTAATATATAGGGGAAGGGTGGGCAGAATGGGGTACTATAGGGTGTTCACCAATGCCAGGAGACAAAAATAGTATCATTAGTAGCCTCACTGACGTAAAAAAGTTGGTAGTTTAGTAGACATTTTCTTAATTTTGGTTGCAAAAATAGTAGCATTTTTGCATGATTTTGTAGTTAAGAAATAAACATGTGTCATTTAGCTTCATTTAAGAAAGAATGAATAAAATGATAACTTAAGAAACTTCATGCATTATATAATGTACTAAATTTTGTTTACAGTAGAATTAAAAAACAGATTACAATATTTGATGAACGAACAGTCACAACATTGAAAAGAAAAAAGAGTTAAGAGAAAACGAAATCCGATTTTCAAATTAGTCACCTGAAGTAAGGTACAAGTAGCCAAAAACTTGAAAATAGTATGAAAATGACGTTTTTTATTCAAAAGTCACCCAAGTAGCCTTATCTTTAAATTAGTAGCAAAGGCCGCCGGTAGACACCCTGCTACTTAAGGTTAATCTGGCAGATAACTCTGTGACAAATACAAATGAATTAAACATGTAATACTTATTTCAACTTTACAATCTTAGGGATCTGTATCTCGATATATCCAAAGCTGCAAACTATCCCATTTTGCCCTATGGGATAGAACAAAATTGAGTACAAACGCAGTTTGCATATCATCGTCGTCAACCAGCACACAAGTCAAGATCCCATTTGTTACATGCATTGTACTTGATCCACCCTTCTCTTTGTACTGATCTTGAATATATATCACTACAGTACAAGCATCTAACATCATCTGGATCACTGTCAGGTGATTAGCATCTGTTGGTAGAGAAGCAATGTGACATCTTAGAGCTTGTGAACTGTCCAACATCTGATGTTTTTACCATTTTTCTTTAGGACGGGCCCAGACAAGGTACCCCATTTTGCCTTATAAGCAGCTATTCAAAACTAGGCCTAACTAACAAATTGCACTGAATGTAGTTCTACTTTTTCATGCAATTTACTTATAAAACTTCACTTTTATCAGGTGTAAACTGTCACGTTAGTATCTGCATTCAAACCTAACAAAAAAATATCCTAACATTACACTTACCTTAGATCAGGGTAATGGAAAAAGTAATAAATATTTGGAGCGTATCTGTTAGTGACTCTGCAAGCAGTATCCCATGTGGAAATGAAACATAGACACATTATACACAAGCAGGAAAATCAAAAACTGCGTATTGCCCTACCACTCCATTTTGCCCACCCTTCCCCCATTTATACTATTTTCAATATTTACACAATTTTTTTATGCTGCTCTTAAATTGATCATTTCAAAAACATATTTGCTTTACTAAAAACTATTACTATGTTTTATATTATACATGTTTTAAACATAATACTTTTGAAACATGTATAATATAAAACATAATAACAGACACTACCTCCAAGATACCTCAATAATGATGAACAGTTTAAATCTCCATTAACTTTGCCAGGCTTATTTTCTTTAAGTTTACAAAGTGGAAATGCAATTCATGAAAAATGAAATCCAGACACATGACTAGAAATCTTTATTTCCACATAGTCCTTTAACAAACATTGTTCAATATATTAAAAATAAAAATAAACCATGGACCTGTACTTCACTATCATAAGCATATATGTGTGACCTGTATGCAGCCAATTACACATTATGAATTGTACAATTAAATTTTCACTATCCTTATAGGACAGCTGAAATATAAAAAATGGTTATAATAAAACCATAAAAAATATACTTCTTACATAAATTAGGATTTGCACTGTATAAACATGTGAATTAACAAATAAAATAGAGCTGATACTAAAATCAATTAATAAAATATTTATGCTTAAAATATAATCTGAATACTTCTTACTTTGTTTCTATAAACATGCAGGTACAAGAAATTTCTTACAAAAGTATATTTGAGCAAAAACTATTTCTGTTATTCTATGGAATTTCCTAGTATATCAAAGTTCAAGTTTCAGGAGCAGAGGTATATGCCACATTATATACATTACTCAATTTAATGAATGAAAATCAGAATAACTGTGAAATCTTCTTAAACATAATCTATACATTGCTTCAAAAGTACCATACATGTGAAATATTAAGACAGCTTATTTAATAACAATAGCGGTTGTTTTAATTTATATCTTACTGTACAAATGTAAGCTAATATATTTAGATAGGGAACTTGTTTAAGCAACCAAGATTGTAAATTTTGTCTACAGAAAGTACTGAACTCTGAAGACAAACAGTTTGTATAAAAAATCCAATCAGGATATAACATAATTCAGAGCGTCTAAATCAAAAAATCCTTTTCAGAGATGTCTAGTGCAGACTAGAAAAGAGAAAATTTGAAGATAGTTTAATAAAGTGTGCCAAAGAGGGCATTCATTAACTAAGAATAGCATCAAAATATGACCACAAGAGGGCATATTATGAAAATCCATAACTTAAAAGTAATTTTTTCTCCTATATGATGCAGCAGCAATTATATAACATAAAAATATCCATGTACACCTTCTAACCATGGTGCTCACAAGTTACAATGGCATTGTGTTAACAAATTAACAAGTTACTAAAGTAGTTGAATTTCAAGTTGAGTTTACAAGTGTTAAATTTAAATTTATCCAAACTTGGTATAAAGAAAGAAAAAAAAATCCAAGTTCAGTCCTAGATTTTCCATTATATTTCTAATATGATGGTATGTTGTGACTACATAATTTATACATATACTCCTGTGAGTTACAGTGTTATACTGTACTATACTTGTACTACTGATTGCTTTTAACAGAATTCTATTTATACCAATTGCAAAATGGGTATACTTACATTTAATGACATCTAAAATTGTACACAATGATATATATTAATAATCTTTTGTGTAATTAAAGTCATGATTTATAATGACGTGACCAAAATTTTATTCATTCAATTGCTTATATAAAGTCAATATCTTTAGACATTAATATAATTATCATATTACTAGTAGTTACTATTACTAGTACTTCTTTTTATTACTAGTAGTCATATTACTATTACTAGTACTTCTTAAAACTTTACACAAATTCAATTAAAAAAATTACTTACGTTAAGGGGGGGATCTTGCTGTTAAATTAGGTTTATCAAATTACAATAAAGAAATTAATATCTTCAAATTAAAATTCGATGGTCTATAGAAGTAGCCAATAGATAGAACCATGAAAACTTTAAAAAAAATATTTAACACTCAGTTTAAAGTTACTTTTGTTCATCATAATAAACGTAAAAATAGCATTTAAAGAAAAAACATATTTTTTACATTAACTTACATACAGGAAAACATATTTATAATACCAATGATATGCAAATTAATAATAGTACCTAAAATTTTTATTAAAGACTGCAGCCAAAGAAATTATGAGATCCTTAAACAAGTTTCCTATTAAATAAAAAAGCATGCAAGAAATCGCAGTTCATTTTGTTAAACAATTTTTTTTTAAATGTACAGCATGTAAAGACAATATGAATTTCTAGAAGCATGTACTTATAGTATATACTGAAGTCTGTGAAAATTACAGCAGAACGATGTTCTGTTTTTCCTATTAAATTTATTTGACTAGTACATGGTAATAACTGATAAAGTAGTTTGGAAAGTCAGGTATGTTTAAAAGCAACACATAAAACATATAATTTTGCAATTACAAAAAAACATTTAGAATATTTGTGTCAGAAATATATGAAAAAGTAAAGTTTGAAGAACAACTAAGAAATTATTCTAAACTCTTTAATAATAATTTTAAAAAAAATCTTTAAAATGTCATCATTATACAAGTCCGTTAAACAAAGACTAGATTCCTTATGATATATATATAACATAAGAAATTTATAAATAAAATATGCATTGGTAAATTTTTAGTTAATACCTGACCTGAAAATAAAGCAATGCTAAAATGAAAAAATTAAATTAAACCTTCAAAGAATTCTTTTTTAAACATTTATTTAAGAAAAAAGATCAGAAAAACAACTTCTTTTTAGAGTTTGACATATGTCACAAGACTTTAACCTTAATATCTTTATGTATGTAAACAAACACAAAATATTTTACTGAAACTAACCAGCAAATAAAGCATGTTTTCGGAATTCTAAACAAGAATATACACAAAAGTTCTCTTATTAAAAACTACAATTAGAAATAAAAGCATGTTATAATTATGAATTACAGATACTAAGTACAACCGATTCGCGATTTAACGACCTCAGCAAGTAGGACATTAAATCAAAAGCTTATAAAAGGCATTGAAAACAGTCAGAACTTCATCAGAGGGTTGTTAAATTGAGAAGGGTTGATAAATCGGGAGCTGACTGAATTTTACATACAAATTTTATCTTCACATTTTAAAATCTTTTTTTATTTAAGCTTTAAATAATGTTTATTAGAAATCAATTTTAAGAATTCTAAAAATATTAAGTAAGTATGAATTCGATGGCATGCATTAACAATTTTGTCACTAAGAAGACAAGTTTACCAAACCATATATGCTCTGCTGAATACATAACAATAATTAAAATATGAACAAAAAAAAGCATGAGATATGCACAAATGGTGATGTAAAACAAAATGAAACAAATCAAAATGTATAACATATGAGTACATTTTTTAAATTCAAAATAAGCACTGAGTGTGATACACATGTTACAATTAGAATACTAAATATATTGGATGCATAAAGGGACCACATTCGTCTTAAACTTTCAAAAAGCCCATAAATTCAACAGTTACTTACATTGAGAATGGCGAGAATATCACATACTTTGTTACAACATGAAATAAAATACATATGCTTAAAAATTAAATTATATGTGCTCTGACCAACAAATTACAGTATGCATAAGGTGATAAATACCTTACTATACAAGTATCATGGAAAAAAAAATACACACAGCTTTCATCATAACCAAAAAAAAAATGGCAAATTATAAACAAATTAATACCACAATAAATACATCCAGTTACTATTTAAAAAATGAAAATAGTAACAAGAATAACATCACCTCAACATAGTTCAACATCATGAATACTCATGCATTTAATTTGACTTGTTAGTTATCATAGGTGAGAAGAGGAGAGTTGCAATAGTAATAATAATTGAGAAAAAATAAACCGAAGCTTTTTTGAAAAATATATGAGTTCAAGACAAGTACTTGATCAATGAAGTAAATAGTTTTATTACTAATAAAAGTAACTTTAAGGAAAAAAAGAAGTGCAAAATTAATATTAATTTTTTACAATATTTTTGGCAAATTTTGAGCTGCAGAAGTTACATATTATATACATACTTTGACTTTAAACTGTAAGAATTATAGTAATATATCCTTTCTGTTCATCAAAACTAAAAAATATAGGCATATTAGAAAATCATAAAAATTTAAAATACACGATGCATGAAACTGATCAACAGAAGTGCATGTAAAACAGACTGCCAATTTCTGCAGGTATATTTCTAAAGCTCATATACACTCTACATTAAAGTATTTCTAAATTCAACAATATGTTGTAGTAGGATAACCGCAAAACTAACATAAAGTACTTCCCCCGCTAACAAGTATCACAAATTTCAGTGTGAACCAATCATTAATTATTTAATTTTTATCAATTAATGTTCTCAATATCTAAAAACCATTAGAGTTTTTGACAGACAAAATAATCTGGAAAACAAGGGAGAAAAAATTAGACTAGAATATATATGTGTGTGTGTGTGTGTGTGTGTATGAAAGATCTCTTCTTGCTTTTTTGGTGGATAAACTAAAAAAACTAACACTTTTAAAGGCAGCTCAGTATAAAATTTTGAGAAATATGTCATGTTTTCATAATTTATCAAACATTTTATTTGTTGATGACTATTTCTACGATTTCTGTATTTCAACAACATACTGCCAAAGCAAAGCATGGACAAATTTGTAATGGACACAAAATAATTTTTTTTTTGCTAAGAATTTTAAAGCAACTAATATTAATATTGTACAAACTCAGCTCATTCATGAACATAGTCAACTTAACACTTCGGTCAAATTATTTTTAAAAATTTCACATTTTATCACCAAATTTTTAAAAAGGCTATACTTTAAAATATTCAAAGTAATGATACAGCAAATGTACATTTATATGCATACGAATGCAAAAGAAACAGATTTTACAGGGATGTAATATCAACATTTTTGTCTACAGCTAATTATTTTTAATGCAACTAAAAGTATAAAATAAAATAAAATCATAATGCTTTCATCTTATTTTAGTAAATAATTTTAAAAGCTAAATGAATGAATCATAAATCTTTGTTGAAAGCATGAATTTAGTTATAAATTGTTCACTAATTAAATATCCAGGAATAAAAATGTTGCTAAATTCTTTACTGTAAAACATATTTGAATAATACAGGCTAATTTAAATCAGTAACCGGAGAATTTTTTTAAATAATAGACAAAAGCAAAAGAAAAATTTCCCACACAAATAAACTCTTCTCTCTAAAAATATCAAATGCTTTTCATTTTACATATGATGAAACAGTTATTTGAAAATCAGGTGCATTTGTTTATCTTCCTCAAAGTTATTTTGAAATTAAATTTGTCCGAGAAAACTGAAACTAGCTTTTAAAATTGAATTGATAAGTAATTATAAATGTAAGCATGAGGAACAAGTCCTTGGCAGACAATAACATTTTGTTCAAATTTAAATATATCTGATAAAGTAATAACATAACACAATTTTTAAAAAACCAAAATACTTTCAAAGCACTACCTATTTACAAAAGATTTTGTTCAGATCTTTTGTGTTACATTAAACAATTACTCCTAATGACAATGTCATTGACAGTTTTCACTATTCATGCATGAATGTCAATAAGTGTATTGAATTTTTTTTTTATCAAGTACTTATTACTTGTTATCAGTTGAGATATAAAAACAACAGAAAAAAAAAGAATTCTGCATTAAGATAAATAAAGAATTATTAACTGCTGAAAAGTAATATCATCCACAGGAAACATTAGTCTAGTTATTATCAATCATACTTCCTGTTAATAAATAGGAACTATTACATAGTTTATGATATTTCAAATCAATAAGCAGAAACCTTAAATTGGTAGTTCACATATGTTGGTTACAAATACACTTTTGAACCATTAAAAACTGAAGGAGACTTATGACCTAAATATACAAAAATAAATAAACAAACACAACAAGTTTACTAACAGTCATAGAATGTGGTCATATAAAAGTTTGAATTTTATACAAAAATGCAAAAATTACAGAAATATCAAATGAAAATAAATATGTTCATTATCATTGACAGATGACAACCAGTCTTTCTCTTGACATATAGTACAAGCTACAAATTCAACAATTAAGTTGTAGCCTATGTGTTTTGAGCCAACCAACTTCAATACAGAAGACGATTTAAATAGATCATCTTGAAAATATAAGATCGTAGCACACAATGAAGGAAACCTTACAATTACTTTCAGACTGCCCTTAAACCATCACATGAGCATCCTGACTCATGCATACAATATTGGTTTGCACACAATCAGTAAATATCTGGCTGTTCAGAGAATGAATGAGAATTCAGAGAATATCAAATGACTGGAACATATCCTCTGCATACCACGAGAGTATTTTTGGTTTTTAAAGTCTCTTCTTACAACATTGACATGAATGTTTGTGAAGTTATAATCTAAAAGAAAAATATTTGTAACTACATGGTACAAAATACTCTTATGTATTCAAGTCCATTCAATAATCAGAATTGAGGTCCAAGGCTTTGTCATTTTATAGTCAATGACTTGCAACACAAATTGACAGTGTCTTTGTGAATATTTCTTCAAGCAGCAATGTTATGATTGTCTCTCATAACACCATTAGTTAATCCATTCATTTTCATGTTTAATGGCACACTTTGGGACTCAAAAATAGCATCAGATTCAGAGTCTGAAATCATCAGACTGTTTTTTTGAGATTTATCTACAAAAAGAAAAGAAAAAAAGCTCTTTGATAAGCATGTTGCTAATAAATAAATATTTTAAAAATACATTTATTTAATAGTTAATAGGAAGTAAAATAAAAGCTTGTATTACTTACATAGCATGAATATAAACAGAAATGTAATCAAAATACAATAATGGGTGGTTTAAACTGATGGTGCTCAGAAATTAGTAGCTCTGATCCTACACAATTCTAAACTTCATATGTGTCATTTAGATTATGTAGCCAAGGTTTGATTCAAAAAACAAAATTGTTTTAAATTTTACCATTTGATGTTACTATGTAGCTGAAATTGTGTGTGTGAGTAAGAAATAAAGCAGCGAAACTTGGCACTAGAAAAAAACTATCAGCACTGATTATACAACTAAACAGGAAATGGGCAATAATCAGTAAAACTGGTTTATCTCAATGGTAGTAATTCTTCAGTATTCCATGATTATTGGTGAATGAATTAAAAGAAAAGACACAAGCTTCGCAATGCAAACATGATTTGTAAATTCAGTAAATGAAGCAAAACCCCTCTGCAATAACTCCCTTATTCTTGTAGATAAATTCATTGCATGGTGGTATGTTTTCAACATGTTGCTGGCCAACAAAGCATACTGGTAAGTTACGTAAGTATGTAATAAATAGTTTTTTTTTTAATTCTTTGATTTTCATATTCTTGTCTTTCCCATGAATGCAGTACAGCACCATCTGTTGGTGAAACTTAAATCATTATTATCATTATTATTCATTTATTTATTTTGGAGTAAACCCTTTTCTTTCTGATGTAAGCCTGAGTCTCATAACTGAAATAACTTCTACTTCAAATTTCATTAGGACCTGTTCATTAGAACCAGAGCTAGCTTCTGAACACTGTCAATCAGATTAGTTTTAACAATCAGTTTAATTCCTGAGTCAAATAATATGCAGTAAACAGAATATCAATTTATAAAATACATCATTAAGAAGAAAATAAAATTATTTAACAGAAAAAAATTAACACACTTTCCTAACAATGAAATGGACAAATCAATACAAAAATTTTATTATAATAATAAAAATGTTCTCTTAAACATTCCCAGTATTTTTAATTGCTTTACTTCCAACAACAATGATAAAAATTAAGCAAAAATTTCATAAATATATAAATAAATAAAAATTAAAGGTTATAGTAAAACATAATTTTCCCATGCTAATGCAAGAGTAAGGTGGGGGGGATTACCCTGATATTTACAGTGGGAAACGAATGACAAGATTTTGTTTTATTCTATCGCAGTCCATAGTTAACACATCTTGGATACCAAGAAAGACTTGGATATAACTGCACAAAAATAATTTGTAAAATGCTTCACCTACTTTATTTTTCACAAAACTAGATATTACTGTAAGTGTTTATATTGATACCTATACGCTATCAAATTACATTATTTTGCATTTTATTAACTCTTACTGTTACTGTACTCACAAGATTTTGAACACCACTGCGTATGAAATCCAATCTAAAACTGATCATTCAGTATAATTTTTATAAAGCCAAAACCAGTCTAGTCTTGGTAAATTTTGAATTAAATTTTATTATTGAAATTCATCTATTATTGAAATTACAAGTTTATTTATGTTGAAACATAGCGCTAGTTTTTGCTGTCTGGCAGGAAGACAGAGCACGTAAAGGTCTGGTTGCAAACCTCAAAGTAGATTTTCTGTCTCTGTCAAAGTATTGTATCTATTCTTTTTGAAAGTAAAAAACTGGCAAACTATAATTCTTATAAATAAAAATGAAAATCTGTTTGTTTGTCTGTATTGCATATAAATCCACCCCATTTGACCAATCTGCTTGAAATTTTACTCAAATACTAAAAAAAAAAAAATACAAGGCAAATTTTGTTCAACTTTAAAACTTTCAGAATTCACCTGTTCCCCAATTTTTAAGCAATTTTTCGCAATTTTGATCTCTATAAAGCTCTCCTGATATCGCAATTTGTAAGACGGTGAGTAACGTTAAGAATTATTTACATATGAAAGTTAGCTATCATAAGTGAGATTTACATCCTTTTAATGTCATGAATTTAAAACTGCATTAAAAACTCAAATGTGAAATTTCTTTTTTGTTTCCTTTCAATAATTTAAGTTGCATATGAAACTGAGAATGACGTCATTTTGATATCATAAGTATAAAAGTGCATTGGAACAATTCTTTTTTTGATTTTAAATTGTGTAGAAAATCCATAATACATGCATTAAAATTGGTGCGTTCATTTTAATTTTCTGTTTTTTATATCAATTCTTATGACATTGCTAAATTTAAGAAAATGGATGAAAGATTTTGCCACTAAACAAATTGTAATAGAGATTTTGTTTTTATTGAATGAGAATAAACATGCGATGAAATAAAATTCAATGTTCAAATTTCTCCTTAAGTCAAAGTGGACATCTTTTAAGTCGAGGTTTTTTTCTTAGTTCTCAGCATGCGTTCTCTCTATCTTTTTCCTTTGGTGAAATTTTCACTCCGCGTGCCTTCCTTCACAGTAAGAAGTTGATACGCCTTGATAACTGTACTGCTAATTGTGAACTTAGAATATTTCGTAATACGAAACTAACATAGTGAAGTATAACTAAGCAATATTTGTAAATGTATTTAAAAATACAAGTTTAAAAATATTTTTTTCCCTTTTTATGGAAATTATTCAGCTGAATATGTAGCAATAGTCAGCCACAACTATTTGGCTGAATACCTGTTCAATATTAAGCTTAACGAACATTCAGCAAAATGGCCGAATACCGAATACTGGCAGAGTATTTGTTACATCCCTAGTTGAGACTGGTCAGAATGTTCTAAAATATTTCAGACAGAATATTGTAGAATGTTCTTTTAATGAGAAATTTGAGAAGCAGCTGGTATTATAGAGTACGAACTGAGTTTAAATATCATGAAGAATGTTTGAGAATGCTACAGAGCATTCTAAGATGTTCAAGAATGTTCTAGAATGTCCCATAAGGTTTCCAACCTTTGAAGCCGATTTTGCACATGGAATGCCTGAACTACCGAATATTTCTTTCTTGTCATTGTGATTGATCAAGTCTTCATCCTGAGAAAGTGCACATTTTGTTCTCTTTAATCAAGTAATTAAATATTGAAATTTCCAAACATTTGTTCAATTATTTTTCAAAAATTATCCATAAGTAGACAAACATTTAAAAATTTCCAATATTTCAAAGTAGTCAAAAGTTTTTACATGTTTTTAAAAAAGTAAGCTCTTTTCCCTTGGCAAAGAATGGGGGTAGTAACCTAGTTTCTAAATAAAATGTTCAAACAGAAGATTGTATGTTGCTTGCATGTTAGTATGTGAGTATTGAAAGGGGCTGAAAAATATTTTGTGGGTAGACAAAAATTTGAAGTACTGCCACTGCTTCCTTCATTTTAAACGGGCAATTTTAAACTGCAAGATGTCTATATCACAAATGCAATTGGATCAATGGGTAGTTTGTAGTGATAATGAGGTAGTCGAAGAATAGTACGATCACAAAGTTCTACAATTTTATCAATTCTGTAGGCTTCATAAAATTTCCTTTTACTATGCAGTAATCTCAATAGCTCTATTTTCAGTATGTCAGAATCTTAAAAAATATTTTTTTTCAACCAGCCATTTGTGAACATTTGCTCTTTTTTGTGGAACTTGATAGAATGGGTTCAACATAGAACGATACAGAGTATTGTCAATTGCAATTACACTTTACAAGCCCAAAGAAATGACCATCCACATTTGTGTTAAAGCTGGGTGCAGATTTTATTGTATTGTCTTTTTGGTGACCCTGTAAATAAACTACAAAATGTATTTAGTGGTAAATATAGGCTAATATGTTTAGTCGATCGCTCTCAAAAAAGTTTCATACAGTAACATCAACCAGTTCAAGTAAACTGAACCTGTTCATTTCATCGAATTTGAATCTATTTAATTGTCACCAATAGGATCGATATTTAACTTTTTCAATTCCTAGTTGGTCTCCCAATGTAAAAATTTTTTCACTTGAAAACCAATGCCAACACAGCAGGTAAAGTGGTGTAAGTCATCATTTTTAAAATAAATTTTTTGCTAACTATTTCACTTAGAGACACGGGATTTTTTTCATTAATTTTCTTAGGCAAAGGGCAGCATTCTTCTAAATATAAAGGGTAGGAAAGGAGGTACTGCATAAAAATTAAATTTTGCATTTTAATATGGATACAATCCCCAGGGGAAAAAAATGCCATATCTGAAAGCTACTCTTAATTTGATGAACTTTTCTAATTGGAAGTATGTTTTGATCCCTTACGGTTTAAAAAATAATCGCCTTAACATCTATTTTGAATCACCCGGTATATATATATATACTGGATAGATTTACTATTGGTCTAAAATTTTGGGTCTAGATTCCTGCTTAGATTCCTCATTTTGTAAGTTTAGCTATTTACTTTAAAGTCATTGCCAAGACTTGATGCAGAGACATGACCAAATCTTATCTAGATTAAGTTTGTTTTACAATCAGAACATCATTTACAATTATCTATGAAATATGAGCAGATATTAATAACATCTTGAGTGCATGAGATTTGGTCTTGATCCCACACCTTAATCTTAAGTTTGTTTAGAATTATATAGAAATAACAAAATTTGTTAGTTAGTAGACATAAGAGGAGGGTTATGGCAAGACTAAGCCAAGATTGAGAGGATAGTTTCTGTGTGTAAGTAGTAATTGCACCATGTGTTACAATTAAGTTATTCAGATGTTATAATAAAGGAATTGGAATCTAATGAAGTAGAATTACTTTAAGAGACTAAAATTGGGGCTTTTATGATACATATCTTAGGAGCCACATTTATATTGAATTATATCAATGAAATAAAAAAGCTAGATGCCAAGGCATATTTTTTAGTCATCTGGGCGAGCGAGTTTTTTCAAACACTGTATATGCTATCAGCAAAGTTTGAAATCTGTGGCATTGTATATAATTCCTAAAACTACCTGTTAATGAATGAAATGATTCATATTTCACAAATTTCCTAGGCATTCTGTAGAATGTCAAATGAGAAGCCAGAAAAGTATGAAATTCATCTCTAAATTTGTTTCGAATATCACGTGCTTTGCCACGTGACATTTGTCAGTTGCACTTTGTAGTTTGTTCGGGAGTGTCAAAATATGCAAATTTAATTAAATTTGTTGAAGAAAAATTAATTTTTTACTGTGCTGCATGAGAGGAGCAAGCTGCAATGCTGCAGAAAGAGTCAGGTTCCATAGGCATGAAACAATGGTTTAACGATGAATTGTCTAAAATTTGAGTTAACATTGCAACAGATTTTTCTTAACCGAGACTACTTACCAGAAGTTAATAAATGATGTACAAAAATCCAGAATGACTACTAGTATTACATACAATGCCCGGGCAAAATATGTAATAATTCTCCTATTTCATATTTTGCCTTAAAATATCTATCTGGCATTCTATATAATGTCGGCATTTAATACTTTGCCAGTAAATGATATATATATATATATATATATATATATATATATATATATATATATAGCCTTATCAGGACCTTTTATCATACTTTGCCTTCATAGCATTTGTCATTCTATAGAATGCCTAGGTATTATATACAATATCTAGGGAAAGTATGTAATAATTCTCACATTTCATACTTTGCCCAAAAACGTCTGGCATTATATGCAATGCCGGCATTTCATATTTTGCTGGTAACATATATACTTACATATCTTTGAAATAATGCACTTTTTTAACTTTAAATATATAAAAGGTTTTACTTGATAAGAAGAGTTTTTCTTTCTCTCTCTCCCTATCATTATAATCATCTAATAAAGTGTAGCGATGTCGCTTCTTTGGTCTTCGAAATCTCATCCTGTAAATATTTAAAAGCAACAAAAATTGAATTTTTGAGTGACAAACATACTTTTTATACTGATTTTCAGAACTATTCAATAATGCAATTGATATTTAAAAAGAAAGATTCGCCTTATAGTTGAGAAAAGTGCTTAGTTACAATCTGGCTCTCACAATTTGGCAGTAGACTTTGGACAAGTCCTTTCTTGGAAAGTGACTTGATTTAATGGTTACGATATTTTCCTACTTGATTTGTGAAAGCTTCTTTCACCAAGTAGCTAAATTCCTGTCATCATACAGGGTCCTAGAGCCACCAGAATGAATAAAAAACTGTTTCACTCATCCCACACTGTGCTAGGAATTTCCTGCTATAAAACATCAACTGTGGGTACCTGATTCAACTCCCTTGAAGACACCTGTTTCCAAAATTTCCAAATTAGAATGCCAAATTCATGTGGTCGAACTACCACGTTATTAAAGCCAAGCTGTACCTGTATTAAACATTCTTGTGAAACTATATAAGTTTTCAAAAATTTGACTTTATAACCAGGATGACTATTCAAACAGGTGACCATATAATTGGTACTGAGAGTGAGTGAATATGTTAAAAAATAGTGAAAAACCTAGTCATATCAGTTTTTAAAAGTTACTTTCCAAATGTAACATCACAAAGCATCTAAAACTAGCTTCTGTCTTCTCTGTTAGTGTCAAATATGAGCTTTGCAATTCTACATCATACATATAGAAATTGCCAATTAACCTTTTGAGCCTGGCTTCACGGCATTAAATATTTACTCTAGGCCATAGAAGATAGTTTGCAAAAAATAGATTTATTAATGAACATCAAAAATTAGACTTTTGTTGATGTGTTCTTTTGTAAACTCTCCCTTCTGTTTACAGATCTCTTTTCTTATCTTTAGAAGCTGTAGCATTTCCCCTTTCTTCCAAACAATAGATAACTCCTGGAGAAAAATGCACTGTTGGAGAGAAAAAGTGAACTTCTAGGACAGCAGTAGTTACACAAGCTGCCTTTTGGTCTAAACTACTCCACAGGACAACTGTTGTCTCTACTGGTGCCAAAAGGTTAACACCTAGCTGCCCATTAACATATTAACAGCAACATATGTGTTTCTCCATGTCACATCTTGTGTAAGCACTATTTAGTGATACAGATTATTATTATTATTACTGCTAAAAGCTGGAATAAAATTTCTAATTAATTTTGTCCAAATCACTTTTCCAAAACCTTTACAAGAAACTGTAGAAATGGGAGTTTTTTTATGTAACTATTTTTTGATAACTGTAAAATAAAATGTTTAACAGTCAGATATATAGCTTGAGCAAGAGAAATCATACTGTGATTTGATGGGCATTAAAAAAATTGTGGCAGCGGCATGCCACAGCATGGGTAGAGGGAAAAACTTAATTCACAAAATTTAAGAACACAAAAATCGCACGATTAAATTAGTCTAAGCCACTTATTATTTCATTTGAATTTTAATCTAGTACAAGTTGTATAAGATTAGTGAACAGTGAGTTCAATATCCAGCTAGTGAAAACCATCATGTCCATGTGTGAGAGTTAAAGTGCCCATAGACAGTGAGAAGATGCAATACTCAATTGAATCTCCTTCCCTTTCTAATGAGTTTCATGAGACGATGGAAAGAATAAAAAAGCTTCAATATTTTTATACTGTCACACTGAATGTTTGTGATAATTTTCTTTATGAAAATTGCAATTAAAATGAATTCTGAGAAAGAATAAATATAACTTTTACCACTGCACTATAAGAAATAAAAAAGTGGCCCTTACTTTGGCTCAAGATAATGTACAACTTTATTAGTACTTTAAAATTTGAGATTACTATCTTTACTACTTAGTAAAATAGAATCTGTTAAATAGCTGATTTTGAAACAGGGCCATGCATATTCATGAATGTAATGCAACAGATTAACAATACTGATAGGACTAGGGATGGATGTGAGATGGAAAAACAGGCCTGTCTCATCTCTAGAGATAAATGTGAGACGAGACAGATTTAAACATTTTATGCTAGATGAGACAGAGATTATTTTTATCATATTTAGATCATTATTTATTCATTTATTTATCACCATTACCATTATTACTATATAGGTATTTTGCAAGATGAGACAAAGCTTGGCAGTTGTTCTGCGAGACAAGATAGGCCAATTTTCTGTCTCAAATCCATGACTATTTTTCTCACAAAACAGCTGCAAAGCCTTGCCTCATCTCACAAATTCCCTATATAGGAATAACAAAAATGTCAGTCTTATCTCGCATAAAAGCTGTAAATCTCTGTCTGCTATCATCCTAGATAAGACAGCAAGAAGCAAATAGCAATATCTAATATACATGCATAAATACAGTTTAATCATTTAGAGTAATAATATTTCAGATACAGTCACCCCACGTTACATCACACTTGGGAGACAAGAAAACTTTTGAATTTATGTAAAAATACACATTTCTTTTCCTGCTGAAGAAGGTATCCAAAGTCATCTGTTTTGATTTTTCTCTCTTAACTTGCTTTCCAGTAAAGATAAATGAGTGAAAATTAATTAATTGCATCTCACTTAATGTGACTGGAGTTTCATTTTTCGAATGCAGACATGCTTTTTTAAAGTCCCAAACAAAAACAGTAAAAAAATGGGAGACAAAGAAAAAGTGCAATATATCCGAATGGGTGATATATCGAGGCAAGACTTAACAAGGGGGGGGGGAGTACTGCATTTGAATAATCCTTTTGCATCCCCACTAGAGTGAAATACTTTTTCTTGGTGGTTGATCATACATAACAAAATTTGATTGTGTTTCTTAATTGTGTATTGTTTAGAAATAAATAAAAATAATGCAAACATGTCCTGAATGAAAAATGATGTTTGTACTTAGCAATCATTATAATAGGCTCTCATTACTTTAAACGAAGTAATTTTTTTTAATTTCATGTACATCATCTTGTGCATTGATTTGTATACTTTCAAAAATACATTTCATACAGTCAAAGCAAGTCTATAATTCAAGGTGCCAAATTTGGAGTTATAACAATACAGGAAGCACAGAAGGGCCTTAGCATTACACTTGAATATTTGAACAAGGCATATATGCTGGCCGGTTAAGCATATATGCAGGAGGGCTTCCAAATATAAAGTCACGGTCACAGTAAAGACCTATATATGCCAATATTCAAACATTTTAAAACTTAAATTGTACCTCATAAGCATGCCAACAAGCATCTACTCTGTAAAGGTGTGAAAATATTCAATCATTTAGGGTGTAAAAAATGATTCCTTTTTAAAAAATTATTTTAACAAAGCAAAGAAACATTCACTTTACGTAGCTGTAAATTTTCAACTTTTTACTCATCAAAAATAAAATATTAACTCCTTTAGAAGCCTGGATGCCTTGCATACAATTTTGTTCCTTAGAAATAATTATTTTATCCTTGAAAAGTCAAGTTAGACTGCTATAAAAAATGCACTTTTTTCATCAAGTTGGATTTTACTTCTGAACTTTACAGTGATGCCGATTTGAAACAAGGTGGCATTGGCAAGTAGAAAACATGCGGCAGTGCAAGCCTCTAATAGTGACCTAACCCGAACAATTAATGTTAGTTCAGGATACAGGCTGACTTCACATGATTTTTTTGGTTGCTGAATCCAATATTTTAACTCTCGCCACAATTTCCCTGCAACCCCAATTTTTTGAGGGGGAGAGGAAGGGAGAAGAAGAAACAATTAGAAAGCAAACAAAAATTCACAACAAAAAAAGGTTGTGTGACATTTTGACACTGGGTAAATAGGAAGGGTAAGGGGAAAAAGTACGCTTTGAAACAGGCAGAGATATTAAAAAATTATGAAACTGTTTTTGAAGATATTGGTAGATTCCCAGGGAGGAATATCACATAGAATTAAAAGCCAATGCAGTACCAGTTGTACACCCACCTAGGAGAGTCCCACAAGCGTTAAGAAGTGGCTTGAAAGAAACGCTAGATAGGTTAGAGTCTCACAAAATCATTTCGAAAATAAATAAACCTACAGACTGGGTTCAAAGCCTAGTGATAGTTGAAAAGACTGATGGTCGTTTGCGTTTATGCCTAGATCCCAGAGATCTAAACATAACAGAGTTATAAAAAGGGAACATCATCTAATCCTCTCTGTTGAGGATATTATCAGTAGATTGAAAAGAAAAAAAATATTCACTGTTCTAGATCTTAAGGATGGGTTTTGGCAGGTGCCATTGGATAATGAAAGCTCAGAGCTATGTACCTTTAACACACCACATTGGCGTTACAAATTTAATGTTTTAACATTTGGGATTGCATCAGCTCCAGAAGTGTTCCAAAAGAGAAACGAAAAAATATTTGGAGATATTGAGGGCATAGAAATATATTTTGAGGACATAATTATAACAGGCACAGATTTAATTACACATGATGCAGCTTTAATTAAGGTTCTTGAATGAGCTAAAGCTCTTAACATTAAATTTAATGCCAATAAATTGTAGTTTTGGCTGACAGAAGTAAAATACATGGGACAGATAATTTCAGATAAAGGTATAAAAGCTGATCCAGGGTACATAAAGTGTATTGTTGATATGCCCACTCCTAGCTCAAAAGGGGAGGTAAGAAGACTGCTAGGAATGGTAAATTTTCTATCGAAGTTCATACCTAATCTATCCTAAATTACGCCACCACTAAGGGAGTTGATCAAACAAAATGTTGAGTTTAGATGGGAAAGTGAGCATACTGCAGCATTTAGCAGGATTAAGGCATTACTCAGTTGTGCCCTTGTATTAAAAGTATTCAGTGGTTCTGAAAAAATCATAATGCAGTGTGACAGCTCAAAGGATGGGTTAGGTACATGCCTAATACAAAATAGGCAGCCAGTTTCTTTTCTATCTAGGAGTCTTACTTAATGTGAGAAAAATTATGCCCAGATAGAGAAGGAGCTTTTGGCAATTGTTTTCTCATTCGAAAAGTACCACAATCTTGTGTATGGTCGACATGTGATTATACAAAGTAATCACAAACCACTCACATCTATTGTAAACAAACCCATGTCCAAAATATCTTCCAGGTTACAGCGAATGCTGTTAAAACTCATTAAGTATGATTATGAAGTGCAATATGTACCTGGAAAACAAATGCATTTGGCAGATACATTATTGCGTGCATTCAAAAATGATCCCCAGATTACAGATGATCCCGAAATAAACAATATTGTACACAGTATCACTAAATATTTGCCTATGAGTAAAAGTAGGGTAACTCAGTTTAAAAATGAGACGGAACAGGACAAGGTATTACAAACAGTGATCAAGTTTGTTAAGGAAGGGTAGCCTAGAGTAACCAAAAATATGTCTCAGGAATTAAAACAGTACTTTAAATGTTTGAGTGATTTTCATTCTAATGGGGGATTACTGTTTTTAAATGACAAAATAGTTGTTCCTAACTCCTTAAGACAACAAATGCTAAAATTAATTCACGAGGGTCACTTTGGGATGGAGAAGTGCAAACAACGGGCAAGGGAAGTGATGTATTGGCCTGGTATAAACAGGGATATAGAAGCATTAGTTTCACACTGTGAAATATGTGAAAAGTTTAGGCGTTCTAACACTAAAGAACCTTTGCAACCTCATCCTGTTCCTGACAGACCATTTGAGAAGATAGGAGTGGACATAATGGAGTTTGGAAATTTAAATTATTTGGTAATTATGGACTACTATTCTAAATGGATAGAAGTTTCAGAGCTAGTAAATAAAACTGCTTCTGAAGTAATTAATGTTCTCAAGGAAAATTTTTCATGATATGGGGTCCCAAATTGTGTTGTGTCTGATAACATACCATTTAATAGTCATCTGTACATAGATTTTGCTAAAACTTGGGATTTTGAATATGTGTATTCTAGTCCACATCACCACCAAAGTAATGGCCAAGCTGAGAGGGGGGTAGGGATAGTGAAGACAATAATGAGAAAGGCCAGAGAGGATAATAAAGGTCATTATGTTGCTCTAATGGAGTACAGGAACACACCAATCTCAGGACTGAATCTCTCCCCAGCTCAGTTAATGTTTAGTCATAGACTGAGAACAAAACTGCCTGTAACAAGCAATTTATTAAATTCAGAAGTGTTTAGTAATGTCAAACACCTGTTGACAAAACGTCAACAAGATCAAAAGCAATATCATGATCCCTCAGCAACGTCGTTAAGTCAATTAAATCCGGGAGACAATGTGCGCATTCAGAACATGAGGAATAAGACGTGGGAACCGGCACAGGTTATATCTCTTAACGAAAACTTGAGATCATATACGGTCAAAAAGAAATCGGGTAAAATAGTCAAACGAAATAGAAAACACTTAATTAAGTCCAATGGAGAATTTAACGAAAGCCTGGAGAATGATATCATCGCAAACAGATCTACGTCTCACACACAGATAAGTGAACCTATACAAACCCAAAATAATACAAGCTCAAGTATAACAGGCTTGATATAATGCAGGGCTCAGCCCAAGCTGTAGGAACAAAACTAGTGAGAAAAGTAAGTATTTTTAAAAAGTGACTAAATAGTGACCGAAATTATACCATTCAACACATAATTTATTATGTTAACGGTATCATTTATGACATAAACATGCAATACTATTTGTTAAAAACTTTTTTACAAGAAACTCTGAAACACATAAGACTACAAAAACTGACTTCATGAATCCGTTACTTCTAATTTTAAAAGAAGCATTAAACTAACAAGCTTCATAAAGAATTGATTAGTTCCTAGAAAATTGAGTCATTCAAAGCAAAATATGATTTACGGGCTGAAAGCAGGTGTGTGTTTGTGGAGGAGCAACCCATTTAAAACTATTCAACTATTCTTTTCTCCAAGAGGGCAGATTTAAAAAAAAAAAAAAAAAAGAGAGAGAGAGAGAGAGAGAGGAGAATGACAAGACATAAAAGAGCGGTCCGCGACAGGATTTAGTTTCGATTTCTGGAGATGTTTGAATGAACTTTGATCATACGTTAAAAAAATCTGATGTGGACAACACATGACTTCCTTGCATGTCTATTAAATCAAAAATATTTTCAGCTCACTTTATCTAAACTTATTTTGTTTGAAAGAGATAAAATATCAATAATAGTAAAGTTTAGCGATTTCTAGCCAAATATTTCGATATCGCCAAGCTGAGTTCAGTATGAAAGATTTCCTTCTGACATTTTATTTGGCAATATTTCACCAAAAGCCGACAAGCTTGAGATAGTTTGCAAGATTTTGGGGAGAGCCAAAGTAGTCATTGACCACAGACTTTCAATGAATTGAGTGCACCCATACACCTTAATGTATTTAAAGTCATTTGGCTGACCCTGTAAATAAACTCCCAGTCGATTGCATTAAAAAAAAGGATATTGAAAACAGTTAGACATTACAATAGTTCTAAATACAGAAGTTCAAAATTCTACGGGTCAAATTTTTAGAGTTATACAAAATACAAAATAATTTTTGGCACAAAGTTTGGCGATATTTCGGCGAACCTCACCAAGGTCGATGACATATGGTGAGATTTTAAGCATGGACGAAGCAATGACTGACTATAGCCAAATTTTGCAAAATTTTGCCAAAACTCGCCAAGGACGATGAAAAATTGTGCTATTTTGGACATGGGCCAAATGACTGACTATCACCAAATTTGGCGATATTTCGGCAAAACTCGCCAAGGTCGACGACAGACAGCGAGATTTTGGGCATGGGCCAAACAATGACTGTCTACAGTTGTATTATATTGAAGATGTCCATAGACTTAAAATATTGAAATTCTTTTCGGTGGTCCTGTAAATAAACTCTCCATTAGATTGGAACCAAAAATAGAGATGCATAGCTAGATGTTACACCAATCTTATATATGACATTTCAACATTCTATGACTAATAGTTTTTGAGATTTGAAAGTTAAATACATACACACGTATACCAAAAGTCGGCAAGCTTGGCAACTTTTGGCGTAGTTGTTGAGGGAGGCACGTGACCATAGTCGGACCATTACCTAACTTATATGGTAGGACTGTATTGTGCTTGAAATGGATGAATGCCCCTAAAATTGCCATTGACCGTATGTATTGTGAATTTTTTTAGTGTTCCTGTAGCAGAGCTATAAATGATAAAGACACTTTTTTTAATGGAGAAATTCATTTTGTAACTCCTTACAGCATATATCATTTCTGAGTTGTTTGAAATAGCCAAAAACCTCTAAAATCCGCTTTAATGCTTATGCGCTTTACACTTATGAATTTTGGCCCATACAGCGTAATGCATTTAGAATCTCTTGGGCGGCCCTGTAGATAAACTATCCAGTCGAATGGAACCGAAAGGGGAGGTGCACAACTAGATCTTACAACAATCCTAAATATAAAGTTTCAACATTCTACGACCAATAGTTTTTGAGACATGCGAGTTTAATTTCGGCCCATAGAGTGCCCAGATAAGTATTTCGAATCTTTTGGGTGGTCCTGTACATAAACTATCCATTCGATTGAGACCAAAAGGGGAGGTGCACAGCTAGATGCTAGAACAATCCTAAATATAATGTTTCAACATTCTACGACAAATAGTATTTGAGATATGCAGTTACATACATACATATGTACGTACAGACGGCATGGAAAAACTGGGCAAAATAGACTCACCGCTGGTCAAAATGAATTGCAGACGTGTTTATAGGATCGTGCATGCTAGCTTACGATGAGATGCATCGAAAATATTCTTAAAAATAAATTTAAAGGTGTCAAAATAATTTTTTTCGTTGAAATTTGGCCCCCAAAATTTTTCGGGATCACATTACTTTCTTATACTCCGTACAAGGATACTATAGGATACTACCTTCAGGAACGGCCTACCTATTTGGTTTAAAGCCTGTTTTAGTTCCTGAAGTGTCCTACTGTCCTGCTGAACACTAGCTCTAGGCTCAGGTCCAGCAAGCAGCGGTTTCCCTCATTTTTATTTTATTTTTTTACAGCACAATTTTTGGATTACAATTGGATTACAATTTGGATTACAATTGATGTTTTTTTGAAGTATTGGTAAGTATACCTGCCTGTAACTTCTGTGTCCCATGATATTTTCCATTTTCTAATTTGTCCTTTTTAAATATATATTTTAGATAAGATAGTGGGCTTGGAAGTGGAACGCTTACTATTTCTTGGAGGTGACTACTATTTTTGTTTTTAGTGATAAAATTACAATTGTAAATAGCTGCTTGTTTTGCTAATCCGTCTGTTAGCTCGTTTCCCATAATCATAGAGTGTGCTTTTATCTATTTAAATCTTACTGTTTTAGGTATTTTTGTAAGGAGAGCTAAAATATGATGAGCTAATTTATTTGTAGTTATATTATTTTGTAGAATTTGAATACTTGAGTTGCTGTCAGATAAGATTAAGCATGAATTATATGACGTTGTTGAAAACCATTTTAACGATCCATATATTGCATATAATTCTGCCTGGAAAATGGAGTTGTTGCTGCTGAGCTTAAATTGATTACTTTTTATCAGAATATCATCTTGAAAAACACAGTATGCCGCTCCGCAACCTTCTTTCATTTTAGAGCCATCAGTATAAATTTTAAGGTCTATATGGATATTATCAAACAATTGAACTGGGGGAAGCAAGGGATCCAACAATGATTTCATTATAGGAATGTCATAATCAGAGTAGTTATGTACTGTTGTATTTATTGTAACTTGGGTTTTTAGTCTTGAAATAAATGCATATTTAATTTCTTTGAGAATAGTTAAATGGATCGGTGCAATACCTGTTAAAATTTGGAGGCCTGAAGTTGGGGTTGTCCTGTATGATCTTGATATGAGTAAAAGGAAGTAATCCGTACAAGGAAGTAAGAAGTGACAAAAGTGACCAACTGTTGAAAATAGTTACCGATAGTGACAACTTCTAAAAATAGTGAGAAAAGTGACTCCGGCCGAGCACTGCATAATGCAGTTTTATATAGTAAATAATATTTCTTGTAAAAGAATATAAATCACAACTAAGACATTCAATTTACTATAAATTTCAACAATATTCAGTATTAATTCAGTATGTGTTATGTTGGGCTTGTACTGTCTTAAAATTAAACTTGTTTTCTCTTAATGATAAGTGCAATTATTAATTTTCATTTCAAATTTTTAAAAATGTCTTTTTACTGCTGTGTATTACTTCTTTATCATTCCTACATTTTGATATTTAATTTACAAATGTAAATAAAACACTTTTAAGTCATCGGAAATTCTATGTCAGCTTGTATTTACAGACCTATTGGTATTTTAGCATGAAAATGTCGGCATGATATCTTAATTCTTTAAAGGTGTCAAGCCTACATTTCCTATTTAATATACAAATGTAAATGAAACACTATTAAGGCATCAAAAATGCTATGTGAACTTGTATTTACAGGTATTTTAGCATTTTGCTAAAGCTTTTTTTTTATGATTTTAGCTTTTATGCTAAAGAACTTTTGAACTCAGCTCAAACCCTGCTTTGAAACATGTGCTTCACCCCTTTCTTCAGTTGTTCACTTGATAGCAAAATATCATAGGATTTATTCTATAGTATATCTTGTCTATTTTATTAATTTCTAGATATTTTCCCTTAAATTAAAAAAAAAAGTCTATTTTTTTCAGAAATAATTTGGGGGAGTTAAAATTTGAGAAAAGGATTAACTGTGGAACTTTTTTTTTTTTTTTTTAAACAGAAAGAATGTTCTCAAGATGTCAACAACTACTTGAAAAAAATCAAATGATGGATTACTACATCAATGGCTACACAATAATGAAAACTGAATTATGCATTATTATATGAACAGCTACTAAATTTGAAATTTGAAAGACATACTAAAACATTGGCCAGCAATGCGTTAACACAAATTAGTAAATTTTAAGCATGCCATAAAAAAAGATTTTTTCAATGCCTGTAAAAAGGAGTATGCAGTCATGACTGCTATATATACAAGCAAATAGTAGCTTTATGCTAATATGTGTATCAGTTGGATCAACCATAATAGTTTTTACTGATGAGAACCTAAAAGTCCAAAGCAAGTCGATTGTAGCTTTTCGATGGTATATTTGGATTTCTATCAAGCCTATTATAGAGAGTATTTTTCTGACTAAGGATACCTTATTTCTCAAAATCAACTTATAGAATTATATTTTGAAAATTTAAGACTAAAAAAATCAATCTGAAATCACTAAATTTTCATTAATTTTTAATTTTAATTAAATAATAAATAAAATGACAAAAAGATGTTCAAGTTTGGTTTATTAGATCACATAGTGAAATAACTTAATTAGAAACATTAACCTGAACTACAGAGAAAATCAATTTCAAAATAATAGTTTTGAAATTGATTTTCTCTGCTACAGTTTAAAGAACTTTAAGTTAAAGTTACAGTTTAAAGAACTTACATGAATTCATATTCATGTAGTTTATTTTTCATTCAACAAATAACTATTAAGTATGTTACCTGGTACAGCAACAAGCAATACTCCAAAGTATACCAGCTAATGAAACCACAATTGTAAAGGACACAATAATTACATATAAGATACTCCAATCTAAATAAATATAAATAACATGAATAAGAAGACAAAGAATAATTTTAAAAAAAATCAAGATGAATCTGAAACTTACATCTTACAGGGAAAAAATTTAAACAAGGTAATTTTATTTTTTACATAAATGCAAGCAACTAAGCATTAAGATGTGATAACACTGGAGAAATCATCAATGGGCTATATTATATATAGTGCAGTTTATATATATACATAATATATGCACATTGTGGTGGGGGGATTGCTTTAGTTTTGATAACTTTAACCCCTTGACTGCCATATTAGGCAACCCTCCCTCCCCTTTTCAGAGAAATAAGCACATGTAAGGCGAACGCTTCTTCAAATAGAAGTTATTGCCTGTCAAAAAATTTATAGTATTTACAATACTAGCAATAAATTACTGAGGAAATTATTTGAGATCGGCGTATATATATCCTGGGCAGTTAAAGCATCGACTACGCAAAGCGTATTTATACGCCCGGGGCAGTTAAGGGGTTAAATGAGAAAGCAGATTTTTTGGGAAGTAGAAGAGATTTTTTGGGAGTATTCTCAGCACCAGTTTCATTTGTGTTCCTGAAGCTTCTTGTGCAGCCGCGACTGACACTTTTAGACTTTTAACTGGGCATGCCTGCCTCCATGCTCATCTCTTTTGTTTTTGTCATATTTTCAACTTGTTTGTAAGCAATGACTTGTCAGGCTTTGTAAGCAATGACTGTACAAACAGACTTGTAAGCAAGTCAATTGCTTACAAACAGACTTGTAAGCAATGACTGTTTGTAAGCAATGACTGACACTTTTAGACTTTTAACTGGGCATGCCTGCCTCCATGCTCATCTCTTTTGTTTTTGTCATATTTTCAACTTGTTTGTAAGCAATGACTTGTCAGGTTAGGTTCTACCAGACAAGATACATCTGCTGTGCACATTGACGAATGCCCTGCATTACTTTATTGTAACTGTATTGTAGAAAATTACTGAAGATCACGAAGCCTTATAAATTAGTGGTCAATAGCTGGCATTTGATAACTAAAGTTTTAATTGTACTTTGAAGTGTGTAAATTGTGTAGGATGTCATTTTTGATAGCATAGATAAAATTTAACATTTTTCCATGTCGTGCTTCGATCTAAGTGTCAAATCAATGTTTTTTTTCTTTAATAAGAATAAATAAAGCTCTTCAAATAGAAAAGTACAAATCTTGGGGTTTACTGGCAAACAAAGCAAATTCTGTCTAACTTTAAAACAAAAATTCTGAATTTTACCTGAAAAAATGTTACATTTTTATTTGTTACTTTCAATAAAATTATACTTTTGTAAAGACAGCATTATCTGGAAAGTAATATTTGTTCAGGTTGAAAAATAGTTAAAATGTGTGTTGGTGACTAGCTCGAAAATTCTCAGAATGAAGTTACAACAGCTTTACCTATTTTTTGCTAGTATAAGGAACTGACTTCTATATATATTTTTTAAATTTTTTCTAAACACTTTAAAATGTGTCCTGATACTGTAGTGAATCAGAATAAGTATTTAAGAAAAATTTAGATACTTAAAATGTGTGAGGGAGGAGAAAAAAAAATTAATGGAGCATATGCCCTTTTGTTGAGGTGGGGATGATAAGTTTACAAAAAGAAAAATATATACAAGTTTTTTTTTTTTTAATGCCAGTACTGAATCAGTGTTTTAACTTCATTGCAAGAAATCAGAAATAACATAAAAGAAGCTCAACTAATTTTTTTTTTTTATATTTAGAAAGGATATATACAGGAGCAAGAAAATCTTGTTCTTTCTATACACTTCCTTGTAAACCATACCTGTAACCTTAGTACACACAAGCATACACAAAATACAGAAAGGGTTTAGGGGAGTGCAAAATAGAAAAACAAGAAACATCATGGAACAGCTTGTCAGCACCTGGACTTATATGACAGAATTCATGTGGAAATAAAAACAACAAATGGACAATAAGGATGTATTTGATGCAATGTTAAAAGCTACTGCAAAATATTTTCTAGCGAAGTAAGCTTTTTAGTTTGCTTATGTAATAAATTTGGCTTTTTTTTTATTATTAAAGAAGTTTATTTTTAACCACCATATAGTACACACACGCTAAACAAAATTGTACAAATCAAAAGATTTATTTTTTTTTTACTATTTTGTAAAAAGTACATTAATTTGGTAATTTGTTGAAAGTGTACTACAAAATGTGATTACCTATTTTATTCTCATTTTTTTCTTGTACTGAATATTTTAGAACAGAATAGAAACAGTGTGTGTGTGTGTGTGTGTGTGTGTGCGGTATGGGATTTTTAAGACGCTCCTATAGTGGTGGATGGAAATGTGGGTTATGGCCAATTATCTCTGCTAGGAATCTAGGCTTGGGTGGGATTGCCCTCTGTGGGGACTTTCTAAGGGGTCCTAACCTGTATTTATGTGAAGTTTCAAAGAAAACTGTGGAAAACTCCGAAACTGTTAGGTTGGCTGAAGCAGCCTGGTTTTGAACCAGGCACCTTCTATCTCCCAGTTCAAAGCGCTGGTGTGATGCCACTGATGGGGCAGCGGTGAATGGATCCAGACCCATCAATGATTTTTAGGTTATCAAAAGAATATTGAAAGCAGAATTTCGTGCCCTCTCGCTTCTGTAATTTTGATCAAGAACTGAGTTTCTTTTTAAATGTTAGTTTGAACAGTTACTTATTTAATCACAATTGATTGGGTTCATAGAACATTTTCATTTGAGTTGGCAATGACAATCTTGGAAAAACAAAATGTATCAATGATTTAAATTATATAACACACAATAATGAAGAGTAACTCAAAATTAAAATTTAAACTTGATATAATCATTTTAAAGATTTAAAAGTGATAAATGTTACCTTTTTTAATATAATGTTTGATCCTTTAAATAAAATTAAATGAATAAAATTACACATACCACAGTTACTTTCTTTATCTCCAAAATTGTAGCGAAAGACATCCTGCATCCAAAATGCTTCACATACACAATGTTTAGTATACTGATCACATACACCATGACCCGAGCACTTATTTTGGCAAACTAAGAAATATTAACTACATTAAATATTTATTAAAGTTTTAAAACTAATTCTTAATTAATAACAAAAAATAATATCTGAACAAATATTTTTTCATAAGTTCAATAATTTATTTTTAAGATATATATTGCTCAAAACAATAAAAGGATATTGTAAGTTTTGTATAAAACAACAGTATAACAGAAATTTTTTTTGCAGAAAATGGAAGAAGACAGTCAAATATGCAAATTTTTCATATTTTCAAACTCTGGAGTATGCATTTTTAGTTTGACATCAAAAATGGCATTTTAGTGGCAGTAAATGAAATTTGGCCTTCAACTTAATAAGAGATAAAGTGGAAAAGAATGATCAACATTCTGCAAGTGCTTTGTTTTGATGAGTGCAATGTCTCAACAAAGAATTTTAACTGAATCAGAGGCTTGGAGAGTTGTTGGTCAGTAAGAAGGGGGCCAGGCCAAACACAAGTCGAAGTAGCAGAAAAGCCATTGGAGTTGCACAAAGTGTGATATCCAGGGACGGATTTCCCATAAGGCCAACCTAGGCAATGGCCTAGAACGCAGCAGTCTAAAGGGCGCAGAACAAAGAACTCACCTGCAGAAATATCATGGATGAGGAAAAGGACTCGAAAGGAGAAACAAAAATGACTTACTTTAAGTGATTATTGCCCAAGAGAAAATGTTTATGGCTTCCAAAAAATTCCTTTTTTCCCTAGTACAATTTCTTATCTACAGAAAACCCATGTGTGGTGATCCATTACCCCCCCTCCTCACAGATATGGAATTTCTCGCAGAGCAACCCAGCACAGACCATGTCCAAGTCGACGACATGTGTCGCAGAACTAAGAGATCCGCTGCAGAGCAATCACACTGAGGAAAGGAGGGATACGGGAGAGAACAATTATTCAAAGTAAGTTATCATTGAAAAGGCGTCTGGCTGTCTGTGCTTTTCCAATATCCCAATGGTCGCGAAAAAGGAACCCCACCACACAAACACACACACAGAACGGTAAATATGTCTGCTCGAGAAAAAGTCTGTTGCTTTCAGTGTAATGGGTCTATAATTTTAAAAAATTTGAAAATGCATTATCAACTCTTTCATCCAAAATATACCGGTGAAACATCGCGCAATTAATGAAATGAGCATTTCTGGTTTCTTAGTTTCATCGACATCTTAGTTTAAAGATCGACAGAAAAAGTGCATTCGGATTCAGATATGTTACCCATAAAAACACAGAACAGAAACTGATACCGAAGTTTTGCAGAAAGTTAACATGTCCAAAAATCGCAAGTTTAAAATGCAATCCTCTGTTTTGCGATGGCTTTTCATAAGTTTCACAAAACTAAACTGTTTCGTAGCTTTAAATGGTAAAATTCAGGGTCTTCCTATCGAAATGATAATAAATAATGTAAATTATCTGACAATCTCAAAAAAGAAACTGTACTTTATAAAACACTTTTTTACGTGACATATAGTGCTGATGAGAAAAAACGAATTATTATGCATATGAAATTGAAACTATTGATCAATTTTTCGAGGGGGGGGGGTGCAAAAATGTGTAAATCCGGCCATGGTGATATCAAGGATCTGGAACCATTTCACAAAGACTGGAAATGCAAGATGAAGACCAGGGCAAGGTCATAGATTTGCAACAACACTCAATGAAGATCGATATATAACGCTGATCAGTGGCAGATCCAGAATTTTTTTTTGGGAGGGGCTAAATTTTTAAAAAAACCTTATTTCGCCCAACTAAAATGTACTATAAATCAAAATTTTAGTCTAAACCAATGTGCATGCTTTTGGGACGGGCTAAGTTATAAAATATGACCATTTTTAGCTATTTAAAGTGTATAATAAAGCAGAATGTTACCCTTTAGCAATTTCTTTTGGGGGTGCTGAAGCCCCCTAGCCCCTCCCTGAATCCACTACTGACGCTGATGGCCCGAAGACACAGAAATATGAATGCCACTCTCCATTAACAACAACTTAATTCGGCTAATGGCACAAGAGTTTCCGAAACCCACTCCACGATGCAGGTCTGTATGCTTGCCGACCAATGGTATGTGTTAGATTAACAGCATGGCATCATAGGGCCCACAGGGAGTTGGGCAACAGAGCATGTCAACTGGACGAGAAAGGAATGGTGCAATATTCTTTTTCTGGCAAGTCCCGCTTTTCTGTTTATCCTGATAATAAATGTTACTTTCATCTGGAGGGAACATGGCACTAGAAACACCCCTTCATTTGTGCTGGAAACTGTCAGATTTGGCAGTGGGGAATGATGGTCTATGCTGGTATCTCCATATCATCAGGGGTCTATCCAGGAATTTTTTCTAGGGTCCCATTTTAGTGAAAATTGCTTATTTTTGTGAATTTTCGTATCAATTTTTAATAAAAGTCACTTTTTTTTATTTAGATGATCGGAATTTAAACAGATTAAAATGTTGGGTAAAATGCCACTGAAGGGACGTTTTAATCGATTGTAATTTTGTGAAGGGGCCACAAAATGGACCAAATTTTCAGCTACATCGACCCTTGATCATTCGGAATGGAGCTCCAACGGGTCATCAATATAGGGATGAGATTCAGGGGCAGACCCAGAGTTCCATATCAGGGGGGTGGGGGTAACAGTGAAACTCAATATTGAAATTTCCTTTCCTATAAATCTTCCTGAGATAAGTGCTATAGAAAAGAAAGAGATACCTGGTGGTGGGGCACATATCCAGAGGGGGGCTGGAGGCTTGCAGTCCCCCCAAAAACAGCCCAAATTGCCTTTACTTAGCTTACAATTTAATACACAGCCCCACCCTCCGAAATAAAATCTTGGTTAGGCTACTAGCAGGGACCTTTCTTAAGGGGGCCTAAACAGTAGTATTCAGGGCCACTCTTAGGGTAGATTGCACTTTTTTACAAACTACTTTTCTGGTGCCCCACCCATCTCCTAAAATTAAGACTCGCTGAAAATTTTCATATAAATATATAGCTAAATTTTCCCTATATATTCTTATAATGTAAGTATAGCATCACATGTTTATTATCACATTAAAATTATCGAGTACTTAAAAAAAGAAACACATTAAAATTAAAAAATAAACTTTTCACTAATATCATAAAAAACATGTATTATAGCTAAATATTTACTTTTCATGCTTTGATTGCAACAAAATTTTGTATTTTAAATCTAGTTTATCCAATATTTTGTTTTTAATGGAAATAATTGATGAGTCTATAAATCGTTCTTCAGACATAGTTGTGCGTAAATAGCTGTCATTATGACCATTTATATATAATGTTTTAAACAAAATACCTTCGTATAAAATAGTGTTTGAAATAACTTGCAATAACTGAGCATTGCCACGAAAGTTTTAAACTGCTGATAAAATGGCCGACTGCTGCAACCAACTTTGCCTTTCAAGATTTGAGACTTGTACAACAACAAACAATAAACCACTTTTAAAAAACTTAAAGTTAAATTTATAAAAAAAGGATCCGCAATTTCAAATTCTTCATTTAACTTCAATTGCTAACAAGGGTATTTTGGCAAAATTTTAGTCAGCATTTTTCTTGTGCTTCAATGAAAACACTGTGCTTTTAAAATTTTTCATTTAGCTTATCCAAATTTTAGTATGAATCATTGATATTTTTAGTAGTACAGAAATAAAGGCTCGCCAAAAAATTTGTTCCTCAGCTCAAAAAAAAAAAAGTTTTTTTTTTTTTTTTTTTTTTTGTCAGGCCCATTTGAAAAACCTACAATTTTGTAAAGTGGATTTTATTTCAAAATTTACTCTATATTCATAACTTTGACTACAGACAATACAATTAATTATAATATTGATATTTAAGATTATAATGATTACTGTCATTATCAGACCAAGGTCTGGATTTTCATGATATTAGGCTTTTAGTACAATTTTGCACTTTTAGATCATTTCATCAAGAAATTTTTAGGATAAACGTAATATATTTAGAGTATTTTTTAATAACTAAGTCATTTGTGTGTGTATGTGTGCGTTTATATACAGGGTGTCCCAAAAAGGTGATAACAAGCATCAATACTTTATTAGAGATAAGTGGGGAATGTAAATTGAAAATATATTTTTAAAAGGTTAGGAAGAAATATATGTGAAGAATTCGTCTTGTTAATTTCCAAAATGTTATAATTTTTTAATTTGTGTACATTGCCCATACGAAAAATTCCCTTTTAGTAAAATGTTCCCCATATAATAATGAGGAGACAAACAAAATTTCAGCTTTTCATTGTAAAACATCTTAGAAATATCTAAACAAAAATAGCCTGGGAAAACATAAATTTAAATGTTTATTACTAGTATTTAAAAAAAAAGAAAATTCCTAATTTTTGCAAGATCCCAGAAATACGATATCTGATGTAAGTTTGTTTTTTTTTTCCTTTGAGAGCCACTGAAAAGTTATTCATATCAGAATATATTTCTCTTCATATATCTGACACTTTTTAGGGTGTAATTCTAAAATTTTGTACATAACTTCATGAGTGCAGAGGGCACATTTTACAAATTGGGAATTTTGTACATATTAGAAAGTGTAACGTTTTGAAAATTAACGAGTGGGAAGTTTTCTTAATGTAGTCTTTTTTTCCTACCTTGTTTTGAACATTTTTAAAATTTGCATCGCCCCCTTATCTCCAATAGATAAAGAATTAAAGTTGCAATCACCTTTTAGGGACACCCTGTATACTAAAAATTAAAGTGCATAAAGATTTCACTAGCAAACTTTAAAATTAGAATTTTTTGAAAACCATAACAAAGACTAGGTGATTTTCAGTCCATTAAAAAATTAAAATTTAACTTTTCTCTTCATAAAAATCAAAATTTTAAAAATTAACTGATTTTTGTGATTTTGTGATAATTTGTGTATATTTTGCAAATTTTGTGTGAAAATTTAATAGTTTGAATCACAATCGTTTAAGGACTGATAGAACAATAAAACTCATGAAAGTGTATAGTCATTTGCGATCAAATTATGCACTTCCCTCAGAAGTCCAGACTGACTAAATTTTACATACAATGTAATATTATTGATGTTTTCTTATTCTGTTTAAAGTACTAAGGTAAGAAAGTCGATTTCTATTCAGCAATGTCTGATTTTTTTTTTTTTAACATAATAAATGCATGTCCTAATCATGATAGGCAAGTTTTCAATTTTTCAAAAATTTTAATGTTGGCAAGTTGTATTTTTAATAATATATGTAATAAAAACATATTATGGGATAGAATACCCCAGTTCCTCATTAATAGCCTCGTTGACTCCATGCCTCAAAGGAGTTCAATAATGTTGGCAGACCAGGGAAATCATAACACTATTAAAAACATTTTCTTTAAAGGAAAAACCTTTTTTATTTTTCACATGCACAAATTGTGTTTTTCCTTTTGTACTCAAATGTTCAATAAAATGCATTATTTTCTGCTAAGCATGAGTATTTTTTTTTTCATATGGACTACCATGTATGTCGATTATATATCAATCATCTAACCAATTGCCCAACCACAAGATCCACCCATAACCTCAATATTCTTTAATTGTTTTTAGCAGTGTATTTACAAGCATATTTGCAAAATAGTCTGGATACATTCAAATAACTATTAAATGGGTAACACAAGTTATAAGTCCTTAACAATAATAAAACAAGTATGTGTTAACATATGAAAGTAACAGAAGTTGCAACCCCCTAGTGGTAAATTTTGGAAATTGTTATCCTTGTCAAAATCTGTGAGAGATAGTGATATAAAATCAATTATTTAAAGGTAGAAATTTTCCAATTTAGTAAGAAATGATTTCTTATATGTAAAAATAAATTTATTAGAATCCTTCAATATCCAAATAGTGATCACAAGTAATTAAAAGTAAGCAAGAATCTGGCATTATAAAGTTGGTGTATGTTTCATAACGGCAAGAACACAAGCAAGGATAGTTACATTTAATAAGAATATCATGTTAACTATGTAATACAAAAGAAGATCGATATACCGCAATTCTATAAACTACAATTCTCCATAAACCGCAATAACACTGCTAATGTAAACAGAGAAAATCACAATTAAGAAATTTCTACAATCTGCATTTCTTTTCTAATTACTTTCCTAGTGAACTAATTTTGAGACATTAGATAAATCCCACAACATGCCAAGCTTAAAATAAACAACTGTTCTCCGATGCATGCATTATGCATTATCAGCATAACAACCGGCCGGCCCAGTGGAAGAGGAAGAACTGTTTACTTTAAAAGAGAACAATGAGCCTCCTTCTTTCTTCCTCCTCTATTGTTGACTTCCCAAACAGACATTTATTTAATTAATGATATTCTTCTTTGTAAATTAAAAACATTGATTTGTTTTATATTAAATCGTATGCTGTTATTTGGCTTCCTAAATCATACATGTAGCATCATCAAAAGTTTTTTTTTTTTTTTTTATGTGCATGGGGGAATGAACATAGCATATTCTAAAGTAAAAATAGATATGTTTCTCCAAGTTTTGAAAGAAAAAAGGTTTTAACATGAGTGGTTTTTTTAAACAAAGTTGGGGGGCACATGCCCCCTGTTGGCCCCCCTCCCTCTGCCCGACATGCTTATGTCTCAATTTATCCGTAAAATACTTTTAAACAGTCTGTGAGAAGTACGAGAGGGAGAGTATTCTCAATGTAACACTGAATTTTGGAACTGGATTTAAGCCATCATTAGTTAAAATCAAAATTGCTGAACTAATGCATTGTGCATGAAATGGAAGGTACTCAGTCTGAAAACCTGCATGAAGAAAACATTTTGAATTTTTGGTAATTGATGATAAGTCACAAATTGCTAATGATTTGACCAGTGCTGAAATAATTTACTCTGTTTCAAAACAAGAGGAAAACAATATAGAAACAGAATCAAATGCTGGAGAGAAGGTTGAAAAACTTTCAGTACCTGAAGAAATTTCCATAAAAGATCAATATTTTAAATTCCTAGAAACACAAGACTGTAACCGAAATAGAATTATTAACTGTTCACAGGCTGAAAGAAAAGTTATTTGTTGAGAGATTGCAAATTCCAAAACAAATCAAAATTAATATATTGTTTAATGAACAAAAAAAAAAAAAAAAACTTTAATGCGTTTAGTAATTTCAATTTATTTATTTTTTTTCTGAAATAAATAAATTTCATATTTTTGTTTCTTAAAGTAGTATTTGTATTTAAAAATTATTTTTAAGCATTATATTTATGTGTTCCAGCTATATTTTAATATGTTTACTTGGGAAGTTTAATGATATAAGTGAATGATCCATGTAATGGAAAATTCTATATAATGCAAAACCTTGAGTTTCGAGGCTTGCATTATAAAAATCTTCTACTGTAATAGTTACATGATGTTATAACACGTTATGCAGCAAAGTTGTACCTGAAATACTGTTTAAATATCTAAGGAGAAGTAGAAGCTTATATGTAGAGTGCATTATTGAATGATTATACATCCATTTTAATCAGTTACAAGAAGTGATATCAATTATGATACCATTTTTGAAATTTGTATAAAGATTACAATTCTGTTAAAAATTATTCAAATGTAGTAATATTAATTTTAATTAAATAAAAATTTCAAAAAACTCAAAAGTAATGTAATTTTATCAAGTATTTCTATAAAAGTTGTAAAGTTTCATTTCTGTAAATTATAATCACTTAGACATCCGATAGAGTATATTGCTGCTACTTTGCATAATTATACCATACAGTTAAACAAGCTATATACTTTACACATGTAGGTGTACAGATAACTTAAAAAATGAATACATATTTAACATTTTTTTAAACTATATTCGAAAAGTTTAACATCAAAAAATATTTTTCTGAGAGTCAACGATGAAAAATTACAAGTAGAGTTTAGGCTCATTAACTAATCAGTCATATAACTAGCAAGTTTTTTAGGTCAGATTACTTACACTAGTGCATTAACACTCATTAATAAGATTGCAGTAACATTAAAATTGGTACTTTACCAACAGTATCAACAGATAAAACTTCAACATCAAGCAATGAAGTATCAGTTCGCAATTTCTTTTTAAGGCGAGATACTACATCCACTCCAGATATGATTCCACTGTTTAAACTAGATACTCTCTCAACGGTAAATACTAAAACCACTCTAAAGATGAAAGAAAAATAAATAAATATTTACAACTACTGTTAGCTATTTTTAAGAAAAAATTTAGTTAATTAAATTAAAATTATACATTTCAGTTAAATGCTTATTTAAAACAAGTAATAGGAAAAAATAGGGATATCTGACACAAGACTTTTTCTCAAAATTAGAAAAGTTCAGTAAATTGGGAGTGATATTATCTTCCCTTTCAGTTAGCAGCAGGAACTGATTTCCAGCAGGGCATTTGGGGAAACCCAACAAAAAAGGGGTCCCAACTTATTCTTTAGAAAGCTTGTCCATTCAGGCTTAAATTTAAATCAAGAGACTGGGAATTATTTAACATTTTAGACGACTTTTATGTTTTAAGGTTATAATGCATAAAAAGAATGCTATGCATAATTTTCCTGTAACAGCTATCTATAGTAATTATATATCTAGCTACTTTTTTTTTTTTTACTATTCAATATTATTTTTAGTTTCTATAAATTAATTCCTTCTTTTCATGTTATTTTAAACAGAGATAAGTTCTGTAGTTTTCCAAACCTCAGTCTGCTATACAATAAAAGAATACTAATGTTTTTGTTAGAGCATTTACTTAAAGTAAATACAAAAATCGTAGTGGCTGGGTTCATGAAGCTGTAGAATGATTATTTTCATGGCGTGGGCAGAGCGATGGGTCACGTGGTTTCTCCATAAATGGTGTGTTTTCATGTTAACTGCAAGCTAGCCAGTTTGTTGGAATGAGCTTTGCAAATGCGCAAGGACTTTAATTTCTCACAGATCACATGGTTTTGCTGAGAAGGATGTAATTTTACAGAGTTAAATAAACTATTCACTTTGGTTTTAAACATGTTTGTTGTTAACAGTAGATTTCATTTAATTGATTTTAATATTTCATGGACAAATTATACCATCACTTAATCTCAAGATGTAATTTCTTTTCTGCAAAAATAAATTCTAATATTTTGGTAATATCTTACTTTAAAATATTTAAAGTAATGAATTTACATTTTTAACTTATGAAAACTAAAAAAATATCCACTCAAAATTTTAAATATATGTATCTTTTCTGGGATACAATGTATTCTTTGAAAAATATCACCTCCCCCCCCCCCCCAAAAAAAAGCAATTTGAACTATACAAGTGATAAGAGCACAAAGCTTTACGCCAATAATACATATGCATTATTTATTCTGTGGCCCCTTTCCCTACTTACTTATCAACCAACTTGCCTTTTCCTTTCCACTTTAAGACTTAAATTTCTGCCAAAAAAGCTATGTCTTCACACATTTACAGAGCTCACCAAAACACATATGCCATATAAATACATCATTCATGCCAAAACCATGTGATCCGTGATGTTTTTATTGTCGCTCCCCGCTCATGCCCTGAAAATAATCCTTCCACATTACCGTGAACCTAGCCACTACATACAAAGATACTCTGAGACATGTTACTTGAAAAGTACAGAGTGAAATTAAGAATTGAAAAGTAAATGATATTATTGCTGAACTATTCAATTCCATTTTGCATCTTGATTAAATAATTATTTTCATGTTTTTATAGCATCCCTTTTTGTATAAGGTGAGATGAAAGTTGCTTTGTGGGCTATAAAGCTCTTCATTAACAGAAAAAAAAATAAAGCTATGCAAACTGAAATTCGTAAAATACTTTTAAAAAAAGAACTAGATAACAGAAAATGTGAAAAATTCTGGCATTTCCATCTATTACCTAAGAGTTAGCAGTTTAAATAATGATATTTTAAATGTTACAACATTTTAACACAAAATTGTTACAAAATCATAAAAGATATTAACACTAACATCTGAATGTTTCCAAGATTTATCTATTATGATGAATCTAAATTTTAATTATTTTATTTTCAAATTAATGAAAAGTATTCACCTTCGATTATGGCGATCAGAATCTAGTTTCATTAAATTTACTTTTACAGGATCACCATCATGAAGTAAAATCTCTAACTGTCTAAGAAGTGTATCCTAATTTAAAAAGAAGAATAAAACCATACATTTCATAAAATTACAAATAAAAAATATAACATGGAAAAAGTATAATTTTTTTATTTATAAAACAATAATCTAAGGCTTACAAAACTAAAATAATTAAGCGAAAGGATAAAAGATTTTCAAGCTTCAGTCTATAAAGTATGCAATAATGTTAAAAAGAAAACATAAAACAACCTCATAATCAGAGATGCCAGAAAGGATTTTTTTCTGGGGGGAGCAAGATGATATATTATTTGATAAGTTTATAAAGAGCTCTGTCCTTCAAGGGTCACAGTTATTGTTCTGACCTCTGAGCGTTGGCTGGACTCTGCAGTCACCCCGTACCCTTTAACACACAGTTGAAATATTGTTGCAATCTCAAAAATGACAGATCAGGTTGAATCTTCCTGATCTTCAAACATACTACTATCGTCACAATACTTATGTTGGAGGAAATGGAGCCTTAAGTGTTACCGGATTTATATGCACCTTCTGTCCTTCAACGATTATCATTACCATCCCAATTTCCCAATACTGCTGTTGATTATGGCAGAGGGTGTCCATGGATTCTGGACACTTCCTTCAATCTATATATTATTTAGAAACATGTTTTTCTTTCGTCAACTAAATTGAGAGAAGGGCTGGGTGTAAAAGTTCGGTTGAGGTGTCTGAAGAAAGGTCCCGGCCTGTAGATGTGCCATCAAAAGAGAAAATCAGAAAAAGTCGAACGGTTTAGGCATGGCGGAACGGCAAAGGTGCAAATTTTCACCATAGAAATAACATTGTGGTTTATTAACCCCCATTGTTAGCAGACAATTGATTATGTGTAAGCTCCGTAAGGTTCGATTTATTTGGAAAATTATTTGTTAGAAATTGCATCCATTTGTAAATGTTGTGTGGCAAATGTGACAACAGTGTGTAGTGATAATAAATGTGTTGTTCTAAAAAACGATCTTACATAAACGATTGATTTGCATAAGCTCTGTAAGGTTTGATTCATTTGGGAAAAATATTTGTTAAAAATTGCATCCGTTTGTAAATGGTGTGTGGCAACAGTGTGTAGTGATAATAAATGTGTTATTCTAAAAAATAGAATTAGATTTAATTAGTTAGTTATTACGTGTTATAAGAAACCGCTTTTAAAGTGGAGAAGCAAACACCTTCTTTATTTTAGGGCTTTATTGCTTATCTGTTAATTTGGAACGTGTTTTTACTGTTTCCATGGGCATCGGCAGCATGGGGCAAGGGGGGACAATGCCCCCCCCTGGATTTTTGCATGCAGTGTTTTCCCTTGCTTTTTTGCTCTTTCCAACATGGTAACCATACGTTAAAGTAGTCTTTGCCCCCCCCCCCTTGGGAAATATTCTGCCGGCGCCCATGACTGTATCCACTAATTTAGAGAACAGCTAGGTCTAAAAAAAAAATTTTAAGTGTCTAAAAAAGGCCTTAGGCCGTAGATGTGTGATCAAAAGAGAAAAATAGAAAAAGTCGAAAAAATGAAGCATGGCGGAATGGCAAATGTTCAATTTTTTGCCATAGAAACAACATTGTGGTTTATTAAATACGTTTGGCAATCATAAAATTTATCTTTGTTTTGGCACTGTATCGCTTACTTCCTTAATTTTTTCTGTATATTAATTTGAAACATGTTTTTCCGGTATCAAATAAAATTGAAAGAACAGCTATGTTTAAAAATTTGGTTGAGGGCTCTAAAAAAGGATCTTGGTCCATAGATGTGTCATCTAAAGAGAAAAATTTTAAAAGTCAAAGAGATCAGACGTGGTGGAACTTCAAATGTGCAATTTTTTGCCATAGAAATAACATTGTGGTTTATCAGGGTGTCTACTGGAGTGCAGAAAAAAAATTCATGACCACAAGGGAATTTTCATGACATACTGCCATTTTGCTGCTTTTTAAATGTAACTGATTTTAGTCATATTATAATTTTATATATATATATATATATATATATATATACAGGGTGTCCCAAAAATAGCATCTAAACTTTGCACAGCCCGATTCCTTGTTGGAATCACATAAGAACTGCTCAAAGAACTGTACCTGTAAGACCATAGTTTTCGAGAAAAATAGGAAAAACAAATTATGATGGCACATCTAGTGCAAGGAAAACCAATTAGAAACATTAAATTGGACACTGGACTGGATAAGGGGGGACTGCTATGCTCATCAGATCTGCCACTTTTGAATTTCTTCTAATGAAAACATTTGAAAGGATTGATCTAATTACAGTAAAAAGTGATTCAGTCCCTCCTCTTCATTCTGTGTGTATTATATGGGCACCAGATTGATAGAGTGAGCAGTTAGCCATTACACACTGCACCCAAGCCTCGATAGTCACAGTGGAATTTTTATCATTTTATGAAAGCATATGCAAGAAAACCTATGTTCATGCTTCCAATAAAGGCTCTTTCGGTACACTGGATATGACGTTTCTGCTTTTGTCTTGTATTTTTCTTGTAAACTATGGATCGTACAGGCACAGTGCATTGGGAAATTTTTATGTACTTCTAACGAGGAATCTGTCTATGCAGAGTTTGGGAACTATTTTTGGGTCACCTTGTATATATATAAATATACATATACATGTTGATTCGCTACCAGACTGACAAACTTGCAGGGGGTGTGGGGGGTACAGAGACGGTTCAGAATCACATAGCAATACAGGTTTGGAAACGTCGTCTTCATGTACCTTCATGTACCTGTACACTTTAGAAAAAGTGTTCAAGTGATAGTAAACTTTCCGGCCATGGTTCTTCAAAAACTAATCCCTCTTTCACTGATTGCACTTAAAAAAAATAGTTATTTCAGAATTGCTTCTTTCATTACATTTATGAAATTGTGCAGTTTGAGGAAAGTCCACTGTTTATGAAACTCGATTAAGAAATTAGACGCACACTTCAACACTTCTTCCAAAGTGATTATTAACAGGTACATGAAGACGACATTTTCGACACCACATTGCTCTGTGATTCTGCAACTCTGTACTCCTACACCCCCTGCAAGTTTGTCAGCCTGGTAGTAAATCACCCTGTATATATATACATATATATATAGTTATAATATTAATTACTCTTAATAGTCACTAATTAATTAAATGGTCAAAAGTAAATAAAATGTAACTATCCTAATCGGCAAGATAAACTGCCACATGGCAGTGAGATTGCAATACAGTCCTTTTCCCTTCCCTACAACAGAAGACTGGGTTGTAGGGGAGGAAAAAAAATTCATGACATCCTATAGAAATTCGGGACATTTTCATGACACATTGTTCAAAATCTTGACATTTTCATGACATTCATGATTTTCATGACCGGTAGACACCTTGTTTATTAAATACATTTTGCTGTCATAAAAAGCCTTCTTCATTTTGGCGCTTTATCGCTTATTAGCACTAGGGTGCTATGTCGTTCATGCCCAGACTTTGTCTACTCTGTCGACATGATTTGTGGCTATGTTTTGTAGACAGGTTTTGTAGAGATGAACTGCCATGGTGAAAATCTTTTTAAATGTGTTTGCCACATAAAACGAAACGGGGGGGAGGGGGAAATAATAAGTCTGACAAGGTTTGCAATTTTTGATAATTGATCACCAAGTTTGCTTGAAAAACAAACCTAAAAACTGAACCATGTCTGTGAAATAGTTTTAGTAGGCAATTTTAATAAAGATTTTAATTCCAAAGATGTGTTTTATACAACGAGAAAGACAAATACGGCACACTCATGGATTATGATGCCCATTCCGAACAGTATTTAAAATGGTGAAGTATAGTTGGAATATGCTCAGCGAAAAAACAGCTTTAACAAATTGTAAAACAGCTTTAATAGGCGATTTTAAGTTACATTTCGATTACAAAGATGTGTTTTATGGAACAAGAAAGATTTGATTCCTATTTTAACACCCCCACTCTCTCCAACCTAAATAAACGCCACTTTGTGGCGTACTTTACAGTCATCTGTCTCGGAAATTATGCGCAAGTTTCAACACTTCCAAAAGAACTTAAAGAAAATTAAATTGAACAAATTAGCGATAAACGCACCATAAGGAATTTAAAGACACTTTATTATTAAAACTACTTTAATTGGCAACCCAAAATAAATAAATATGTAATGGAATGCTGTACTTACAGTTGTTCCAAATCACTATGTTAATACTAAATTACGGTTGCCACGTACAAAAAATCATCGTGGTAACTGCATAATGTTTCATTATCGCCATTTTGGTGAGAGTCGGAGCGTTAAAGTAAAAATGAGCCCAAGAAAAACGAACATGGCATACTCATAGATTATGATACACATTCCAAATAGTATTTATAGGACAAAGTTGGAAGATGCTTGGCGAAAATTGTAAAACAGTCTTAGTAGGCAATTTCGAATGCAAAGATGTGTTTTATGGAACAAGGGAGAAAAATACGGCACACTCATGAATAAGGATACACTTTCCAACTTACAGGAATAAGCAAAGAAAATATGGAGGATGCATGGATTATGATACGCTTTTAATATGTTGTACTTTAATATGTAGTTAAAATCTGAAAGTGTTTCAGATTTTCTTACTATTTCCTTTAATTTTTTCTATTTATTTTTTAATTTTTCTCTCTATATAATAAAGTGTCCGTCGAATTCGACGGGTTTCAGCTAGTACACACTATTATCATTGTGATCCCCAAGGGCGGACCCAGAAACTTTTTTCGGAGGGGGCGCAAATCGTAAATACTCATTTTATCTAGTGTAAAGAACACTCAATATTGGTGAAAGCCCCATTTATCTAGTGTAAATATACTTTTCTCGGAGGGGGCGCGCCCCCCCTGCGCCCTCCCCCTGGATCCGCCTTTGGTGATCCCTATGTTTTAATAAAGGTGGTTTAAATTGCAGCAAAAATCAATCTTTCAACACACTATTTATTGTATCTACAATATCATATTCTGTGCTAGTGTTGCTAAGGGCAAGGGGTGCTTATAGACTCTGGGGACACTTGAAGTATACCTACTCACTCTAAGGCTTGGATATTTTGTGCATACTTATGAACTTCCCTGTTCTTCAAAAAACACATTTTTCACGATATATTATACAAACATTAATTGATGGTCTATTGATAAATTTTTTGTTAAATTGTGGGTTATGAAAGGGGGGGGTGCAAAAAGAATACTTTGACACCTCACTACAAAATCTAAGGGGTCAAGTGACCCCTCTGCCCAACCAGTTCTGGTGCCAATGCTTATAATCCACCAATAAGTGCACAAAAATTAGGAAAATTGGTTTTGCTGGTGTCTTCCTTTGGGTGTCGGTGTAAAAAGGAACAAAATTAACTTTGCTCTGGGTCCATAAATAATTTCTCCAGGGCATTTTAAATCATCAATTTTGAGAAAGATTAACAAATGGTTTTTAAGCAGGGAAATACAGGACTTAGAACAATGTGAAGGAGAAATATTAGTAAAACAAATATATTATTAACCCCTTGCCTGTGATACCCAAACTCAGTTCAGGCAACACAAATGCACCAATTTTAGAATGCCCGACCAGAATTCATTAACGAAATAAAAGAGAAAACTATTTTCCATTTTTGGCACATTTTTTTTCAAATATATTCTATAGACAAAAAGGGTTAATGAAAGATTTGAAACTATCAGACAGCAAGAAAATCAAAATAAATACTTAGTACACTTTTTAAATTTTTATGGATATTGAAGAGCTTTAAAAGATCCAATTCATTAGGAGAACAAGATTTGTACATATATTTTAAAAACAACCAAAATAGAAAGATGTTTATCATATCAACAACAATTAACAAAAGCGGCTTTGCTGACTGGGGAAACTGCTTAATGGTTCCCAGTTTCTTAACTAGGGTAATGTATTCAAAAATTTGCTACTTAATCACATGTTTAGTCTGACTTGAGTGTTTGGTTTAGCCTATGTCTAAAAATGCCTTGCACTGTAGGGTGGGCTGAAATTTTTTTTTTTTTTTTTTCACTATTCTAATAATGCAGAAAGAGTTCTCTACGGGTTCAATAAAAACATTGTAAAATGTTATTGTGATTGGTTAATACCTTCTGTCCCTGCATCGGACTTGAATTTTTGGAATTTGGAAAAAAATAGATACTTTTTAATGGGCATAAAAAACATAATTATTTTTCACTGTTGTTATTCTAATAGGGCAAGAAACGAGTCTACTGGGCTCAATAAGGTACAACTAAATTATTTTTCCAATCAAATAATACCTTCTGCCTTTGCATCGCACTTGAAATTTTGCAGTTTTTGACAAAAAAATGCATTTTTTCATGTGGTATAGAAAGGCGAAGAAACATGCAAAATAGAGAGTACAAACACTCATTATTCATGAATTATTATACTAAAAATTATTTGCTAGAGAATTATTAAGTAATTGCTAATTACCACAGTATCATTTTTTTCGTTAAGACGAAGCCCACTTGGGGTACCTTACAAAGGAAGAAATGCCTTGACAGAAGACATTTTTTTTCAGCAAAACAATACTATTGCAATACAATACAATATTTATTAAGTAAGTGATAACTATAAAATGCTGTATCCTTCCAATGTGAAAAGAGTACTTGCATTTAATCTGCAGGGAGAGGGGAAAAAAAATAAATAAAAATTCTTGAGATAAAATTGGGCATACTTGGCTGAGAAAAAAAATGTTGATATGATGAAGTCATCGATGACTTTAAGACCTGAGCTATACAATTGTGTAGGTGATCTACATCCTCTCAAAAAGTACTCGAATGTAAGTCCCATTTCCAATGAGGCTTTCATATATAAAATACTATTCTTCATAAGAAATGAATTATGTATAAAATAATAATTTTTTATATTTCTTTTCATTTGTGTGTTATTAAAAACCCTTAACTAGTTATTCACAAAACTATAATAGGAAATTTATCTTATACTAAAATACTTTTTGTGTGAATAAAGCAAAAAAAGTCCAGGTCCTAAAGCATTAAAAGTCTGATTCCACCAACTCTTTGCAGATGCTTCTGTCCATAATTTCACACACCGTTGAACAATGTGTGTGATATGGTAGGTAAACGAAGTTCCAGTTTAGGTTTTTCCGGTTTTTCTCATCTGTAGAAATATAACGTGGGGTTGTGGAGAAGTAATTGTAACTGATAGTAACAGATTTTTTACATTGAAAGATGACTCTGTAACTAGTTCTCATTATACAACTCGCAAAAAGATCTGTAAGTTTTGTGGTCATTTGATAGTCAGCGTACACATCAAGATATTCTAAGTGTATAAAAACTACTAATTTTGACAAATTATTTACTGTATTTTCCTGCCTATTATCCGCAACAGCATATAATCCGCATGCATGTTTTTCAGTAAAGAAAAAAACATTGTTTACAGATAGTACGCAGCACCGTATAATCCTCAGTCAAAACGGGAACATCCGATATTGTTTCACTTAGTACTCATTCCAATAGACATACGGGTCTGGTGCTTGGTTCTGCGCTGCCCACGATGCATACACATTAAATATTTTTGGAAATAACTTCAATTATTTCTATCCATATTTTTCAAAAACATTTATTTGTTGGTTACATTTTCACATACAATAAACACCGAAAGAGAAGACTGCCGAACTGTCCCTTTTTCCAGTAGGAATAAAAATATTAATTTTATGTTAAATAGCTTATTTTCTAAACCTCAGCCCCCCCCCCTACCCAAAAAAGAAAAAAACAACTCAGTGCAGTGCGGGGCCAAGTGCCGCCGTTAGCCCGTGCCTTGTGCCGGCCCAGTGTATGTACATCAGTGTTTTCATTAGAACGCTAGAATCTCGCATTAAAAATTATTACTGTGGGAAATTTCTTGCACCCTACTCGCATTTTGAAAAATTCGGGCACTTTTTCGAAAGAAAGTGGCCCACACTTCCATTTTTCAGTTGTAAGTTTTACATAGACTGCAAAAGTGGATTTTCAAGAACTCCTAAGTCTACAGAAGAAGAAAAAGGGTCCTGGGGTTATGGTTGTTCCTCAACTGGGTTACTTTTATTGCATGCAACTGGGCCTGACTTAGACTTGGTCCAGTTGCATGCAATAAAAATATCTAAAAATCACAACTACCCCGATTTTGGGTGTTTACTGGAGGTAAGAGTAAATACCTTACCCCTGGGTATTTATCCAAACTACATCTATAGTGAGAAATTCTCACCCATTTTTTTCCCATAATGAAAACCCTGTACATCCTAAATATTATAGAGACATATATGTCATAAAAGAAAAAAATATAATAAACAACACTAACGAGTATTATTCTCTTGAGAAGGATAATTATTTTTGTTGGTTTTAACAGGTCACTCTAGCTTTGTTTTTCTTATCTGCTCTGAAGCATTCCAACAAAAAGAGCTTTCTCACTTACAATGTCTGGCTGATTCCTCCTCCCATATGATTTTGCTGATAAGCCACCTTTGAGTGTTAACATGAACAGTTTATTTCAGAATTACTTACACAGTGAGATGCTTGCTATTTATTAATTATTTTTAGCTGCCTTTTTGTAAAAGCTGCTTATTTATTTATGGATGGATAGTGAATAAAGTGCAGAGGAAAAATGTTGAAGTTTCAAGCTATAGAGAAATTAGAAATAACAGAGTTTTAGCATGGCAATTAAAACAACATATTTTGAAACTTGGACAGTATTAAGGCAAAAATGCGTTACTCGATATTTTTTCACTCAAGAAAAATAACAGATACTTTTTTTAAACAGAATGTTTCAAAGTATTTATAGTTTAGTAAAAACTCAATATTTTAATGTTAATTGGAAGATGCATTTTGCTGGAGCCACCTGTTACTGAATTTTGTTGTAAATTCTGTACTAAAAATTTTTCAGGGAAAAAAAAAAGAAAACAGAAAATCCACGGCGACGTATAATACGCACCTTAAAATTTTAAACCTGCAGATTATAGGCTGGAAAATACAGTAATCTATCAAAAACATTTTTGATATCTGGAGGTAACATCTAAATCTGGAAATAGTATTCCATATAAGCTTAGCTCCATCCCTCAGCGAATGTTTAAAATTTATTTTAAACAAGAGAATAAACTTTCATGATTTGTTTCAACTTTCATGACGTTCAGAGATTTGTTTCAACTTCAATGCGTTGAAGAACCAATATATAGGGTTAGAACTCTACTTCCCAGGGATCAAACAGTATGAATGTAATAATGGTACAAGATTATGCTATGCAAGTTACCAAAATAATTACCCAATCGAACCACTGCATGTATTTTTATAATATGTAGTTTTTATCTTCGTTAAATAACTCTCATCAGTTGTTACTAAGTTGCCTTCAGTAACTTCGAAAATGGTCCCCAACAGCGTTTTCCTTATAAGGCGTAAGTTTCAAGTACTGCATGAAAGTGGTTTTTTTTACGTTTGTCGATCGAAAATGACATAAATTTTGCTCATTAAAATGAAGGAAACATACAGCTGACTACAAAAGCCTATCTACAGTTTAAAATTTCTGAATGATACCGCATTTCCATGAGGAATTAACATCTATGATGTCACAGTCAATTGTTAGCTGTTCAGAAATATTTCTTCAAATCCCTTCAAAATATTCCATTAAGTTCGAAGAAATTCGTAGCTTTGTGCATGCAACTTGGTGAAATGCTTTGATTTTCTGTTGAACAGCTTTAGTGGTAATGACTTAATTGAGACCATTCCAAATTACTTCAGCAGGATCGAAGCAGCTCTAGTGCTCCATGCACATAGACTCAAAAGCATGCATGATAAACAGTATATAATGTAATCTCAGTTGCCCAATGTGACTTAACAGAACTAAGAATGAAATTCCAATAGCAATCAACAGTTGAAGGAACTAAACTACCCCTTCTTTTCTTCTGTACGGGTCAAAAAGTGCCAATGTAGCATTACATAAAAAAGTGCATTTTTTTCCCGAGAACTGCAAAATTTGAAGTGCGATGCAATGGCAGAAGACATCATTTGATTGGAAAAATAATTTAGCATTTATTGTTAAACCCAGTTGGCTCATTTCTAAAACTATTAGAACAATAGGGAAAAACAATTATGTTTTTTATGCCAAGTAAAGAGTGTCTATTTTTATCCAAATTCCAAAAATTCAAGTCCGATGTGGGGGCAGAAGATATTATCCAGTCAAAATAATATTTTACACTGTTTTTATTGAACCCAGAGAGAACCTTTTCTGCACTATTGAAAGAGCGATTTAAAAAAAAAAAAAAAACGGCCCACCCTACTGACTTCAGCCTAAAGATTAAAACTTCAATAATTTTATTATCTCTTTAGTTTGCAGTTCCACAAAAATCTCATATCTGTTTATTCCAACTCAAACAGCCAAAAATTGCCTTCTCCCATTGAAGGAAAGTGGCTACTTTTATCACTGATTTGTGACAGTTTGGAACCTCCCTTCCTGAGTAGCACTATGAGCGAGATGCTTCTTATTGTGTTAATCCAAAGAAGATCCCTTGTAACTGCTTTTGAAAACCCATTGGACACTGATACATCATGCAGACCATGAATACACAAATTATCTGCTTCCCCTCTTCCTTAACTTCTGAAGCCTCAAGGGGCATAAAACAGCCATTAACTTTTGTGTCGGGTGGGAAAGAACTAGCTCTTGGGTGGCCAGGCTGTTTCAGGGGCACAATTCAGCCATGCATCTTGGCTGATTTGGAGTCTAAAGAGTTAAATTGACATTACCAAACCACTATTTCCATGCACAGTGTAATAACAATTACAGTAAATGTACTAAAAAACAGAATAATGGCATATAAATGTACGACATGGTTAAGGGCCACCAGAATTTCATGATGTATACATGAACGAGGGTTGCTATTTATATTTCTGGCCTAATAATGAAACAACAAATATTTATGATCGAAATTGGTTTTATTGTTTCTCAAAATATTCTCCATGAAGATCAATGCACTTTTGTATGCGTTTGAACCAATTTTCGAAGTATTTTTTCCACTCCAATTGAGGTAACTGCAAAACATGCATTTTGAATGCATAGACCACTTCTTCGGATGTTGAAAATCGTTGTCCACGTAATTTATTTTTGATGTACGGGAATAAAAAGAAGTCATTGGGTGACAAATCAGGGCTGCATGATGGATGACCCATCAATTCGATGTTTTGTCATCTCAAAATGCTTTGTTTGAGCCAATGTGTTAGAGCTCGCATTGTCATGACGAATTATGTGTCTCTTCTTCTGCTTTTTTCGAATTTCTACGGCGACTTCTGGTGAACAAATAGTCATGTACAATTCAGAATTGATCATCCTGCGTTGTTCTAACGCCAGTACCGCCTCGTGACGGGTAATGCCGAAGAAATAGGCAACCATTTGTTTCTATATGCTTCTTGCTCGAACAATTTTTGTTGGATTTTGCTTGTCTTGGAAGACCTATACAGTCAATTGCTGTTTTGTTTTCAGCTCATATGCATAGATCCATGATTTGCCACCTGTGTAAATGTTATACACAGCCTTTGATGCACCTTGATTGTATTTTGTCAGCATTTCCTTGCACTAATCGATAACAAGCCTTCTTTTGAGCGTTTTTCAGTTTATGCAGAATCCAATGCAAACAAATCTTTTTTATGGTCAAATGTTCATGTAATATCTTATTGATGCTTGTCATACTAATGTCCAAAGACACCTCAATCTCACAGTATGTCACATGACGATCTTGCTTAATCAATTCTCGCACAGCATCGATATTTTCTGGCACAACAACCGATTTTGGACGACCTGCATGGAATTCGTCCTGGATCGAACACCGACCACGATTAAATTTGTTATACCAGCTTTTTACAGTGCTGTAGGGTAGTGCTTCATCGCTGTATAAAGATTTAAGTTCATCGAAGCACTCTTGTCTTGACAATACACGTCGGAAGTTGTGTAAAATAATTGCACGAAAATGTTCACGAGCCAACTCCATTTTTTAAACGAGATGAATTTTTAAATTTTCTGTAAACAACACAAATCAAGTTGAAATGGCAAATCGTTTGGAAGAATTAATGTTTACAAATATCAAATTTTCGATTGAAATCCTCTGCGATCTCCTAGCCACGCTTTCTGTTGCCAAGGCCAGAAATATAAATAGCAACCTACTATAAATAGCAACCTATCATGGTGTGAGAGGGGTTAATATATGCCAGATAATTTAAGACTTTTCACTTCGCATTGCACATTTTTGTGTGCAAGCTTTAAATGCATCATGTAATAAAATATTTACATAACAATTTTACAAATATTAAGGCAAAAACAAAAAATAAATCTTGACAATCTGATACAATTTCTATTTTTTACAAATGTATACAGTAGAGAAAAAAAAACACTCAAAATACTGGTGCTAAAAGATAAAATATATAAAAACTTTGTATAAACTTTATCTGGTGTGTGCAGATATGATCATTGACCATGACAGTTCCTTACCTTGGATATTTCACTTAAAATTCCTGCTAAAGTGTTTTGAAGTTTAATTATAAGCATTGTGAGAACTGAAGCTGCTGTTGAAGACAAATTCAAAGTTATAATGGAGACAGTCTAATACTGTATACATTTAAAATAAAAACTTTGTGTAAAAAACATACATAAAATGGTACTTATAACAAGATATGATTGTTTCGACTGAAAAGTTATTCAGTCTTCATCAGTCATAACCCTTTGTCTCACTAAACAATGAGAACTAAAAAACATAAACACAAATAAGGACGTTGCCACTTCAAAGAAAGAAAAAGCTAGAAACCACGGAGAGGGAAAAAAGTGGATGGTTAAAAAAAGTAAGTAGAAACGAAAAAATATGGACAAACAAAAATACATAATTAAATTAAAAGCAAAAAAGGACACAAAAACACACACACAAAACAAAAATAATAGTATAATTATTATTATTTTTTTTTACACATACAGGACAACACATTAAAAAATATATATAATTATAATAAGATGACAGTAACCATAACGGAAAGACAGAAAAACACACAAAAAAACAAAAACTAAATAAAAAGAAAACTAGCAGCAGAAGAAAAGGGGGGAGTAGAGGAAGAAAGTAAACAGAACCTTACAACAACAGCTTCCAAGCAGAATGAACAAGAGGAACGGAAGAACCATCGTTCACAAGACGTTCCAAGTGTTGGGCAATGGAAAAACTTTCCAAAACATCAAGATGGGACAAAGACTAAGGAGTGCACAAGATCTTAGCTTTAGAAAACTGAAAACAATGATTAGAATTCCAACAAGGATATTGTGATTTGGGCTATATCAGTCAGACCAGTAAAGCTTTCAAATTTAGGCTCAAAGATCATGAGAGATATGTTTCTAAGCACGGGCTTTCCAAATCTTCTATTGCCTCACATTGTTGGAATTCTAATCATTTTTTTCAGTTTTCTAAAGCTAAGATCTTGTGCATTCTTCAGTCTTTATCTCATCTTGATTTTTTGGAAGGTTTTTCCATTACCCAGCACTTGGAACATCTTATGAACGATTGTTCTTCCGCTACTTTTGTTCTTCCTGCTTGGAAGCTGTTGTATTTACTTTCTTCCTCTAGTTCCCACTTCTTTTCTTCTGCTGCTCTCTCTAGTTTTTTTTTTTCCTTCTTTCTTTTTTTATTAATTATTTTGTTTTTGTGTGTTTTTTCTGTCTTTAATTTATGTTTATTATTATCTTAATTATAATTAGATTTTTTTTAAAGTGTCCTGTATGTGTAAAAAAAATTAATTATACTATTATTTGTGTTTTTGTGTTATTTTTGTTTTTGTTCTTTTGTTTGCTCTGTTTTCTACTGTTTTGTTTTGTGTGTGTGTGCATTCTTTTTTGCTTTTTATTTATTTATTTATGCATTTTTGTTTGTCTATATTTTTCTTTTCTACTTTCTTTTTTTAACAATACATTTTTTTCCCTCTCCATGGTTTTTCGCTTTTTCTTTTTCCCAAGTGGCAACATCCTTATTTGTGCTTATCTTTTTCAGTTCTTATTGCTTAGTGAGATGAAGGGTTACGACTGATGAAGACTGAATAACTTTTCAGTCGAAACAATCGTATCTTGTTATAAGTATCATTTTATGCGTGCGCTTTTTACATAAAGTTTTTATTTATTTTAAATGTATAAAGAATTAGACTGTGTCTCCATTATAACTCTGAATTTGTCTTCAACAACAGCTTCAGCTCTCACAATGCTTATAATTAAACTTCAAAACACCTTAGCAGGAATTTTAAGTGAAAGAAATATCCAAGATAATAAACTGTCATGGTCAACGATCATATCTGTACACACCAGATAAATTTACAGTAAGTTAGAAATATATTGTCTTTGGCATAAACTAAAAAATTGTGTGACTTCAGTTCCAACTTGGATATTAATATGACTTTGGCTCTACAGTCCTGCCTTAATGCTAAAATATAACTTTTTAGACCATTTCATTTATAAGAAACATTTTTATCCTTTATTAACTTACTATTTTGTGTACAACAATAGGTATGTACATACTGAACAGACAGCATATTTTTATGGCATATACTATAATTAATGTTAAAAACAAAGAAAAATTATTTATATTCTGATAAAACATTTCACACATATACTTGTTAAAATAAAAATATTTTTGAAAAGTAAATCTTTTCTGTTTCAGATATGCATGCAACTTAATTTTATTGAATAAGTACTATAATAAGTTTTCCTTGATACATACTAACAATTTATACACATACGCTACGTAAACCCTTTGTATCACCTTGCTGCTGATTTGCAACATACCAATTAAAACTGTATTTTGTCTTTCAGCAGATGCACTATTGGTTACTGCCACACTTATAGTACTTTTTCATAGGCCAACCTTACATGAATGTTAATATTTTTTTTTAAGTTCTCACTTTAAATTGTTCACCAACACCTCAGTAACACTTTGGTATACTACAGACATTTTCAGTAATGCAAAAATAAAAATAACTGTTTTATTGAACTCTCCAACAAACACATTTTGATCAATGAATTTGGCATGAATTACAAAACTGGAAAATAAAAACTTTCAGGATGTTTATACTCTGTTTCTGCACATTGTGGTGGAAAATTTTTAAAATTTGAGTTGTTGAGATATAAAGGGTTAAAACTAAGACACTTAGAGAAATTGCAAATTCTTAAGTTACACTTAGCTATAACCTTACTTCTTGTTCTTGAGTAAAACTTTTTATATCTGCATTGATCATAATCTCTACTTGATCATTAAGAGTTGATGGAGATTTTACAATCAAAGAAGCCGTGTCAGAAGAAGATGCACCTTGTAAATCATATACAGTAAGTCGAAAAAGATAACGTCCAGAAATCAAATTTGCAAGTTTGAGAATTGGTGTTTTATCTGAATTTTCTATAATAGCCTGCAATTTTGAGAAAGAGAAAATGAATTAAAAATAATTATGACACAAAACAGTATGCAAAATATCACAATTATTGCATATTGGAGCTTAAATCATAAATTCAATTTCATGGCAATCTTCACATGCATTTAGATAAATGTGAAGAAAAATAAGAACAAATCTTAAGTAAGGTTTCAGTTAGCACTTGTGTGAATCAGTGATGCACCGGAAAAGTCTGAGCCCTCCACCCCAATTTTTTTTTCTGGGGCTCCTTAAAATTACTTATGTAATTGCCAGATTTTTATTCAATCCTTTGGATTTATGTTGCAAAATAAGTGAAGATTAATAATTGGAAAGATCTAAAACAAAAAACTGAAATAAGTGTTAGATTTTTAAGTTAAATTTATTTAAAATGCAACTATTACTTGAATATGTAAGTATTAGACTTTTCTTTTTACACAAATCAAGTGTTTTAATAATGATCAACCATACTTTACTAGGAACTATAATAAATAGGCAGTTCTTTCCACTGGGAGAATCGCTATTTCATTATTTTATTTATTTTGTTTGACATTATAAAACATTTTATGAAACTTTCAGATGAGACAAAATTTTGCTGAACAGTATAGAAATTAAAACTGAAGAATAACAAGTTAGTGGGTACATGCAAAATTTAGTAGGAAGAAAGAGTAGGTGCTTGTGTAAATGTCATTCTTCATAGGGGGTTGTACTTGGCCTAGGGGAAAATGTCATGAAATTTTGGAAAGATCGGATATTTTTTAAACTTTAATTCAAGCAAGAAGGATTGTACCATGCACTCCAAGTTTGCATTTTGTTGTGTGTAAATTACTTTATTAGTCTTTTTTGTGAAATATCAGGCAATATGTCACCAAAAATTGAAAGCTTAGGCAATCATTAAACAGTTGTTTTTTTTTTTTTTTTTTTAACTAATCTACGAATGTTTTGAAATCATTACATAAGACATTTGCAATCTCACTTGAAATTGAAAAGTGAATATAGCTTGTGCAGAAAACAAAGAAGCTCAAACTAATAATTCATAGGTTAAGAATTTTTTTTAAAAAAGGGAGACTATTCACATAATGATAATTTGAGGAATTACAAAATTATTTCAAGTTTGATGTCAAATTTTCATTACAGTCTGTTAACATAACTGTACTTCTAAGTTATTTTTAAACTCGTGACATCAAAATGATGTCAAACTCACTTGCTATATATAGCTAGCTTCACATATTTATGAGCTAGCTTGATCACTTTTTACTCAATATATCCTCTGGTATCCGAGAAGCTCTTTAAATGTGAAAATTGGGAGAAATAAATAAAACTTGGAGAACTGGTAAATTTTAAATATTACAAAGTCGCCTGTGTCCTTTTCCATATTGTTTTATAAATTCGTGCATATTTCCAAACCAATCGATTAAATCGTGTGGAATTGTTATTTGTATACTATTGATAGAGAGACAAACTTTCACATTTATACATCTGATAGTACCAGTTGATCAGGAGCATATAAGTGTTTAAAATGTCGCATTCATATTTTTAATAAATTTGTGGCAACAGCTGGGTATTCCAAGGTGTGATTGGTGTCATGTTGACACAACGTGCATATTTTTTAATGAAAAATTATTAATACAAATCCTAATTAATATTGTCTAAATTTAAACTAATAATCTATTCTAAATTTAATTTAAAAGTTTTTAACAATAACTGTTTTCTAAAGCTTTCAATTTTCCTCTTGGCCTTCTCAATTACAGCGCATTAACGTACTTCTAAAGCATTTCCCTCTTATCAGCTGCTTTGAAATAAAATAACAGTTGACGGCAGTTTTTTTCTCCTGCTAAAAGAATAATAATCATAACAACACCTCTTCCTCGCATATATCTTTGCTCTAACTGAAGCAGATGTGTTTGCGGTTTTTCTCTGCTGCGCAAGAAGCATATTGTGACGTATAGTAAAAAAAAAACACCTGCTAAAATTGTTCGAGAAAGATCCAGCTCCCTTTTTCTATAGCAATAGTCTAGCGGTCATTTTTTAGCAGTTGGAGAGTAGTTTTTCGGTGGGGCAAGCCACTCACTTCACGTAGGGAGGCTTTGCCCACCGACACGTAATATATACGGCGTTGCACAGATTCGCATCTATGCCGATCACTTTATGGTGACGGAGGCGTTCGCCCACCGAGGTGCCAGGCCGCAATGGCATCAACGCTGTATTATTTTTTATGAAGATGCTCCCCTAGTCATCTTGTTTCTGTATGTGTGTTTTCCTCAAGTTCCTATGCAGTGTAAATGTACATCATTTTCAATTGTTATAATCCAGAAGCCCTAATTTTTCGAAGGTCTAAATAAAAGTATGTGTAAAAAAATGCTTCAAGTGAGTTTTCGTCACTGCAGCGAAATTTGTTCTTTAGTGTAATACATGTGAACTCTGATGGAAATTTCTTATGTGTTGTTTTCGTTTGTGAAGAAAACTAATCCTGCCTACAAAAGAATAGATCTCGTTTCCCGACAGATGAGTGCGTCTCAAAGTGTGCAGTGAAATCTTCATGTTATTGTGATTTTCAAATTAGTTTTTTAAATGCCAAAAATTTATCGGATGACTGCATGTCCCATCATCTTGTCGAATGCATGCCGTCGTCGTTCCGAGGCACTACAAGTTCAAATTTTGCACGGCCCTTCTTTGTGGATTATACTTCACAAGCAACCTTTTTCATATTCGCTGTAAATGTAAGTAACTACCTCGGGTTCTCAGCAACGCAATGTGTCAAGATTTCGCCTGACATATATAAAAATAAATACTTCCGAAGTACCTCAAGACAATTGGGTATGAGCTGGACTCCTGGGTAGCTTTTATATAGAACATAGAATCTTGTTTTGTCCAGATGAATTTTCATGCCTCGATAATGGTCAGTTCTTAGCCTAGCTATTGGGGATATAATAACTCTAGGACAGTCAAACTCTGTTATGAGAGGTTTTTTAAATGAACAAATCATAATCCATATTTTTTTATTATCTCTTTGCTTTATTCATCTATCCGTGGACATGAGAACAACAAGTGTCGCATCTGTGATTTATCAAAGAACATGGTGTTACAGTTGTTTAATGTCAAGGGGCAGTTGAGAGTTCAGTGGGAAAAAGAATAAGTGCTGGGAAAAATCCCATTTTAAATTTTTGGATGCCTTTTATCTGTAAGTATATTTATCTTCCAGTTCTTTGTAAGGTAGTTTTTATCTCTTATGCTTTGCTATGAACACAACTCTAGTGGATTGAAAGCCGGTGCAAACTTTTAGTTAGAAGGGGTGGGGGAAACAATGAATGATTTAAGACAACCTTAAAATGTAAACATTTAAAAAAAAAAAAAAAAAAAAAAAAAAAGAAAAATTGAAAATATTCTTTACACCATTTTCATATTCTAATACTTTTCTCACCAATCAATAAAATTTAAAGGGAAAATTCATGGATTCAACATGCTTAATTACAATGCTGTTTAGAATCTGATTTGACTACTAAGAACATACACATCACTCATTATAACAGTAAAACAGATACATACTCCAGCAGCTAGTGAAGCAGGATCTCTAATCCATTCATATTTCACAATTGCAATATCATCTGATGATAAGCTTCCATTCATTATAATAACATCACAAGGTAAATATATTGTTTTATCCCCACCAGCATTAGCTCTAGGAGGCATGTTTTCAGCTAAAAGAAAAAAAAGCAGTAACCAGATATACATTTAACTATCACAGAAATTTTAGGAACATTATAAGTATAAAGGGCATTCTTTTTGAAAACCTGTGTACAACAAAGTAACTTTAAAATATTTTTTTTTTAAATAATAACATTTATTGACAATAATAATGATTAATTTATTACTTTGAATAACAGAAACATTAACTGTAGCAGATGAGTGAGCATCTTTTTCATCATACACAGATAGCATAAATTGATAATACCCTGGCACTAATCCGGTTACTTCAGTCACTGCTGAATTTGGTTTGGACAATATAGCTGGTTTAGGACCCCTATTAAAAAGAAATGGTTCATACAAAAGAGTCAACTTTAAAAGTGCTTATTCACTTTTAGTAATCCATATAACACATTACACTAAATATGAATATGATGTAAAACTTAAGAATGATGTCTCATACCAGTTTATTTTCATATACAAATAAATGACAGTTAGATATTAAGTTCAAAGTCAGATGTCAATAACTCAGACAGGCCCAATTTCCAAATCACAACTTAAATCCAGAACAAAGGGAAGGTTAGAAATCATCAATGAGTTCAGTACATAAACTTTGGATAACATAAACTATTACTTTCATAGAATTGTTATCAAAAGGACACTTTATGTGTAGCTTTTATACATTAAGTTACAAGAATATTTCAAAGACTTACACATAATTAAAATTCTCTAAAGTTAGAAGCTTCTCTAGCACTATTAATATTTGAAAAATAATAGAGCGACAAAACCAGTCAACTTAACATATTTACATCAATGTTAATCCAATACTATTTTTAGTTTAAAAATGAGATTGGATTTTTAAGATTTAAAGCAAAGTGTACAAAGAAATCACACATGCAAAATCACAAAAATCTGTGTATCTATCTTTTTAGTAAATTTCTTATTAATTACAGGTCAATTTTCTAAAAAAAAAAAAAAAAAAAAAATAATCTAGAGCATAAGAAAACATGGTTCCTGAATTATGAAAGTCTACTCGAAACTCAATTTATTTAATTACCAAAATGTAAATAAGTACTTAAACAACTCTTCCACAAGAAACTGGGCAAGTTTTAGCATTATTCATTTATTATAATGAAAAATTCAACTTTGCATTATGTATCTTACTTAACATACATTTTATTGCATTTCAATACACAGCCAGACTTCATTATCCCAACACCCGGTTTTCACCTCATCATGGTTATCATAACAGTTTTCCAAAGTACAGATTTTGTACAAATGAACAATTTTGTGCTATGCAACTCTAGTTATCATGACAGTCCTCTTATGATGATACTTTTTGTGGTTCCACAAATGTTGGGACAACGAGGTCCAACTGTATTACTTAATATACATTTTAGGTCCTTACTGAATTTGTTCCCATTTCCACTTGGTAATTTTTATATCATCTTTGCTTAAACTACCATTCAAAATGACAGGTGCTTGTGAAGGCAATGTTATCTTTTGATCTGGACCAGCCACAGCAACAGGTGGAGAATTGCTTTCAGGTTTAACAAACAGGTGAACTTCAGTAGTAGAAGTTTGATCTGCTGTATCAGTTACTTTAAGAATGAATTTGTAGACCCCAACTTCCAATTGTGAAAGGTGTAAATATGGACCATTTGTGCCCTATCATAAAGATATTAAAACAAGAGAAAAAATAATTTCTTAGATATTATGAACAAAATTTCAATTTTAAGAGGATAAAAAAATAAATACATACACACACAAATATATATGTGGGTTGAGACGTTTGAAGATAGAAAAGTCTGTGACAAATGGCGAAAACTGAACAAAAACAAACAAACAAAAAAATGAGGCAAAACTGAGGGGAGGGGGACAGAATTGGAAAAACTTAAATTCTTAAAATTTAGTATGTGATAATTAAAGAAAAACACATATTGTTATCATGGTGTATACATGTAGGTGACCAAATTATTGGAGACACTAGTCAAATTCTTGTTTTATCTAGTTCATAGGAATTTTTCGAGTATATAAGTTTGTTCTCATAAAGTTTTTACTTGTTTTTTTTATGCTGGTATTATTATTCACGTTTTTGATTATATTCACATTTTTGATATATGTCTACACTGTCATTGTACACAAGTAGACAGGAGTTTAAATGCATAAGAAATATCTGGGAGCTTACCAAGTAGGTGATCACCAAAGAACTGATCACATTCAAGCAGCAGTGATTGAAACTCAAATCAGAGAATGGTGCTATAATACCAAAATCTAACAATATGCAAAAATATCTGTAGTGAGAATGTTTCGAATAAAAGGGTGGCATTAACAAATACCTAGATTATTTTCAAAAGATTTTCATTGAATGTAAATACACACAAATTTTTAGAAGTGATTTTATCAACCTTTCAAGTAAATTAGACAAGTTGGAGTATTCAGGCTGATTAATTTTACCAACGATGCAGAAAATTAATCAGCCTAAACATTGGCAGAAAATGATAAGTACCAATGGTTTTTATGCAAGAAATTTCTCCGGGACATAGTTGGGCAAAATACATGAAAAATGTATTTTCGATACAAAATACAAAATACATTTATTCATACACATAAAAATACAAAATACATTTATTCATACACCTGAAAATACAAAATACTTCTAAAATTTTAATAAAGCATGAATAAAATTTTATGAACAAATGTAATCGTAACCATTTCTATAGCATATACATAATATATATAGATAATAGATTGATATAGCATGTATATGTGTGTGTATATATATATATATGCATATAAATAAATGATTTTTTCCTGGAATAAATTGCATCCTAAAAGTCATGAAAGCAAAACTGCTTTTGTCAAATATTTATTGATCGTTATTTTTTAGTGATAATGAATGAAATTAAAATTAAAAAATGTAATAGTAACCATTTCTATAGCATACATATTATATATATAGATAATAACTCGACTCTTCGAGCCTCTGCAGGGGGAGACCCCTGAACTTCCAAATTCTTTAGTTTCCTTATTGCCATATTAAAACGACATTAATTGACTATGTCATTTTATCTCCACCCCTTTTTCTTTTGACTTTTTTTTCAGCTGACATTTTATTCTTACTTTTGTGTAAGCATTTACATGTAATTAATAACATATTTATCTATAACTTCATAACCATTGTTGTTCTAAAAAATCTTATATATTTTTTATTGCTGTTGCCATTCGCAATCAGTGAAAATTTGTTACAACAAAGTTTATTATTTTTTCCCTATTGATGCATGCTTTGGCATGGTCGAGGCTGAACTAGATCTCACACTTCGTAGTTTTTAACCTTACTTTTATGCCACATTTTTGGAACACATTTTTATGTCGCATTTTCAATAAAGGAGGCGAGATGTAAAATGACATAGTCATTAATAAATAGATAGATATAGCATATATATGTGTATGTATATAAATATACATATAAATAAATGAATTTTTCCTGGAATAAATTGCATCTTAAAAGGCATGAAAGCAAAAGTTTTACCTTTAAGTGAGTTTTAAAATTTGTCGTCCTTTTAAATGTTCCACTTATGATAGAACTTTTTGGCAGGCAAAGCTGGCATTGGGCCTTAACTTTTTCATTTGCTTCTATACATAAAATTTAAAAAAATTTGCCACTTAGAACTGCACATCGACTCTCCAATTCCTCTGGACTGAAATCTTCATCCATCTTGTGGAACAAGTTCACTGATACTGACTCTACTATTTTTCTGTATCTTGGTAAAGCATTTGAAATTGTTTATCAATTCTTTTACAGAAATCCAATGAATATTACTCAAACTGTTTTCTTTCTTTTTCAGCTTCATTCGCATCTATGAATCAGTTATCAGCAATAAAGAAAACCATCTAGACAAAACATCATTAAATCAATCTAAATAGGCATGTGAGATTACCTCCCTTCTTCCTGTTTAATATAGCCTAAACGTTGCAAAAACTCATAACACCTCTTTAGTTACCATATATAACACTAAAACAGAGCAGATGCAACAGACATATGTCATGAACTGAAAAAAAATGAATACCAGCTGTTCTGTTATTTTTGTTGGATTTCGCCAAACCAAGCTACTTTTGATGTTACATTACTCGTAATTTAACTTCAGAATAAAAAATTTATTTTCAGTATTTTGAAAATACAAAATACATTGAAAATGTATTTTAAAATACATTTTCAAAATACATTGCTTTTTCTTGTGAAAATACAAAATACAAATGTATTTTGAAAATAGTATTTCAAATACATGTATTTGAAATACTGCCCAACTCTGATCTGGGAATCGTCCCAGAGCACCCGCACGTTAGCGGAAATCCTGGGTTCGATCCAAAGCTCTGGAATTTTTCACATTGTTTGTAAAATTAATCAGCCTAAACACTCTAACTTGTCTAATTTACTTGAAAGGTTGATAAAATTCCTTTCTAAAAATTTGTAAATTTCTGCATATCAGAGTTGTTGTGAATTAATTGTTTCATTTGTTCAATCTGTGGTTTGCAGAAGAAGATAAGTGACAACAGTTCTTAGGTGAGAAATTTCATCTGGGAATCATCCGAGAATAGCTCACTGGTAGAGCACCTGCATGTTAAGAGGCAGTCCTGGGTTTGATCCCCAGCTCTGGAATTTTTTGCATTGTTGATAAAATTAACAGCCTAAGCACTCCAACTTGTCTAATGTAAATATACACTTTTTGTGGAATATTTCTGCACAAAAATAAGATATAAATAGGTAATATGTTGTTTATATGATACAAATAATCTCATAAATAAAAAATATCTACAAAATCTAAACCAGGTTCTTACTCAAAAAATTAATACTAGAATACACAAAAATATAAGTAATGTCCCTACTAATTTGGTCACCTATTGTAATATGTGTACAAGACTTTACGAATTATTGATTTTCTGTTTCAGTTTAATTAGCATATTTTAGTTTGGTTAAAATAATTTTGCTTATTAAACATGATTAAAGTATTTTGTATAATTTAAATGTCAGGTCTGTATGGTGGATGGGTTGAGTTTTATGTTATGGCAAGCCTACACAAAGGACATCTCCCTATGTTCCCCATAGGTGCTTTTGTTAGTGGACTTTTTAAGGGGCTTGAACACATATTCATGCTACATCGAATGGTGGATGGGAAAGTACATGGGTTGTATGGGATAGGGACTATGTTGAGAGTTTACACAAATCTTTATTACATAGCCTTGTTAGATAGATTGCTGCATCTTAAATGTAATGAGCCATGTTCACAATGACTTACTCTAAGGTCACTGGGCAAGATCTGTAAATGATGAGCAGCTGTACAACCGCTGGACATTGTCACTCACATGGTACAATCCATATTTTTGAGCAACTGTTTTTCCTTGGAAATGTGCCAGAAATGCACAGAAATGTTTTCTTATTACTTTTGGGACAAGCTACTGTAATTTATGGAAGAAACAGCATGGCATTTACGAGTGTAAAGTTAAAAAATAGTAAGTGCGGCATTTACAATATATTTTGATGTTTTTTGCCAATCTTCAATGAAATAATGATCATTAAAATTATTTAGTAATAATTGTCTCAAACCACCAATCACGTACTTTTAAGCAGTGCACAGAGCACAGCGTAAAGAATCAGAATGCGAGCCTACCCCATTGAAAAGTGGTTTTATTCAACTCTCTGGATGGGTACAAAAATTCAGCCAATGTCTCTTCAATTAAGTAAAAAAAAAGAAGCTTTTAATGTCTACATTTTAGAACTATAATTAAATTTTAATGAAGGTTTTAGCATATTTATTTCGATGAGTTAAAGTTCCTTAAAATACTGCAGAAACACACAGCCCTTGATTAATCGCACCCCTGTGTTCCAATGAACGTCCATTGTTCTCAAACCCAGACTGACCAGGTCGGCTGGTCGGCAACTGTCAAGGGCACCCGGCATAAGGGAGGGGCCCCCAGCAAGGCCTCCCAAAAATGGATATACAACTTTATAATTAAATTAATTTGATATACATCACCAAAGTAGTTCGATTATTTATTTCTTTGTAATCTTACACAGTGACATTGCGAAGGACCCCATAGACCACGCAGTGGGAGGGATCCCCTGAAGAATCAGGGGTCCCAATAGCTTTAAAATAGTTAAATATGTTTTTTAGGCAAGTAAGCCTAATTTCTAAATATTACATCCTAATATTCTATTCCTTCCAAATTCAGTAGTAAGGGGCCCCTTTTCAATAGCCGGGGGCCCGGCGCCAGTGCAGGCCTGATTGTTCTTAAAATACTGAATCTCAACCAAAACCAGTCTGTTGCACCCGGTGAGAGTTTAAAACCATTTTACCCCCTTCCCTTTGCACCCTGTGAAGGAGCACTGAACCGAATAAACACTGCCTTAAACTATTATTACCAGCATTGGGAAAAAAAAAAGTTTATTTGAAAAAAAAAAAAACAGGTTTTTTTTTGTTTTAAATCTTTTTTTTAATCTTTTATAATTACTTGTTACATACTTATAAATAAAATTATTTGTAAAATGTTCAAATAATAAATAATATTCCTTCTGAAAGTAATTAAAACAAAGTAAATAAACAATTATTGCTATACTTATGTGGACATTGAAATCATTCAATTTTAATATTTTATTTTGAAATACTATTTTTTATATTTAGTATATAATATAATACAATATTAATTGATTACTACATTTTACATGGAATCTTGCACTTACATTCATCAGTAATAATGGTGATAAGTTGTTCAAAATGATATTTTTAAGGTTTAAAAATAAGTTGTTAAAACACAAAATGTCTATTTTAGAAACAAATTAAAAATGCAGCCTATAATTTAAGTTTAATTAATAATTTTTAATAATGATAAAACAATAAGGCATCCATTAGATTGATATAAAAACTTATTGTTGATACTTATAAGAATAATTTTTAAAGATATCAGAACTTATTCTATCTGTAGTATTCGCAGGGATGTTAACTCCAACATTCGATTTGGGAGCACCCCGGGAGCAGAAAAAATTTCATTTGGGAGCTTCCAAAATTCCATTTTGTATAACTGTACTTCTAATAAATATTTGTTTTAGAAACTTCATTCAGTAAATATTATTTGGATGACCATATATATATATTCGGGTATAACTCTGTAATTTTCTACTGAGCACTGGAGCAATTACTTTATATCTTTAATATAATAGGAAATTTAAAAGCACTATTTGCCATTCTTCATATAGTCATAAGGGGGGAAAATGCTGTTCTCACCAAATCACAAAATTCTATTTATATTTTGGCCATATTTATAAATACTTTCTTATAGCATAAATTTTCGTTTCAGAGATATAGAAAAGCAGAATTTCCAAAATGTTGATTTAAAGACACAAACTTCAAATTCACACAACTTGCAATAATGTCAATCATTGTTACAAAAAACCCTATTGAATCATTTGGAAAGAGGTTTTCTGGAGATGAATTATGAAAATATCGAAATCAAACTTTTTTCTGGATAACCTATAATTTTTAAATTCTTTTGATAGATCATAAAAACTTTTCAATATAAAATGCAAGAGTTTCCAGAGATGTGCATTCTTTAAATCCTGTTAATCAATATTCTTTGGTGCAGAGGCACAATTTATTCTTGTGTTCCATAACAAAACTTGAATTTACTTCAGCAATTTTGCATAGTTAAGGCATTAACATGCAGTTACATATAACATACCTGCAGTGTTATTTATCATAACACTGCAGGTATTAGTATGGGTATTAGCACTGCAGGTATTAGTATTCCAAACTAAATATCTAATTTAAAACATAATGACAATTGCTAATCCTTTCAGATTCTATTGGGGGTCTACTAGATCTTGAGAATACCAAATACAATTATTGGATGAAGCAAATATTTTTGCTGCTGTGGAAGAATTATTGGAGTCTACTAATAGCCGATTCACACTTTGACATCTGAAAGCAAAGAAAAAAAAATCGGACTATATTCCGTATGCAGTGCTGTTTACATTTTGATGTTTGTTCACATGTTTGATTTGGCATTGGTTCTGGCACCATCGTGGGTGATGCTCAGCGGGAGTGAAGTACCCTGCTGATGGTTGTTTAAGGCTGGCAACCATAAAAAAAACATGTACATCGTCAGTTTGGGAATTTGAAATTGTTTCATGTTATGGATGGAAGGGAATGAAATGTGTTATGTTATTGTATGAAAAGAAAGTGTGCATGTGTGTTTGTTAGAAATATGGTGTGAATATAAAGCTCAATAAAAAAAATAGCATGTTGGTTTTACGTTATCGACCAGTGTGTGCGCTTGTTAGAAATGCAGTGTCAATATAAAACTAAATAAAAGAAAGTTAGAAATGCAGTGTCAATATAAAAGTAAATAAAAGAAAGCATGCTGGTGTTATGCTATAAGCCGATGGGTGTTAGGGACATTTCTGAGTGGTTAATAAAAAAAAAAAAAATAAAGGTAAGTGCTTTTTTTTTTTTTAAACAAATCTTTGCAATGTTTAAGGTTTTTAATGTGAATTTTAAGTTGATATTTGATGTTTTTATGTGGTATTTATGTGCTATTTTAATCATACTGACTTTATATGAGGTGTACAACTAGGTTGTTTAATCCACCGATGTTTTTTTGAGTTGAAAACAGGCCAGTATTTGTCCAGTTTACATTAGCTGTACAACTAGGTTGTTTAATACACTGATATTTTTTTGAGTCGAAAACGGGACAGTGTTTGCCCAGTTTGCATTAGCTGTATAACTAGGTAGCTTAATCCACTGTAGTTTTTTTAGTTATAAAACGGTCGACTGTTTGCTCATTTTAAATTACCTGTTACTGAATTTGCTTCAGTTGAATTTTTTTAGCTTAAATATGGACGGTGTATTTTGTTTTAATGTTTTTGTTAGTGGAATATATGTGCAATTTAAAAAAAAAATGTGTTAAAATACTTTGCTGATCGTGCAAAATGGTTGGCAACAGTCGCTGGGGCTTGGCAACTGCCAAGCTCCAGCGACTGTCGCCGTGTTTACATGGAGTGCGCACCGGTTTGTATAATTTTACCAAAAATTCTCTTGGATTAGTATATAATATGCGAGTTTTAATCAGAGTTTATTCTAACTATACAGGGTGTGCCACAATTCCCTCCCAGGTTTGAAAGGCTTATACAAAAAAATATATTACCAATACAGCAACAAAGCTTACATTATTGGATAAAGAAATGTTACAAGTTTTGTTTCATAAATGTTCAATATGTGAATCTTTTGTGATGCAGCAGATATCAAGTCTAAAGTCAAATTTTTCCCTCCCTGCACTCGCTTTAACATGTCGTGATCAACAGTAGCGAATGTAGTTGTGATCCTTTGGCATAAATCTTTTAAATCATGAGGAACAGTGGACAGGAACACACAATCTTTTATGTACCCCATAAAAAAAAATCGCATGGAGCTAGCTCTAGAGAGCAAGGTAGCTATGGAAGAAGGCACTTGTCCGCATCAGAACCTCGACCAATGCAATAATGAGGAAGCTTGTTATTTGTGAAACAAAACTTATAAATGTTCCTTTCTCCAGTAAAGTCAACTTTGCTGCTGTATTGGCAATATATTATTTTTTATGAGACTTCCAAACGCGGAAGGGCATTGTGACACACCCTGTATGTATACATACAGGAAGCTCGTTATTTGTGAAACAGAACTTGTAATGTTTCTTTCCCCAGTAAAATCAACTTTGTTGTTGTATTGGTAATGTATTACTTTTGATAAGCCTTCCAAATCCAGTAAGAAATTGTGACACACCCTGCATTTGTACTATTGTCATTACCATGATCTAAGCAGTTTTGATTATCTAAAATCATTCTTTTCTAATTCCTTCTAATACTAAGTTGGTCATATATTTTCCCGTAGCCTCAGAGATAGTATTAAATACAATGCACATATCCTTATGACTATGCAGAGACTTCTTTAATTAAAGTTGAAGGACTTGGAAATTATTTAACCCTTTCATGGGTGAATGTATGTGCAGAGTCGGAAGTACTTGGGGATTTTATGGCTAATTTTTTAGGATTATTTCTTACGTTTCTCTTCTACTTTAATATACAAGGTGAAAATTTAAAGAAACACGTGCTACACAAACATAATTAAGCAATAATTCTTGTGCTTATTTTTCAAATAACAATGTGAGCTTTATTTAAAAATATGAAAATAAGGAAAATTTATAAGTGAAATATAATTTAGAATCTGTATATATAGAAAAAATACTTATACATTATTACTGAACAAACATCAGAAATTTCACTAAAGATAATTGATTTCTGTAATGAACAGACTGTAGGTGGTAAGTATTCTTACCATAGCTTTGAGTTAACCAAATTTTATCAAAAGCAGATATTCAAGAAAGGTTCTTGAGGACTTTGCAGTGTGAGACCATGAGCAGTTACCCACAACATCCATACTTTGCTCCCCCTTCAGACTGTCATGATAAAAAGGACAGAGATAGAACTTGTTTATTGGTGAATAAGTGAGTAAAGCATCTACTTATGAATTTTAGGGCTATAACACCCAGATTATGCAATTTAAGAATTAAGGAGAGATTTTCCAATTACAGCATCATTAAAGTGCATGTGCTTTACTTGGGAAAGGAAAAATCAAAAGAAAGAAATACTTTACGAGGAGCTCTTGGAATGTTTTAGGAATTGTCCATGTAATGATAAGCTTTTACTTGGTGATCTGAATGCTAAAGTCGGAAAGGAGGCATTTAAACCCAACACCGGTACACATAGTTGCTACAGCTCATGATCTAGAGATAGTTTGATTGTACCTGCTTTGAGAGTTTAAAAGTATTTACAGATATACTTGGAAACCACCAGATGAAGCAAACTTCTAAGATTCATCATGTTCTTATTGATATTAGAATTTCAGAAAATTGATTAATAGTAGAACTTTAAGGGATGCTGATATAGATTCTAACTGCTATTTGGTTCTAGCTAGATTAAGAGAAAAAAACATGCAATGTTATGAAAAAAATGACTTAAAAACTACAACGGCTTTGATTGTAATAAACTTAAAGCAAACAAAGGGGCTAACACTCATAGAGGAATGCTAGAATTTTCAGAAGCAGTATTCAGTATTTCAGAAGCAGAGATTGACACCCCTTGGTCTTGATGACCTATCTTAAAATCTACAGGTTATGATTTTGCAAATGTGGTTCTGCGCCATAAAGTTAGAGGAAAGAGTAAAGATTGGCTTGGATTTTGATTTGTTTGTATGATTAATGGCAACACTATGTTAGGGCGATCTGCCAAGGATGGGGTGCCCTGGCAGGAGGACTTTCTAAGGGGTTCTAATGCGTCTTCATGCTACACCTACCAAAACTCCAGATCGTTAGATTGAGAACTGTGTGATGGGACCTGAACTCGGGACCTTCACACTTCAGCCATCTACCAATTTCAGAGACATAGCCACTGTGCCATGGTTTGGCCAAAAGATTGATTTGATAAGGAATACAAGTTTGTAAATGAACAAAAACCTGCTGCTTACAGAACATTTCAACACTGCACTACAAATATGACATTGTGAGGCACGGAAAAATTAAAAGATTCTCCAGGAAGGAGTTTTTAAGAAAATGGAATTAAAGATATTGAAAACCTGAAGAACACCAATGAATGTCATGCATTCTTTCAAGACGTCAGCTATTATCAGAGAACTTTAAAGCCAGAATCAAACTTTGTAGAAATAAAGCAGGCAATATCCATAGTGAAAGCTCTCAAAATTTGGTAAGATGTGTCAAACACTTTAAGGCTTATTAAATAGTGAAAATTCTTCTTTAGGGAAAGAAGGGACTGACAGGAAGAAATCTTGATTGATTTCAGGGAAGTAGCACCTTTAAATTTGCAAGAAACAGTATCTGCTGTCAAGCAGCTCAAAAAGTACAAAGGGAATCAATCTCATTCAGCTCATTAAAAAAAATGAAGGACCAAAAGTTAAGGAGGTTTTCTACATAACCATCTAAAATGTTTGGTCTACTGAAATGATGGCTGAGAATTGGCTCATAATCATTTTAGGCTAGTTTTCAATCTAAGTGTTTTTAGCCTTGAGAATTGTTTAGTTCACAAGGCTAGAAATTGACATGCATAATAGTACACAAATCCATTTCTCAACACATTGTGTTAAAAACAGAATCTTATGAAATGATCTTGCCTACTAACAAAAAAATATTGAAAAATAAAAATTATTTATTTTTTATTTTTAATGAAAACACACTTAAAAACTTTTGGTTTCTGCTTTTTCCTGGGCTCAAGTGTTTCTACAGCAACTCCATAAGCAGGCGTCAAACACAAAATGGGAGTTTAAAGACATGAAAATGTTAAATTTTTTCCACAATCGATTAATAGTTTATGACTTTTAATGAAACCCACTATTAAATAAAAAAGAAAATCTTAAAGCAAAACTATTCTGCAAAGTAATTGGATAATATAAATGAAACATTTGATTTAAAAATATTAAATTGAAATCTACTATTTTAAAATCAATTTACTATAAAAACATACTTCCATATCTACGGCTTTGTCTGTGTCAGGACTTTTTTTCCATTCCCAGCTTTTGATACCTTTATCATCAGTGCTCAAATTGCCATTCAAAGTAACTTCATTTTGAGGTAGATAAATTACAACTTCTGACTTGGCATTAGCTGTAGGTGGATAGTCAGTTTCTAAAAAGATAAATGGAGAAAAAATGAGTAATGCCTTCATAAAAGCAATTATACAGCAAGCAGCAATGAAACAGAAATAAGATTAAAGTTACCTTTTTGAACAGTTACATTAGCATAGGTAGAATTAAAAGCTCCTTTAGAATCTGTTACTGTTAATCTGAAAAATAAGAAATATTTTTTCTTTAATAATATAAAATATCAATCTCAATAAACAAACCAATAAAATTGCATAATTTATATCTTCTAAATGCATGATTAAGAAGACTTTCTCTCTTTCTCTACCTCTCCATATACAGGATGTCCAGTGCTAACACTGTCCAATGGCTATTTCCTAAACCATTAGTCAGAGACACATAGTTCCAATTGCAAAAATGCTTTAAATTATATAATCTATTATATGAGAAACAATTGAAGTCAGTAAATCAAATCCTATAAAAATTACGAAATTTAAATTTTTACACAGGTTCCCCGGTCCTATCAGTAATATTTAGAAAAATTTTCTTTATCCAATTTCATCCACAATAAAAAAAAATTGTCCTTCTACAACCAAAATTCGCAGCGTTACAGCTGCTTAAAGTAAGAGCACTTTTCGAGCTGCGAAATAGGGGTTGTATACAAATGATTTTGAGAAAAATTAATGTACATGGTTTTGAGCCTTGTAATATTTATTAGCAATTTCCTTAACCATTTTATGATTGTAGATTACAATAAAGGAGATCAACGTTTAACTATGTGTATCCAATAAATTAACATACAAATATAGCCTATACTGAAAATAAAACTTTTTAAAGATAATTTAAAAGCAATAGGACGGACAGGATTAAAATCATTAAAAGCAGATAAAAACACATTAAAATCTGTCAGTAGCACTTTCGGTGGCAGCCACCACCTTCTTCAGCTCTGATCTCAAATGAGAGTTTGAGACCAGAGCTGAAGGTGGTGGTGCCACCGAAAGTGCTACTGACGGATTTTAATGTGTTTTTATCTGCTTTTAATGACTTTTTAAAGATTTTTTTAAATGAACTTGTGTTAAATAACATAAAATAAAAAACAAGACTTTGGACCACTAGACTGTGGATGAGCGAGAGCGTATCCTAGGACATCTTCCACATGCACGTGCTTTGTTAAATCCATGATGCTTCTTGATCTTTTACGATTTAGAACGTTACCGGTTTCTTTTAAACGTGTCACTACATTTGATATTGTTCTAGCAGATCGGTGATTGTCATTCAGAAATTTTAAAGCATACTGCTTCGAAGGCTCTCATTTATTCCGATGAAATTTTCCTTAAAGTAACACCATTTCAGTGTATTCCTTAGTATTAAACATCATCTTTCTTTTTCTATATTCAATAAACTACGAATTCAAATATCATGAATTTTAGACAAACACTAACAAAGTAACTTAAATAACAGTTTTCAACTTGGGTAAAATATTAAAACTTAATATTTATCGTCTGTTGCCATATCAGCAGGAAAACTGAATCTCAAGCAATTATCATCTGCCAACCATTTTACCTGAAACACGATATTTCATTTCAATTTATTCAAATACACTCAAAAATTTGTTAAAAGATTAGATGTTCTATCTTTTTAATAAATTTCTCATTGTTTCGACAAAACATTTTTTTATTTACATAACTTATTAAAATTCTATCACTTCATTTAGAGAAAAGATTTTCGAAAGACTCTAAATTTTTCTAGAGCCTCGCTATAACCTTCTGTTTATAGATTAGTATTCTAAAATTAGTTTTTCTTTTTTCTCTGCATTATGCCAGAAAATTAAATTAAAACCTATAATTTAAAATTTTGATATTTATACAGTCCCCTAACGGTTCACCGTAACGGGACATTTTTGAACATGGAAAAGTGACTTAAGTCAAAATGTCTGTTGCTTCAAAATTCAGTGAATTTTGGTTGTATAAGAACTTTTTTTGTGCACGAAATTGTTAAAGAAAATTTATCTAAATATAACTTATGACTGGAGGATCGTATAAAAATTTAAATTTTGTAACTTTTATAGGATTTGATTTACTGACTTCAATTGCTTCTGATATAATAGATTATACAATTTAAAGCATTTTAGCAATTGGAACTATGTGTCTCTGACTAACGGTTTAGGAAATAGCCATTAGACAGCGTTAGCACTGGTACCCTGTATATAGAACAAAGTACAATAAATGACGACTAAAACACAGCATCATACCACCAACAAACATAAAGACAATGGGCAGTAACTAGTAGACATGCAGTTTCATTCTTTTTAGAATAAGTGTAATATCTGTATTACAAAGTGTAAGTTCCTATTCCTCAACCATTCAAATCTAGTTTGAACAAAACACAAGATAAATAATAACAACAAAAGGGTGGGGTTTTTCCTTCTCCCAGACAATTTTAAAAATCTAGTATGAAATTAGAGCTGGAGGTATAGTGAGGGGGTGTAAGGGGGTCTATCATGCCCTGGCCGCCACTCGCAGAGGGGCACCTAACTATCCCTAAGACAGAAAATTTGACAAAAAATAGGAGGGAAGAGAGCCAAATAAGTATCATGCTCCGGGCACAAGTTTTGCTCGCTATGCCACTGATTACAGGTAATGTGCAATGTAGGTATTTATGAAAGGGAAATTTAAATGCTCTGAACAAATGGTCTTTAAGTAGTAAGGAAAAGGAGATGTGAAACATAGAGATGCTTGAACTACGTTCAAGGGATCCTTGTTTCTTATACTTTATAGTTTTCCCATGTTTGTGAACCTGCATGAACTTTACCTGGCCTTTTTTGCTATTCCCTTATTCTTACTGACTTTCTAGGTGTGTAGAAACTGTATACTGACTCTCATTCACAAACTGTTTTCTTTTGGCCCTGTTGAAACCAGAATTAAAGTATGTTTGCCCATGCACAAAAGCCCGCTGGCTATTTAACAGAGTAAAATTAAGGAACCAATCATCTAGCAAATAAATTTTTAATAAAAGTACTGCAAGCTCTGGCTTGTCAGATTTTTCCATGTGTTTAATCACCGAATAATCATAAAACTTTGATTTTGGTAAAATTTTTATTGTGCTAACATGCAAAATAAAAAACGGAATACGATTTCTTGAAGCAATGCACTAATTCTTATCTAGAAAATATATTTACTTAAAACGATACAGCCCAGGTATCAAGTTTTTCAGTTGCAAAGTAGGAGTTTCATTGAGTTGAACAGCATAGCCTATAGGAACTTGTAACACCTCCCATTGATACTTGGTTATTTTGTCATCATCAGTACTAACTAAAAAATATAAAAATTATATGCTTCTTATATTTCATAACATTTTGACTACTAAAAAATGAATTTTAAAACAAACAAAACCACGCAAATTCAAAGTACTCACAAGAGCCATCAAGGACTGTATCTTTATTTGGAAGCTTCACAGTGACATTAGATGGTTGAATGATAGCAACAGGAGGTTTATTTTCACGTTCAGCTTAATGATAATGAATTAGTTCAGTTTAATAATAATGGATAGAAATACTTATAGTTATATAAATGAAAAAATTTTCTGAGAATATGGCAGTTAACAGATAAAGGACTAAGATATTAAATACTCAAATAAATACAGGTACAACTTTCAAGTGATATACAACAGGTATAACAATACAGGTACAACATTCAAGTCACTTAAAAGTCATATTCTGAATAAACTAGCACAGAAATTATTCAGAATATGACTTTTAAGATAAAGTCTGGAAAAATAATACTGTAATTTTATTTTCTCACAATTAGTAGTTAATAAATTATTTACCAGCTACAAGTTATATTAAAAGGAAAAAATTATGATCAAGTTACTTTTATATCTTGTTTGCTTTCATAAATATTTCTTTCCTTGTCAAAATATTCTTTGTTTCAACTTTTACTATAAAATCTTTTGAATCATTCTTTTTTTTAATATTTTTCTGAAGTGGAAAAAGTTTAAAAAAATAAATAAATTGGAAATAAAAGTCGATTTTTATTCTGACAGCATTGAGAATTTTAATAAAGAAGTGCTAAAGGGAAAATATTCACTATAAAGGTGAATGGAAAAGGATTGAAATTGGGATACTGCAGCTTATAGAAAATTTTCTCTCTAAAATAAACAAATAATGCAATGTATTGATCTACAAAATATAAAGAAAGAAGAAATCTGCTGATCTGCAAAATAAACAAAACAGAAGATTTTTGCAAAGTGACAGGGAGAAATCTGTTGGTGGTGAATCGCTCCATCAGCCTGGCAAATTGACACTGTGGTGATGCTACCAGCAAAATGGCACAAATTAGACTGTAAAACAAATAAATGGTGCAAAAAGGCACAGAATTACTAAAATGGCACAGTTGCAAAACCTTGGGAGAAACATCACATATTTGGCAGCATCTAATGCCCCAAAAGTAACTTTTTGATGAAGTATTGAAGAAAATATTTAAGATTACAGACTATATCTTTAAAAATTGGAAGAAATCCCTTTATGATCTTACGATCAGAAGATTGTATTAAAATTAGAAACTTTCCAGATAAATCGGAAGCATTGGCACCTATGTAATTATATATACAGTAGAGCCAGAAATCTGCACAGCTTGGGCCCATAGTTTGCATGATTTTGTGGATTTTGGGCCATAAAAGATAAATGATTACACTGGTCAACACGATTTTTGGGTCTGACTTCTACAAGTTAAATTTTAGTTTTTCCTATGCCAAAACTAAGGAAAATAATTTTTTTTAAATGAAAGTTTGTTTTTGTAGAAATTAAAGTATTTTTCATTTTTTTGGAAAAAAATCACTAATATTTTTTTTATAATTCCACTCTAAATTACGATCAGAAAAGTTTTTGTTGTATATAAAAGCCTTTTTTATTCAAGATTTGTGATAAACAATAACATAAATGTAAAATAATAAGAAACTAATGTCTAAAAGTGAATATTTTTCATATTTCTTTTATGTTCGTATGAGCAAATAATAATACAATATAGAACCTGTTATCCAGAATGGTTGGGACCAGGTGTATTCTGAATATCTGAATTTTCTGGATAACTGGTTAGGGATTAACATGACATCTACTGATTTGATTGGTAGCATAAATGTTACTCTCTATTTTTGATTAGAACTAAACATTAATTGTTAATATACTATAAAATAATATAAAAAACTCTTAATATGATCAAAATAAACAATAATCATTTAGAGAGGAAGTAGAAAATATATGATAATTTCTTGTAAACTGGTCACACACTAAAAAAATAAATAGAATACCTTACCAGATTGCTTACTTTATAAATTCTAATGGTAGAACTCAAAATAAAAGAACAAAAACATATGAAATATTTTTAAAAAACTCATTTTTTGCTTTCCTTTCAGAAAAAATAGGGAATTTAATTGATTGAAAAATGATTCTGGATAACTGGTTTTCCGGATAAGAGGTTCCATACTGTACAAACAAATAATAATATTACAAATAATACTACAAGCAATACTACAGAGTTACAAATAATAATACAGTTTACTTTCGGGTGAATCAAATTGCTGCCATCTTTCGTTTATGAAATAAATTAAAATATACTTATCGACATAAATCAGACAAAAGCAAACTTTAAGAACTAAAAATGAAAATTTAAGTGTTTTTCAATGTCTAGAATCAGAATTTAAGCATGAGAACAGAACCCCCCCCCCCCCCCAAAGAAAATTTTTTTGTTGAGCAGTGTTACATTTCTGATTTTAAAAAAGTAGAATACAATTACAATGAAAAAAAAACCACAATCAAAAGTATTCAACTTACATTTTCACATTAAATACAAAAGGCATAGGAGAAAAAAGAAAAAATTACACGAAGACTAGCAAAGCAAGTGGTTTCAAAATTTCCTTTTTATAATTTTTAAAGTATGTTCTATGGTGATTCATTTTAAAATATTTTTTTCTACTTTCAGTTTCTTTCTTGATTTTCTTTTTCTTTCTTTCTTTTATTTATTTATTTTTTCAAATTGCATATTATAATTAATTCTTGTTTTGTTACAGAACTTTGTTCTAAAAATTTAAGGTATTCTTCTCTTAACTTTAAACTTTCATCAAATGGATTTTATTATTATTACCCAAGTTTTCGTCATCACGACCAGAATCATATTTATCTGGATTCAAGATACTTTTCAATAATTTCATCACTGGCAGATGACTATGAATTTCATTATTTACATCAAAGAAGGTGTGCGCTTTTTGGACATTTGTGGATTTTAGGTCGGCAGATTTTTGGCACTCAACTGTATATATTAATAATAATACATTCTAAATATATATATACATACTTATAATGATAATGTGTTTGAAATTGATTCAATAATGCAAGCTGTGATGTTAAAATTAATTTAATTTTATTATTTAACTATATACAGCATAAAATGAATATGAGAAAGATAAAAATTATCTTGTGCCTTTCAAATCCAGAACACGGTGAACACGTTTACACAACTTGCAAAGATCGTTTGAACTGTGATTTGTTAAAATAGTACTTAAGCAGAATATGCTGATTTTCTATAGTTTATAACATTATTTCTTGAGAATGCCTGCATGTTGGGTCCTAAAACAGGGTGTCTATCACATAAAGTAAGCTTGATTTCTTGACCTTTTCCTGACTTTTCCTTGACCATAACAAATGCGAAACCCTAATATCAAAAATACATCATGCTGATAGAATCAAGGAAAATTATACTTTTGAACTTAACACTATTAATACACAGGATATCCCAAAAAGGTGGTAAAGGCTTTAATTCTTTATCTATTGTGATAAGTGGGCAATGTAAATTGAAAAAATGTTCAAAATAAGGTCAGAAATAAGACTCTGTTAAGAAAAAATTCCTCTCATTTACAAAAAGTTACACTTTTTAAATTTGTACCTGACCTCTGTACAAAAACATTCCCAATTAGTAAAATGTGCCCCCATACACCAATGAGGTGATGTATCCAATTTAAGCCTTTCATCATACAATGTTGTAGAGATATCTTTAAAGAAAGATGATGGGATACTATACATGATTTTGAATGTAAAGGTTTATTGCCAGAATGGAGAAAAAAATTCTTTTGTAATTTCTGTACGACTCATGAAATGTGATCATTCGATGTGATTTCTTCTCTTCGAGAGCCATGGAAAAATAGTTTAAGTCAGTGTTATATTTATCTTCATATTGCTGACACTTTTAAAGGTATTGTTGTCAAATTTTGTATGTCACCTCATGAGTGTATGGGGCACATTTTAGTAACTGGGAATTGTTTTGTATGGGGGGGGGGGGGCGTTTAAAATTTAAAAATTATAACTTTTTGAAAATTAAAGAGAGGAATTTTTTCTTAATGGAGACTTATTTATGACCTTATTTTGAACATTGTTTTAATTGACACTGCCCAATTATGTTTAATAGATAAAGAATTAAAGCCCATTACCACAATTTTGGACACCCTGAGTATGTACATATAATAAAATCAGTCTTTTCTTCATTTTTTCTTATTTAGCCATGTAAAATTAATCTATTTAAAATCTATATCCTTCTAAATCACAGAATACGTGTGATGTGATATCTTATAAGTTTGCATAGAAATTTTCAGATGCATTAAAAAATCAAGACATTTACAAAAAAAAAAAAAAAAAAAAAAAATTCAAAATACACAATTGTGTATGTAAGTGATTTTATTGATATGAATAAAGAAATACGTAAGGGTAAGGGTTCGGTATATTCATTTACCAAAAGGAAGCAAAAATATTGAAGTTAAGTTGTTAGTTATTAAACACGGAGATCAGCGATAAGCACAATTTTTTGAGTGGAATCCAGGTAACTGTTAAACAAACAAAACACAGAAAATAATCAAAAGAAGGAATTTAAAAGGGATTAAAGGAAGAAGAAAAAAAAACTCCCAAGGTGTAAAATAATATGCAACTGACATATTGAACTATTGTCAGTTCAATATATAATTATTTGGCAGAATAATTTTTGATGATTTTTGCTACGTGTGAATGACACTTTAAATGAATTTTACTAAATAGCATACGAAGAGAATTTTTATGTTTTCTGTGAAATAAACACATGAAAGGCTTTTAAGTTTTGTCAATTTGCATAGTTTAAATAGTATAAAATATTAAAATTTACATAACATACATTTAACATATATCTTTTAAATAAAAAAAATTAAAATGTAATTATTTTCATAAAAAAACATTAATATTGGGCACAAAATTTATGCGATTTTAAATACTTAGGGCAGAAAATAAGCAATTCTGTTGAACTGTAATACATGAAAAGTACTGTAAAATTACATCAGAAAAGGAATTTTAAAAGAAAAACATAAACATGCAAAGTTACTTGCTTTCACAATTTTTTTTTTCATAATCAAAACATCCTTGTTCCAAATTCATTATTATTATTATTATTACTTTGTATCCTTTTCATTCATATCTTAAACACGGATCTTCAATGAAATTTTTTCTTTGCTATTTTACATTTAAAAAAATCTGGAGTGACTCCACTCAACTTTCCGAACACTTACGATTAAGATCATTACCAAGCATTTAAATAATTTTTAATCGATGAATAATTCAAAGATATATACCAAATTGAAGCACAATCGAATGCACTGCTTAAACGCTAGCGCACTTTCAAGAATTTCTCCCCATATGCCATAATGTAAAAGAAATCTTTGTTGTAGCCCTGTAGAAAAACTATAAGTCGTATTCACATCAAAATCAATACCTGTCTTGCAACAGTGGTTTATAACACCCAATTTGAGCTCAATCGAATGTACCATTTAAACGCTAGCGCACTTTCAAGAATTTCCTCCCATAGGCCATAATGTAAAAGAAATCTTTGTCATAGCCCTGTAGAAAAACTATAAGTCCTATACACACCAAAACCAATACCGGTCTTGCGACAGTGGTTTATAACATATATACCCAATTTGAGCTCAATCAAATGCCCCGTTTAGGAGCTATCGTCTTCACTCACATACGCACACACACACATACATACATACATACATCTCGTAAAAATAGCATATATGAATTCAGAAGACCTCAAAACGTGTAAATACACCAAAATCTCGAAGTCGAATTTTTTCATGATTGCAATACTTTCCTTACATAGTACATGTTCGGAAAGTAAAAATGGTCAAAAATTATTTAAATTTGAAATAAGAATCAATTTTATTCTTTTTTCAAACTTGGGGAGGAGGGTGTGGAGCAGCAACTTAGTAATTTAAAATAAACAAAACTGCGGAATTCCACAGAAAAATCTCATTAATAATGTTTTTAAGAGATTTTTAAAAACAAAATATGGTTTATAATTTTATTAAAATAAAAAAATTAAAAATTCATTAAAAATCGTATAAAAGGAGAGTTCTGTGTAAAATCATAAAAAATCTGTGAAAAAATTTTAACTTTACGCAGAAAGCGTAAAACTTGGCAAAGTATGAATAAGTATACTTAAAGCTGTGTTAATGATTTTACTTCTTTCTACATGCGTCGAAAATTCAGAAGCATGATGGGTTTTGTACCTTAAAATACCAAATTTTTTCACCGAATAAAATTTACACTTTAACAAAAGTTATGCAAGACCATCATTATGCTTTATTTCAACAAAAAATTAAAAAATTCAAGTCTTGTAATCGCAAAATAATGGAACTATAATAACGAAAATGAAGCAAAGGATAATACTATTTTAATAGATTTTTAAAAACAAAATATGGGTCGTAATTTTATTAAAATAAAAAAATTAAAAATTCATTAAAAATCATATAAAAGGAGAGTTCTGTGAAAAATCATAAAAAATCTATTTGTTTGACTAGGTGGAAAGAAAAACATTTATGAAAGCAAAGAACATGTTTTTTTTCTTTTATACAGGTAATTTTACAGTACTTTTATTTACAGTAAATTTTAAGAGATTATTTTTTAAAACAAAGTATGGATCATAATTTCAATAAAATAAAAATTCAAAATATATTAATTAAAAAATGTGGTGAGATTTGTATTTTAATACACCGACTTTTTCACATGATAAAATCTACACTTTTACAAAAGTAGTAAGACCACCATTATGTGCTTTATTTCAACAAAAAAAAATCCAAGTTTTGCAATCGCAAAATAACAGAAATCTATCGATTTCCTAACAAATTTTTCAAAATCACGCAAATTTTCTGATCCAAAAATAGCCAAAAACATTTCATTTTAGATTCAAATTTTGATCGTATTTGGCATCATCTACAATTTCTCTCTCTCTCTCTCTCTCTCTCCCTCTATATATATATATATATATATACTAGCCTGCAACTACAAGAGGGCAAATGGGGCACGTGCCCCAGGCATAGTGCTATTACTTCAAAATGGAAAGAAGGGAGCACCAAGGTTTATCTTGGGTGACATGATCACTAGTTTTAGCACTGTATAATATTTAGAAGTAATCTGTAATAGGAACACCAGTTCAGCTAAGACATGTTCCAAAAAAAAAAAGAAAAGAAAAAAAAAAAAAAAAAAGGAAACTTGCAAATGCACAACATCATAAAAAAAAAGGGGGTAGATAGTATTTCTCATCATGCGCGACAACAACGGATTTTCTAAAGAGGCAAAAAGTCTTAATAATTATTGTTGCATAGCAGTTTGTAATTACATAATTATAAAACAACTCCTGACACTTCAGGGATCGAAAAGAATTTGACACTCTAGCCCAAATTTTTAATTTCCCAATTGATGAATTCAAAATAACCCTAATGGCCCTGCCATTGCGCATTTTTGCACTGTCAATTGGGCTTTTGCTGAGTGCTTCATACAGTGAAAATGAACATCCCAGGGGAACGTGAGGTGACGAGACTTGCATTCTCGCAATCATCAATTTCACTTTTGTGGAGCAGCCACAAAACAGACACAAATTTTGTTTGTGACAATCCCCACACCTTTCTACACCTAAAATTGTTCTACAGCAGAACTGTCATCAATTTGGTCATGTTCTTTGGGGAAAGAGAGATTTCCGAATGCTGACCAGAAATTCATTTCTAGACTGTTGGAGACCAATGAAAATCGTTTCCAATTCTTTTTAGTACATTGATGGCAGGCGGGCATCCCCCCACCTCCAGAACTGTCCTCATCTTGAAATTTCCTAGTAGCCAGCCTTAAGTTTGGATGAATGTGTTTTGAATATCTGAAAATGTAAATAATAACCAAGTAGTGTTTATTAATTACTTACAGAATTTATAAAAGACCGTAAAGCGTCATTTACAGTAGGAAATAATTTATTGTTATGACTACTCTTCTGTACAACAGATTGTTTCTCTAATGAGGTATTTTACGACCTAAAAGCAGGGCTTTGAACCATAATTTTTTTTCATTCTGGTTCAACTAAATATATCGCTTCAGTTTCAGCTTTTATTTCGCCAAAAGTAACGGTTCTCAGTTCAGCAACAAATGAATAATTTTATTTTATGTACATTCTTATTTGTACTAAAAATACATACAATTCTATTATAAACAAAAATTGTAATTCTATCAAAATTTAGGAGATTTTATTCATTTATTTTTGTTGGTACACTATGTTAATTGATACAATTAACCAACATGTTACCAGCAACTGCAAACAAGACAATTCTACTCAGAAAAGGGGTGATAGGTTGAGATGGGTACTTTTCGAAGCTCTATTTGGGCAAGCTGTCTTTTTATGATGTGTTCCATTTTGCTTTATTTCATATCGGAATTACATAAATTATACTGCTTATTGCTAGTTCAAGTGTAAATAGAGTTTTAAACATAAACTAGGTAGCTAAACTTCCATTCACCCCTATTTTGATGAAATTGAATCAGACCTGATGCATGTGTAAAATAGGAGGAAGGCTCTGAGAAACGAAAACAGACTAAAAAAAATATTGGTTTATTTCGGTTTGATATAATATCAACCATATAATTATCATCTTGATGATAATTATATGGTTGATGTTAAAATAGAAAATATTGATAAGTTGATTACACAGTAATAAAATGACTGAAGATATATCAAACATAATAAACCAATATTTTTTTTTTCGGTTCAGTTCCGATTTTCGTTCCGGCCAAAATAACGTTTTTTTTCTGGTTTTCGGTTCAGTTCCGGTTCGAAGCCCTGAGTAAAAGCTCATTCATGTTGGAAAGGAGATGAGAGCAGACTCGACAGATTTCGACCCCCCCCCCTCACACACACACAGTTGACATGAGAGTAAACAAATCAATTTCCTTTCTAACAGAAAATCACTTATGAAATCAAAATACAAATTAATGAAGTCAAGAAATATAAATAAAATAGTTTTTCTCAATGGACTTAATGCTGAAAATTAGAAACACAGAATTTGAATGAATAGGGGGGGGGGGAACTTAGTTGAGTCGCTAATTATGACCTAGTGCTTCAATTTCTTGACCTTTCGTTGACTTCCATAACCCTTCTTTCCTGAACTTTCCTAGAGATATGCAAATAAATTTTACTTTTTTTTTAAATTTACTTTTCCTTTTGATTAAGTTTTAATTATGAGAAGTAATTTTGTTGAACAGTACCTTAATTTTAGATGGCAAAAACAAACAAACAAAATTCTAGCAATCAGCTGATTTGACACCCGATCTAATTTTAGCTATCAATCCCAAGTTCAGTTGCAAAAAAATCACTCTGATACAAAATACAAGTGCTTATTTTGTTAAATATAAACAGAAGAATAACATCACAAGCCTCATAACAAAAATTGCATGAAAATGCTACATCTTTTTAAATGCAGCAGGTGATAAAATTCATACTTTTAAATGTGTAATTGTCACAGCATTTCTTTCCCAGATTACAGTAGCTATTTTTTACACATTTGGAAATTGTGACCTTTAGTACATTGAAAATTTTTATAAATACATATACTCACGTGGTAACACAGTAACATTCACCATTGCCTCCCCAACAGCATTTGCTGATGATACAGTCACTTTAAATGTGTATAATCCAGCCCTCAACTGAAACGGGGAAGAGTGTATTAGCTATAATGAATATTTTGGAATTGAAAAAAGCTAATAAAATGAACTAGAAAATTAAATATGTATACTGTAATCCCTTTATAGCATTACTTAACTTGTACATAAATTTTCCTTTAATAACTGCAAATGCACTATGGCATACATTCACAATTAATATACAGGGTGTCCCATGCTAATGGTGACTAATGGCTACTTCATAAACTGTTAGTCAGACACATAGTTCCAATCGCAAAATTGCTTTAAATTGTATAATTATTATTTCAGAAACAATCAAAGTCAATAAATCAATTCCTACAAAAATTATAATTTTTTTTATTTTTATACCGTTCTGCAGTATTATCAATTATATGTAAAACAAAATTCCTTATAAAATTTCATGACATTTTTTTTTAATTGCCCTTTTATGACCCAAATTCACATATTATCACATGAGTTATGAAGCAACAAACATTTTGACTTAAGTCACTTTTCCACATTTAAAAATGTCCTATTACGGTAAGCCATTAATTGATCATATAAATACTGAAATTTTAAATCATAAGTTTTAATTTCATTTTATGGAATAATGCAGAGAAAGAAGCAAAAATAATTTTAGAATACTAATCTTTAAGCAGAGGGTTATAATCAGGATTTATAAAAATCCATCCAGAGTCTTTCAAAAATCTTTTCAGTAAACGAAGTAACAGAATTTTAATAAGTTGAGTAAATAAAAAGGGCTTTGTCGAAACAATGAGAAATCTATTTTAAATTTAGAAAATCTAAACTTTTAATGCATCTGTTGGGTGTACTTGAATAAACTGAAATGAAATATCCTGTTTCAGGTAAAATGGTTGGCAGACAATAGTTACTTCAGATTCAATTTTCCTTCTGATATGGCAACAGACAATAAGCATTAAATTTAAATATTTTACTAGAGCTGAAAAATTGTTGTTTAAATTAGTTTGTTATTGTTTGTTTAAAGTACATGATATTCAAACTCGTAGCTAATTGAAAATAAAATGCTGAAATAGTGTTACTTTATGGAGAATTTCATCAGAATAAGTAAAAGGCTGTAAAGCAGTATGCTATAAAACTTCTGATTGACGATCATCCATGTGTTAGGACTATATTAAAAGTAGTGAAGTGCTTAAGAGAAACCGGTAGCTTTCGTAATCATCCGAGATCAAGAAGTATCATGGACTCAATAAAGCATGTGCCTGTAAAAGAAGTCCTAGGATATGCTCTCGCACATCCACAGTCTAGTGTAAGAAGCATTAGCGAAACATGTGGCAACTCTAAATTGTAAATATGGAACATTTTAAGAGCATAATAGTGCATATCCATATCGCGTCATTTTGGTATGAGAATTATTGCCAGGAGACAAAGAATATAGATTTGATTTCTGTAATTTCATTTTGAATAAGCAAAATGATAATCCATTATTCATTAGTGACATTCTTTGGATGAATGCATGTCAGTTTACAAGGCAGGATGTTATCTATACATAACATAGTCACTACTGGTCTCTCCAAACCTGCATATCATTCGTCAGAACAGACATCAAGTGCATTGTGTGATCAGTAAATGTGTGGTGTGGCCTATGGAAAGAGACTGTAACTGGGCTATTTCTTTTTAGGCTTTAACATCCAAAAGGTATGCACAGATTTTAGTGGGCCTAATGACTGACTTCTTAAATGAATGTGTTTCATTACAAGATCTATCACAAATGTTATTTCATTGTGATAGTGCTTCAACACATAAATCACTGAAGCTTCATACTGTTCTAACAGAAACATTTGGAAATAATATAATTGGGTATAGCAGTCCTGTTGAGTGGTTTCCTAGATCACCAGACTTAAACCCCATAGATTACTTTGTGGAGGTTTATTGAAAAATAAAGTGTATGAAAAAGAATCAACAAGTCCATCAGACTTACTAAATCATATATGTGTATCGTGCAGATATAACATGGAATGCTACACAAAGTACAAGAGAAGTTTTCAACATGAGTGCATATTTGCATTGCAGCCTAAGGAAGCTACTTTGAGCAAATGTTACGCTAGCAGGATTTGTAATACTATTTTGCTTTCAAAACGCATACATTGGTATTTTAAAATGTTTCATTTTCTAATTTAATGTTTGATGAAGTGTTTTACTCCCGTGTTTTATAAATTATTCAACACAAGTTCATTTAAAGAATTCTTTAAAAAATTATATTTTCAGTATTAGCTACATTTTTATGATAATTTATTGGATACACATAGTTTAACATTAATCTTCTTTACTGCAGTCTACATTCATAAAATAGTTAATGAAATTGCTAATAAATATTACAAGGCCAAAACCATGTACAGCTCCGGAAAAAAAGAAAGTCCCACTTGCTCTTTATTTCGCCGTCGTTCGCCATACAGGAAAGTTATATATACCATTTGTTTGCAAATAACACATACTTTAATTTGCTATTAATTTAATTTGCATAAGGAGCCGTCTTCATATTTAACTCTGCATCAACTTTGTTTTTCTCAATGGCAGCACTGTATTTTGACTTCATTAAACAAAAGAAAACCTTCAAATTACCCTGAATATAAATTTTCACCAATTTTCTACGATAATTTACGGAGATATTGCGAATTATTTTTTGCGCATCTTTAAGGGACTTTTTGCAAATTGAAAAATGCTATTTGTAAGTTCCGAACTTTTTGCCTTTCATTCATTTCGCTCAAGAGAGTTAAAATAAATAAACATTATTTTCAAGGAAAATATTTTTTTCTCTCTCTTAAAGTTTTTTATAGTTAGAATATCAAGGGTAGAAATTAGAATCATTAGTCAGTGGTCCAAATGACCCGTGAGCTCATAAGTTCCTTGGTTCGTACACATGATTTAAAGGGAAAATGCAAAACGACTGCTCACGATTTTGAAAATCTTTCTAATTTTGAAATTGTTATTGACGATTTCCCTTGATGGTTCTCTTAGACAGGTGAAATGTTGGCAGGAGTGAGAGGCTACTCGCTGCTCTTCTGACTACAAGCATGAATGTTACTACGGTCAAATTTGAAGAATGGTTTCATGATTGAAAATTTATTTGTTTGAATTCCATGTAAAAAATGCAATTACTTTTTTGCCGACCCAATATTATCACTGTGTTTGTTATTTCACTTTCTTCATTTAATATTATCGTCTGCAATGTGCAATATTCTTATAAGACTTTTGACGGAATTTTAATTTATAGTCAGATGAAAATTTAGACAGAAAAACGTGATTTTAAATGTTTTTTTAAATGTTTGATAAAGTATGGGGAGGTCCAAAGACCTAATGTTTCCAATGTTAAAAAAGTTCAAATTCATGCCTGGAATCTTGAGGATGTTAGTTTTTCAGAAATAGGACGTTGAATTAGAAGACATACATCTACTGCATCTAATTCTATACCTGGAAAATATTTTATTTGGGGGAATATGGTAGCGGACGCAACAATAGACGCTTTATAGAATCACCATCAAACTGTAAAAACCTCTAATTTATTCGCTTCAAAATTTGATATTTTTTAATACCGCTATGTTTTACTGTGTTTTTGCACAAGAAATCTAATTAACCTTTATTTTAAGCAATTTTCAAAAAATTGTCACTCAATAAATTTATGTATGGTCCCTTAACTCATGAAAATAAGATATTTTATTTCATTTAAATTAAACTACCAAACATAAAAATTTGAAATTTTGCACAGCCATGTAATATTACTTTCTGCATCTATTTCCATCAAAATTTGGCTATGTTTCTATTCATAATTTTTTTGAATATTAATTTAATAATTCATATTAATATTTTATTTAAAATCATAATGACATTAAATTATGTTTGGGTCATTTAGTTCTAATAGTACGAATAAAAATCAGCTTCTTATTATCAACATTATATGAGATATGATTTAAAGTATGAAAAAATATTTTAACATATGGGGAGGGGGATTTTGGGTGCTCATAACTCACCCATTTTCAGCTCAAATTTATTGAAATAGGGTATCCGGGGTTAAAATGAGCTAAATTTTTGAAATATGAAGTGAAATCTAGGGGTTGCTATTGGAAAAAAAAAGTTGGTGTGAATTTTAATATGTAGATGGCTCCTTATGCAATTTTTATGCATAGCAAATTAAAGTGCACGTCAATCGAAAACGATTGGTATCTGTAACTTTGCTGTATGACGATCGACGGCCGAAAAAAGTACAAGTGGGACTTTTTTTTTCCGCAGCTGTGCATTAATTTTTCTCAAATTCATTCTGTGTCCAACCCCTAGTTTGCAGCTCGAAAATTGCTCTAACTTTAAGAAGCTGTAACTCGATGAATTATGGGTTGTAGAAAGATGATTTTTTATATTATTATTGCGCATGGAATTAATATAAAGAAATTTTTTCTAAATATAACTGATCAGATGACAGAATGAAATTTAAAAATTTAAATTACATTATTTTTATAGGGATTTATTGATTGCAACTGTTTCTGATATTATAGATTATAAAATTCAAAGCATTTTTTGCAACTGAAAATAGGTATCTCAGACTAAGGGTTCAGGAAATAGCCATTGGGCAACGTTAGCACTGGACAGCGTGACGAAAAAGATAAATTGAATTATTGAAATAAATTCATTTGAATATATAATATAGGCTCACTGAAAGTGTGATATATTTAACAGTGTATTTGATAATTAAAAGCATTGCTTGAATGTGTAAATCTTCTTTAGAAAATAAAACAAAAGTAATTCTAATGGAATTTAAAAACAAATCTTATGAAGTCACACCAGGGCGTCATTCAGAACTTGATATCATTATTTTTAAGACCCACATTTAAAATTCATATAGCTATAAAGTAAAATGCTGCTCAAAAACTTTTAACCTGTTAAGGGTTTTTGTATGGATTGCAACTACTTTTGAAATGTGGTCCCTACTTGACTACTTTTAGAGACAAATTTTGCTGAAAGGTTCAATTTACATTCCCATTTAAGGAAACACTAATTAGGGAAACTATTCTAATTAAAAAGTATTGCAAAAACTTAAGTTTTTGATGACTACAAATCACAATTTTGACTTCATACTTATGTTCAACATACAACATGCACTGTCTTAGCCTATATATATATATATAGAAATATTGAAGAAATTATTTTTTAGGCTTTAATGTACTACAGTACACTCTCAATATCTCGAAGTCGAAGGGACCCTAAAACAAAATTGAGCTAGCAAGTTTTCGAGATAACAACGTCATAACCAAAACACAATTCAAGTAAAAACACAAAATACAGAATAATATTCTTAAAGTTAGTCATAAAAGATGAGAATCTGCATAAGTATGCAATGATAGCTTACATAAGCCAAAATACAACATTAATCATTAAAAACAGTTAAAAACACTTTAAAATCCGTTTGTAGCACTTTCGGTGGAAGCCACCACCTTCTTCAGATCTGGTCTTAATTCTAAATGCCTGGCTCTCTTCCTCAGCAAGGCGTTCCACCCAGGATCTATCTGCGCATGCGTCATGTCATTTATAGCACCATATGTTATTATAATCTGTAAGGTCTCCATGTTTAGGGCATAATGACTATTTTTGTAATTGGCGAGTTTTTGGCTATTACGCCAATTACAAAAATAGTCATTATGCCCTAAACATGGAATTTTGAAGTAATGTTTGGTGGGGGAAAAAACTACTATAACGGCTTTCCTTTCTGGGATAATGCCATGAGCCTTGCAAGTGTCGATAAACAGAATGATTTTCTTCTTTTTGCACATGGTTCTATTTATTTGCTTCAGCCAGTCTGCAAAAATTTTGCTTGACATCCAAGCCTTTTTGTTCATTTTATAATGAAGAAGAAAGGACATCATTCCTTTAATGCACCTAGGGCTTCTGGATTTTCCAATCATCAAAGGAGTTAACTTCTCTGTGTCACTCATGTTAGCAGCTAACAGTACTGTTACAAGATCTTTACTCTATTTTCCTCTGTGACATGTTTCTCCTTTGAAAACTGCAGCTTTGTCAGGCAGTGCTTTAAAGAAAAGCCCCATCTCATCAGCATTGTACATGTTGTCCGCAGGGCCCGTTTATCGGCAGGGCAACCGGGGCATTTGCCCTGGGCCCACCAATTTCAAGGGCCCAAAAATGTTCTATTTTTCAACAAATTTATATTTGATAAAAAAATTTCATTTGTTAAAAAATTTATATTTAAAAAAAAATTTGTATCGAAAAATATGTCGAAAATTCTTTATTACTTACAATTTTTATTGAGATAAATAATCTGTAATTTTCCTTTGTTTTAAATGGGCAGATGCTACTTTAAAAATACTGTTTTGGATATCCATAACAGTATTTTTAAAGTAGAGAGACCTTTGTAGAGTCTCAGCATCATCACTGCGGCATTCAAAAAATCGTGATAATGTTTTTGCAGCATTTAATGCGTCGGATATGCGTGGTATAGTCTCCTCTGTTTCTTCTTCACTATTATCAGAATCATAACAGATAGGGCTTTTCAGGAGGCATTTACATTGATGAATGACAAATAAAAAACATGGTCTTGTTCTTAGCCCTACCTAGCACGCGAAAAAGATAAGATCGCTCCCTTCATTTATACACTATTCATCTCACTAGAGAATCTGAAAACTGACAATGAGTGTTTTTGAAGGTACTGAAATTTCTGAGAACAAGGAAGTAAAATTCTTAAGAAAAGCAAAATTTTATTTTTGGCTTTGGTATAAAAAGTACGTTATAGCCGTAGTATGTACTTTTGTTAAGTACGTTTTATGCAAAGGTAAATAACATTATAAATATAGGACTTCAATCGGGACCTAGCTTCTAGGTACGTTATAACCGATAGTATGTCCGATAGTATCCCAGGTCCGTTATAACTGGTGCGCACTGCATTTATATTTAGTGTTTAAACAAACAGTATATTTAAGTAGCTATATGTATCTAAAATAACTTACATGCATAATACTGTTTTCGTGCAATTTCCCGTAAAATATTTATGGTCCGGTGCAAAGGCCCAAAAATTTGTGTTTGCCCTGGGCCCAATATTGTGATGATCGGGCCCTGGTTGTCTGGGGAATAATCTTTCAAAAGATCAGGAAGTTTTTTAAACCAATCAGAACAAATTTCATTGCTCATTGATTGGCCTTCACTGCACAAGTTTCAGAAAATAATGATGGGGCAATTTCTAAAGTTCTCCAGTCATCCGTTACTGCTTTTAAAATCCTTGTGCTCTAGCTTCTCTGCAAACTGTTTGGCCTTTTCTCTTAACACGTTGCCTCCAAGAGGAACATTATGATCTCTGGATTGTTTAAACCATTTTAAGAGGCTTTTCCTCTAAGTCGGGATATCCGGCCATTCTAATCTTTTACATGGCTCCTTTTTCCTGCTCAAAAAGTTTCTCAATTTTGTTCCTGTTTTTCAATACTGAAAGTGAATGCTGGAATTTGGAAATCCTTTGTGATTTGTCCTTTTTTTCCAAATTCATCTACAGCCTCTAAAATATTTATCTTTTTTTCTATTGTTAGCACATTCAACTTTTGCTTAACACTCACTGTTTCCTTTTCTTTAGAATTTTCATTTTGAGACTAGAATTGACTACTTGCTGACATGTTTTATCACTTCACTAACGTTTTTTGCACTAACTTAACCATAAGCAGTAAAATCTGAAAACAATTTCAGACAACACAACTAAGCAACAAGCATATGACAAATGACTGGGTAGCTGAACTCTTATGGGTGGGAACTGGCGAGATAATGCATACATCTTCAACCTCATCCTCTTCCTGCAAAAATGTTACACCTGAACCCATGATAAGGATCTTGTTTACTCCCTTTGTGTGCCGCTCAAGTGACCAGATGGACTTATCAGAAAATTCCCCCTCACAGATCCTTGGAAGCATGCCTCTAAATTTGCTTTGACTTAAATAAATGGAGATTCTTCCAAAAAATTTTCAAAAATTTTACTTTCTTGAAAAAAAATTTTTTTTGAGAGATTTATTTCAAAAGAAAATTTGACATAACAAGGTTTTAAATGAAAACTCTTCGACATAAAAATTAGCATTAGATGAATATGTAATATCAAGGGGAATTTTTTTTTTATATATATATCAAGTTTTTCGAGATATTGAGAGTACACTGTACTTCTATAAACAATCTACAGGTTTCAACAAGGATAATTTTTATTCTAGGTATTTAGACTATGAATATAGTCCAGTAAAATTAGGATTTTGCCTTACACTAATCCTGGGAAAGCTGGAAATAATCCCATTATTCTGCATCTTAGTGAAGGGACTTGAAATTTGCCCCATTTTACCAAGTAAGCTTTCTGCATGACACTACAAAAATTCCAAAAACTGAACTTTTTCCATTTTTTTTTTTGTTTTTTTTTTTCAAATAACTCACTTTACAGAGAAAACCTTAGTTAAATTGTAGAGCACAAAATTCTGTGTTGATTAAGTATCTACCTTTAAAAATTCTATCATTAACAAGTGAGATATCATTAGTAAAAAAAGGGAAAAATTTCAACTTTTTGCAAAAATGCGTATGAGATACATTTTTTTTTGATAAGGTGAGTAATGTTTCAGTTTTCAAAAGTAAAAAAAAAAAAAAGAGTTTTTTTTTAAAGTTGAAAAAATGCAAACTTAAAAAAACTATCATTAAAAACCTATAAAAACAATCTTCCAGTCAGAAGTGCCTTTTGATTACTTCTCATGACTATGCTCATTGCCAGATCTGCTCTCGGTTCCTTTGTCATCATAACCGATGGCCCGCTTTTGATCAAGCACCATGTGGCACCATCTTTAGTTGACAGGTCAATGCACTATGTCATTAACAGCTTTGGGGTGGAGATAATTTAACTGCTTTGCATTAAAATCAATAGCTTTTATTTTGATAGTTTTTCGGATGTTGTTTAGATCTATTGTTATGTTTAATTTATGAGCAATACAAGATAAGGCTGTGTTTAATTTTCCTAATTTTAAGTCTGCTATATGTTCCTTTTTCCTTTCTTTAATTTTCTTTTTAGTCACTCCTATGTAGCATCATATTTTATTTGTTTTGTTAAATTTTAGGTTTACTTTGTAAAATGCTGTCATTTCTTCTTTAATTATTAAATTATCTGTCCGTTCGGATTCTTTTAAAGATTGTCTAGTCATATTTGGTTTAATTCATATTTCAATTGCTTTTCTATTGGCAGTGTGAACTATTTTTATGTCTGCTCCTCTGCAGTATGGGATAGTAGTAATGTATTTACTTTTTTCTGGTTGTCTATTGTTCATTTTCTCAAGTTCCTTTATCAACAAACTGACAATAGACAACTGGGAAAAAGCATACATATACATCACATGTTAATTAAATACACAATATTATTTGCGAATAATATTGCCATAAGCAAAATATATATCTTATTATTACAAAGCATGCATGCAACACAAGTATCAAGCATTACAAAGCATTTACAAGTACAAAGCATTTTTTTATGACAAAAAAGAGAGAATTTTGTACTTTAGATAACTTCAGATTCTTAGTATTTTGTGCTTCCATTGTACCAGGTTCATCTCCTTCAGGGTGTGAAATAAGTGTCCATTCATATTTGTATCCATCACTTTCTCCTAAAAATACAAAACGAAAAAATATATGCCTTAACACCAAAATGCTAGAAACTTTTTTAAAGTCACAGTATTTATATTTTATGCCATAAATTTCTGTTAATAGAACATGAAAACTAGGTTTTTGATGGTTCCTTTAAGCAAAAATAAATAAATAAATAAATAAACAAATGATAATCTTTAACAACTATTAGTATTATTTGTAAACCTATTTTTAAATATACATAGTAAATGCCTTGCATGTAAAATTTTACGTATGGAAATAACCTGGACCAAAAATTTTAAAAGTTACAGCACATGTTTGAGTGTAAAATAATAGTAAGCAAATACTAAACTTTATAAAGTTCTATCAAATATAGGCAACTCTCTTTAATAATCACAAGTTGGGATTAATGGTACAGTGAATTGAAGAATTTTGGGTAAGTCACTTTACATTTTAATGCCATTTTATTTATATAAAAGTTTTAATATAAATTATTAAATAATTATTTTACTCGTATATAAAGCTTTTAATCTAAATTTTAAAATCATCTAAGTTACACAAGTTCTCTAGTATGTTTCTCTTTAATCTTTCACATCAGTACATTTACTAAAGGTTTTTCTTTATAGGTAAAATACAGTAGAAGACCCAAAATCCACCGATCCGAAATCTGCAAGGCTCTAAAATCCGCACTGTCTGTTCAATGTAAGCAATGAAATCTGTCCTGCCAGCTGCAAGTTCAGAAAACTGCAGTATAACCAGAGTAAAACTATTTAATAATTCCCACTTGAAAAAAAAATATATTTTAGAATTTGTGAACTCTGATGGTAACATTGATAACCTTTAGATGACTGATGGTGACATGATTGACACTGAACTACAGTCACAAGATACTGAACTTTGACACAGTAACAACTCTGAGGATGATCAAAAGATCAATAAAATAACATTTAATGAAGGTTTGGTACTGAGAGAGAAATATTTCAGATTTGTAGGGCAGCAAAGCTGTGTTACAGAAGAAGAAATAATGAGGGTTTGAAAAAGAAGAAAAGAAAACATAGAACATCCTAAAGTCTTCTATATTGCTACAATTCAAGAAATGTTTAAAAATTTTGCATGCATCTCTTAATTTTGTTTATAGTATTATTCCTCTGTATTTTTATATTATGATTCTGATTATAATATAAGTAATATTATATGCTTCCCTCTCCCTTTTTTTAAACTTATTTATTATTATCTGGGTGGGGATGGAGGGAAACAGAATAATTTTCCTATTATGTCCCAAAATCTGCAAAAGTAGTGGAACAAAGCTGTGTGGATTTTTGGGTCTTCTACTGTAAAATTTTAGAAAATTTACGAATCTCAAAATAATGGATATGCAAATAAATGTTCAGTTAATAGAGCAGCTTTATAGTATAAAGAAAGAAAATAAGAAATATGTGAGCAATATGTGGAAGCAGGCCGTCGTGGATGTGTCAGGCACCTTTGTGCAAACACCGATTTAGTGCCCCTACATAAAAAAAATGTCAGTCTTCGAAACCAAAGTATCACTTTACTATTCCATGTACTTATTCAGTTGGCAAATATTATAATTAAACAGACTCAGAATGGTGACGCCCCTATAAATATTCAGTCTTTGAAACAAAATTATGATTTTACAATATCATATTTGTATTCAGTAGAGAATATACGGCATTGCTCTGGACCGCAGGGTTGCCTGATGGGTACCCGGCTCTGCTGAAAACTTACCCAGTGCGGTATACGTACTCATGAAGTCAGTGGAACTAAAAACACTGTGGTAGGTAGCTAACAGTTACCATGGGTGCGGAGATCAGATTTGCTTCCATTTAGACTAGTCTTTTGCAGAGTTCTAGGGATATGGAATTCATTAGGTTCAAGCGTGGACTTGCGAGGTATCCTTCAAGGGGTTGCCTGTTCTTTACATCCAAAAAAACCAAGTTTTGACAAAAAATTACACCATGAGCGAAATAATAAACTTCCATCCATATTATCAGATGCTGTAGAAAATAAAATAACGTGGCTTTTTTTTTTCTTTCTTTCAGTAATTATGATGTCATTTTGACATCATGTGTTTAAAAATGAGTTAGAAATCTAATTACATTAAAAGGCTTCGACGCAAAAATTTACTATTATAAAAATTCAAAGTATTTTGTTTAATGCGCGTGTTACCCTTTTGCGATTTTTGAGCTTTGTGATTTTTCAGCAACCATAACAACAAAAGGAAACTTGTATTTTTTAAAATCGTGGGAAATTCAAATGTCGCCACAAGATGCAAAATACTAATTAACAAAAAAGGAAGAAAATCTGAAACACTTTCAGATTTTAAACACGCACCAAAGTGCTATATATTAAAAGCATATCATAGTTTATGCGTCGTCCCTATTTTTCTTCCTTATTCCATTAAGTTGGAGAGTGTATCATTATTCATGACTGTGCCGTATTTTTCTTCCTCCTTTCATAAAACCCATCTTTGGAATCGAAATCTATCTTAAAATCGCCTACTCAAACTATTTTACGATCGTTACCAAGTATATTACAACTATACTTCACCGTATTAAATATTGTTTCTAATGTCCATCATAATCCATGAGTGTGCCGTGTTTCTCTTTCTGGGTTGATTCCTACTTTAATGCCCCGACTCTCGCCAAGGTGGCAATCATTAAACATATGGAGCTACCACGACGATTTTTTGTATTTATGTGGCAATCATAATTTAGAATTAAAATGACGATTTGGAACAACCTGTAAGTAAAGCATTCCGTTACATTTTTATTTATTTTGGGTTGCTAATTTATTTAGTTTTAATAATTAAGTGTCCTCAACTGGTGCGTTTATTGCTAATTTGTTCACTTTAGTTTTCATATAGTTCTTTTGGGAGCATTGAAATCTGTACATAAGTCCTAGAGACCCATGACTGAAAAGTGTGGGATTTTTTAGGTTGGCGAAAGCGGGGGCATTAAAATAGGAATCAACTCTTGCTTGTAACGTAAAACACATCTTTGGAATAGAAATCTACATTGAAATCGCCTACCAAAACTGTTTAACAATTTTTGCCAGGCATAGACAAACTATGCTTCACCTTTATAAATACCATTTGGAAAGTGTATCATAATCTATGAGTGTACCTTCTATGCTATAAAACACTTCTTCAGAATTAAAATCTATACTAAAATCGCCTATTAAAACTATTTTACAATATTCGCCAGGCGTTTTCTAACTCTACTAGAGATATATTTATAATAAATTGTCGTGTTTTGGCACCAAATTTAGCGATCTATTATCAAAAATTGCAAACCTTGTGCGACTTTCAACATTTTATTAATGCCTCCCCCCTCCACGTTATCTGGCAAACACATTTAAAAAGTGACTCGACATGCTAATTGTAGGAAAAAGTGTCCATACAAAAAATCTGCGAGAAATTAATAGCACTCTGGTGCTAAAAAAGAAAGAAAGGGGAGAGGAGAATAAAGTGTTTCCCCCCCCCTAATGTTTAACGAGTGAATGCACTTCACAACTAGTAGAAAGCTCACTTTGATATAACGTTTCCGATTTACACTGAGATACCAGGACATTGATTCAAAAGTAATGAGAAATCCTTAAATCTAAATAAGAAGCATGAAAACATTTTAATTTTATATGTGCACTGTTTGTTTATAAATAAAGGAATATAATACAAGGAAAACTATAAACGACAAGTTTTTGCACTGTTTGTTTATAAATAAAGCAATACAATACAAGGAAAACTATGAATGACAAGTTTTTGCACTGTTTGTTTATAAATAAAGCAATATAATACAAGAAAAACTACAAACGACAAGGTATTAAACTATATTAAAACTTGTTGTTTGTAGTTTTCCTTGTATTATACTGTTTTATTTATAAACAAACAGTGCACATATAAGAACTATATTATTACTAACTAGTTAATTAGTTAATATTAATAACTCAAGTTATATTATTAACTTGAAATTATTAACTAATTTTTAAAAAAATTACATATTATTTAGAAGCATCAACTATTGAAGCTTCTTTAGTTTATCCAGATTTCATAAGATAGGTTTGAAATTCAAGTGAACGATTTCAGCGTAGAAGATTCTTGCAGATAGTTATTAATTTAATTCCAAGAACAGTAGATTTTTTAATAAAAAGTCAAACATTTCTAAGGGCTGATTAATTTAGCTTTCACACTGACAACTCAAATGGAAAGTGAAGTATATCTTATTACTACAACATGGGAAAATGAAACAAAAAAAAGTAAAAAAGAACATAGCTTATGTATTTTATTAAATTAAATTCTGAATTTTGTTTTGAATATAAAATACGGAAAAAGAAAAAAAAAACATTCTACTGCAGAATTTAAAAATTTGTGCACTGTTCAAAATGTTTTCAAAGGCATGACAATGCATTAATAAAATGTTTAAAAGCATGGTACAAAATAAAAATACGTATGGTTGAAAATTAGGGCTCTATCAATAAAAACGAAATAAAATCCCTTTAATGTTGAGGAAAAAAATGTTGAACGTCAATTGTTGAATTAGATCTTTCTAAAATTATAAAACAGTTTGTACAAAGAAAACCACGAAAGTAACATTATAATGGCTAAAATTCTTTTAAAATATTGATATCCTTAAAAGAGTACTAAAATTTTGCCCATATCTAAACTTTGATAATATGTCAGAAAATCTGAAAATACATTCACAGTAAAGATATTTCTTCATAAGAGTAAAAAGCTTAAAATTACAACAGCAAATTTAATTATTTGATAATTATGGCTGGTATTGCTTGTAATAAGCTGGTTCAGTTAGAGATTTTTTTAAAAAGGAGCCACTAGTATTATTTATAGTGTGCGACTGTAACTGGAAGTGATAAATATATTCATAGCGAGATTGCAGTATTTGGAAATGTGTCAGTTAAATTATTATTGTAAATAAAATTCAGTACGTCCTTTGCCATCATATTCTTATCCAGAAGACATTTTAACGATATTAGCTGATCGAAAAGAGATTCACCATCGATATCATCAATTAATTTTAAATGCAAGTCTTTGCACATTTTAAGATTTCTTTTTCACCCTAATCAGACAACATATTTATATGTAATATAAGTTTAAACATCTATGTATATATAAATATGCTAAGCAAAACCTTTGTGTCCCTTTTGCAGCGCACTGCTCAAACGGATGACCGTGAAATTCGGCACAGTTAAAGTTCGTATGGAGTTGTTTGTGCGAATGTTAAAACTTTTGTGTAGTATGCTAATGCACTGTAAAAAATTAGAGAAGTAATTTGTCACGCGTATTTTGCGCCAAGTCGGGCGATGGTTCCATTTTTGTGTCAATTTTGAAATAACAACACTTAGTTTCAGCAGTACTATAGGGTTATAGAATTATAGCAAATCTATATATATACCGGGTGATTCAAAACAGATGTTAAGGTAATTATTTTTTAAACCGTAAGGGATCGAAACATACTTCCAATTAGAAAAGTTTGTCAAATTAAGAGTAGCTTTCAGATATGGCATTTTTTTACTGGGGGTTGTATACATATTAAAATACAAAATTTAATTTTTATACGGTGCCTCCTATCCTACCCTTTATATTTAGAAGAATGTTGCTCTTTGCCTAAGAAAATTAATAAAACAAATCCCGTGTCTATACGTGGAATAGTTTCTGAGATATATCAATTTGAAAATTTTGGCATTTGTCACCAAGCAATAAGGGGACGTCTCCTGTGTGAGAAAAATGTAATTACTTTTCAGCTAATGTTAATGTATGTTAATAGTCACTTTATAGACACAATTGACCCCTGAAATCTTAATTCGCTAGAATTTCCTGTAAAGCCTATTTGGCAGTTTCTGGTGACAGTTACCGCATCATAGTAACATATACCATTATTTGGCCATTCTCTTTTACACTTTAAAAATCACTAGCTGACTGTCCGTTCTTCGCACGGTAGGAAACGAAACTGTTTCTTACATGACATAAAAAAAAGTACTTCAGTTTCGTAAAAGGAAAGAAAAGAAAAGAAAAGAAAAGACGGTTTACAGCGAAAACGCTTCACTTTCAAAATATCTTATTTCTACATCATACTGTTTTTAGGTTTAAGTTATAGCATTAATTCATTAGACACGACATGATAGAGAAAACTGTTTTACTTTATTGTTATTTTGCTCATTTTACACTCACTTGCAGCAGAGCATATTAAAGTTAATTTGAGATGTTGGGGTTATTTCTAGCTAATCGGCATTTCAAACATTTTTCGGAGCTATTTTGCTAATGAATGTAAATTTTGTGCAAGGGCTTGTTAAGTTGCTAGAATTCAGCCAAAATCAAAAGTATATCTAATGCCTATAAATCGCCAAAAGTCATCAAAACTTGGCGATATTTCCCACGATTTTTGGGAATACATACGACGACCGTAGACAAACTGATAACGAATATTATGTATTATGTTAATTAGAATTTTCCACCTTGTGGCGACATTTGAATTTTCAACGATTTTAAAAAATGCATTGGTAGCTTGAAAAATCATAGTGCTAAAAAATTGCCAAGAGAAGCTCGTGCAATAAACGAAATGCTTTGAGTTTAGTAAATTTTTATGCCAAAGCCTTTCAATCTAATTAGATTTCTAACTCATTTTTAAACTCATGATGTCAAAATCGCGTCATTCTCAGTTTCAGTATCTAACATGAATTAGTGAAAGAAGGGAAAAAACTCCATTATTTTACTTTTCCTCAGCATCTGATAATGTGGAAGTTTATTATTTCATTTGTGGTGTTATTGTTTGTCAAAGCTTGTTAACGTAATTAGGATTTCTAATGCATTTTTAAACTTGTGACATCAAAATGACGTTAATTTCATTAGATCGCCAGCATATAGATGGTATATTATATGATCACTATTTTACACAATTGGAAATTGAAAAAGGTTTTTTTTAGGTGAAAATTATTGAAAAATCTGAAAAGATCATGGAACATTTGGATTTTCAGAATTTTAAAGATGATTACGGACAATTCTATGTCGTTTTAGCTATCTGTACAAAATTTCGAGCCGATCAGTCGCGGTCGAACGGTGTGGAAGGAGTTCCCGGACAAACAAACAAACTTTCACATTTATATAATACATGATAATTAGTATTTTCCACCTCTTGACAACTTTGGAATTTCTGACGATTTTAAAAAAATGCGTTTCCTTTCGTAATTGGTTGCTTTTATTTTCGTTATGGTTCCTTTAAAAATCCTGCTCAAAAATCGCCAAGGTTAGCTCGCACTATGAATGAAATGCTTTGCATTTAGTACATTTTTATGTCAAAGCCTTTTAACCTAATTAGATTTCTAACTCATTTTTAAACTCATGATGTCAAAATCGTGTCATTCTCAGTTGCAATATCTAACAGGAATTACTGAAAGAAAAAGAAAAAAAACACGTTAGTTTACTTTTCTACAGCACCTGGTAGAAGTTCATTATTTATGCTCGTGCTGTAATTTTTTGTAAAAGCTTGTTAAGGATTTCTAATGCATTTTTACACATGTGAGATCAAAATGAGTCAATATCGCTTGAATTATTGAAGATAATAAACAAATAAATCTAACTTTGTCAACTATACTCACTAATGTGCTCAAATCGGACATTTGAGTAGCTCTCTTACCCTGAAAATTGTGAAAAATCATAAAAAATTGGGGAAGAGATGGATTTTCAGAATTCTAAAGCAGCCTACGACCTGTCCTGTACCGTTCTACATGTCTGTGCAAAAATTCAAGCCGATTGGTCGAATGGTGTGGGAGGAGTTCCTGGACGAACAAACAAACTTTCACATTTATATAATAGATTATTGTTTGTTTTGGATTTTTCTTTTTTTTTTTTTTGGGGGGGGGGGGAGGTTGCCAATGAATGTAGTTTTAATAATTAAGGGTCTTAAAATTCTTTAGCTGGTGCATTTATCACTATTTTTTCCCCTTTTATTTTCATCTAGTTCATTTGGGAGCTTTGAAACTTGCACATAATTCCTCAAACCCATGTCTGTAAAACTCGCCAAAGTGGGGTGATATTTTAGGTTGGAGAAAGTGGGGGCGTAAGTGATTGGTGATTGTACTCAATTAATTCAACATCCGACATCATCAAATAGATGCTTTCAGAAGAAAACTGCCAAATGAATACAGCTAATTATATCATTTTCTAAAAAACGCATCACTGAAATCTTAAACTCCCGTTATCCACGCGATCGTATTAGCAATTTTAAAATTTATGAACTTTAAGAAAGATATTTCGACTTAATTCTTTTTCATGCTTTTTAATTTGATGTGAAAATGACATAATAACTTAAGAAATGCTGTACTTATGTGTGGAGACAGGCTCTTATTCTGGTTACTGATTGGTTGAGGAGAGTATTATGGTCACAGTGCATGGTCAAACTGTATCAGAAACGACTTCAAGAATCTGCCGTTAGCTGCCTTAGCATTTTAATATTATATACAGATTCTCTGGAAGCGTGATGTAATTAGTGGATCACCCCCCTAAAAGAATAAATTATCGCTAATTTCATAAAGCAGTACCGATCATTTTAGATAAAGCTGTACCTGTTAATTCCACACGTTTGTACGCATTTAATTGCTTTTCCCAACAATGGGATCTTTATTTATCTTTTATCAACTCATAGATGGTCTCCTAAAGTAAAAATTTTTTCGCCTGAAAACTGAGGCCAACACAGTAGGAAAAGTGGTGCAAGTCATCAGTGTCAAAATTAATTTTCTCGCTAACTATTTCACTTAGAGACACGGGATTTGTTTTATTAATTTTCTTAGACAAAGACCAACATTATTCTAAATATAAAGGATAGGAAAGGAGGGACCGTATAGAGGGGAGTGTATTCTACGCTCCTTACTATGTGAAGAATTAAAAAAATGTTGGATGTAGAGTCCACCGTGAAGTAAAAACAACTTCCGAATAAAAACTTAACAAATTTATTCAGGATGAATTGAGCATGTGAGCTCTACACCACACTAGCACAGAATTAGAACATGCAGTCCCAAGGCCGCTGAAAGGAACACTCTCACACACGAGGGAGCAAGCTCTGGCAGTGAGAGCGAGGCAAAGAAAAGAAGCCAGTACCATTATATTCCTCTAAAATTTTGAATAAAACAGTTGAATTAACAAGATTGTTTATGATGTATATATAATGATAATAATAATAATCCTTCGAATTACCTTGCTCAATCACCTATTGCAACAATTCCTTTGTTTAAAGTAACAGAAACTATCAGTTTAACACTTTCTTTGCCATAGTTCACACAAGAGAAGGCATAATTAGTGTTGAATACATAGGTCTGGTTTCAAAAACATAAAAAGTGTCATTAAAATTAATTATTCAAATGTCAATAAAATTAATTATTTTATTTTATAATTATATCCACTTATGCTACTCCTTTCACTTCTTTATAAAAAGTGTAGTTGTAAAAAGGATGAAAATAATTTAGTACTCTATATACGATTGGAGAAAATTAAAGTTAATAGTAAGTACATTAATTTTGAGTACAGTAGCAAATATAAAAAAATTTTGTGTGGAAGGGGCTAATTTTAATGAAAAAGCTTATTTGACCCAAACATGTTGTACATTAAAACAAAATTTTACCCTAAAGCAATGTAATTAGTTTTAGCTCTGGTTAATTTTTTTTTAAACTTATTTTACCTATGCAAAATACATAATAAAACAAAATGTTACCCTTTAGGATTTTTTTAAATTTTAAATTTTTATTTTTTGTGGATCGGGGGAGCAGCACTGTTTGCATATGTAATGCAAATTACTACCTGAATAAAAATTTGACCTTGTGGATAGCACTGAAAGACAAGTTTGGGGAAACTGGAAGCAGGTTTTAGGAGATGAGGGGGCAGGGAAAGAAAGGATGCTAACAAAGCAGTACTGTATAGAAGAAATTGTATGAAGAAACCTAACGATAAAGCCCTAAATTTGCAAAAACATTGTAGAGGGGCCTTTTAGCGGGGAAAGCCCTTTCCTGGGTGTCTACAATATAAACTTAAACAAAAAATGTTTATTTCTCCGATTTTTTTCCAAAAAAATATTAATTTTTTCGATAAACTCTTCTTCAGTTGTCTCAGTGCCTCCTTTACCTTGATGCCTTTGTGCGGTGCACAACCTGCACACCCACCATCTACGGGCCTGTGTGGAAGGCAATTATTTTCAAAGATTAAAACATCTGAAGATAAAAATTTATTCTTTACAATAAACTATGAGCTTAGAAAGTTGGGTAAATAGAAATATAGTAAATGACCCAAAATCTGCACAGCTTGGTTCAAGAAAAGAGCAGATTTTAGAATTTTGGGTCATAATAGGAAAACTATTCTATTCCCTTCTACCACTAACCAGATCGTAATAATAATAAAAAATACAGTAAAAAACAAGGTAAGCAAATCATATTACTAACATTATAATTAGAATCATAATATAAAAATACAGATAAATAATACTGCATACAAAATTATGAGATTATAAACAAATCCTTAAATTTTTTAAACAAAATTTATTGAATAGTAGTTTGAGACTTTAGGATATCTTAATGATAGAATTAGTTTTTATTTTTTGTATATTGTCATTATTCCCTGTTCTGTAACATAACTTTGCTGCTCTACAAATCTGAGATTTATCTCTCCGTGCCAAACCTTCATTAAATGTTATTCTATCAATTTTTTGATCGTCCTCAGAGTTGTTACTATACCTGAGTCTATATTTTGCGACTGTAATTCGGGGCCAATTACGTCACTTATCAGTCATCTGAAGGCTATCACAGTTACCATCAGAGTTCACAAACTCTAAACTATCATTTTTTAAAGTGGGAATAGCTTATTTAGTAGTTTTACTCTGAGGTTATACTGCAGTTTTCTGAGCTTGCAGCTGCCAGGGCAGATTTTAGTGTTTTCATTGAATGGACAGTGCACATTTTAAAGCCTTGCATATTTCAGATTGGAGGAATTTGGGTCTTCTACTGTAATTCAATATGAATAAACATCCTATAGTTATTTTTACTTTCTAAAATCAAGATCTTTTCATACTCATTTGGAAATTTTAGCATTATGATAATATACTGTCACACAGAAAAAACGTATTTCAAAACTATTTATTTACCTGGAGGCAAAGGTAGATACAGCACATGAAAATTTATTTAAATAATGTAACTTTTATTCATAAATAAAGGATATATATATATATGACATTTTTCATACCATCTTGCTGCTTTAAAGCATAAGCAGATAATGTAACTTCATTTTCAGGTAGTTGTAATGTTACATTGTCTCCTGCAGAGACAACTAATTGATGAACAGGAGAAGCCGTTGTTGATACAACCTTATCCAAGATAGTTTTGTTTTGTGCAGAACCCTTAAAAACACAAGAAATAATATAGTCCATAATTGAACTGTTAAAATGTTACATTGAAGTAAATTTTTTAAAAATTATATTTAACACAAATTTAATCTCACTATCACTGTAATGCAAGAAAAACTTTTTTTTTCTCTTTTCATACAAAAAAAGCAAGCAAGAAAGATTTATATGGCTATAAAATATACATTTTCTTTGCTGTTAAGAATTGTCTTAGAACATTTAATTTCATAAAAAATAAGCTTTTCTATTTTATGGATAAATCCTTTAAAAAGTTCTTTTTAAGGATTTTTAATTTTTTTACAGTTATCTAAAATTAAAAAAGGTTTAAATTTAAACTTTATTTTTTTCTACAAAAATTACATCAAGCTACACATATAACACATCAGATACAGTGAAATACGTTTAACACAAAAATGCTTTAACATGAAAATGCTTAACATGAAAAATTGGTTAACACGAAATGATACAGTGATCCGGACAGTAACTATGCAGTTTATTATTAGAGATGTAACGAATAGTGATTTGGCCGAATAGCCGAATACCGAATATTCGCCCAATAGCTGAGGCCGAATACAGAATATTCGGCAAATAGTTTAGGCCGAATACCAAATATTCGGCGGCTGAATATTAAATTTTTTAAAATTTCAATTTAATTGCAAATAAAATATCGCTTTTCAATTTTGTAATTAAATACTAAATAAAGACTAATTAAAATTCATTTTATGTTACCTGTAGGTACTTAAAAACACACAACAGTGTATTATGTTTAAAACTAAAGAAATCTTGGTCATGAAAAAAATAGCTTAGTTACAAAATGAAACACTAATAACAGCATAATTATATTTTGAGATATTAATAATTTAATAAATCTGCTATGGTAAATGTGATTAATCTGGTAACTGTACACCCGGTCACAGAAACCATGCGACACAGCGACACCCGTCGCAGATTCTTGAGAAAGTCTGCAGACTATTTTAAGAGTTCGTATTGAACGATATCGCCGACTGCACTCAGTGATTTAATATAAAATCTTTCTCCATCCTTTTTGTGAATAATCATATTTTCGTTCACTGCAAGCCCATTATGCTAACTTTTGTTCAACAGTTAAAATTACAATATATTTTTGATAAATAATGATTGTTTCGACAAAATATTTCTTAATCTTTTGGGTGAGTTTTTATTTTTCAACCAAATTTTGAAATTTTGTTGGATTAAAATATAAAATGTGTTTATAAAGTTCATTAAAATGCTATTTGAAAAATGAATTGACAGAAGAGATTTGCTGGCCAATACTTCACAGAAAATTTTACAAAAAAGAGGGGAGGGGCATAATTCTAAAACTGGTTGTCAAAATTATGTAACTGAATAAGAGAAATCTACACAACTTGAAATTGTAGGCAAAATGAAGGATCTAAATTGTACAAATGCTGTGTATTTGACATATAAGATGAATGTGCTGATTTAATATGCATTTTATGGGTAACCTGCCATGTACCAGCAGTTTATCTTGCAGACTACTTTTGTATTTTTAAATCTGCATGGCAGACTGGTACAGAAAATTCTGCAACTGGGACTATACATAATCAAATCATGTTTTGGGCTTGACAGCCTCTGAGAAAAACATATTTAGCAGCTTTTCAAAACTATGTTTGTAATTGAGGATCTGAAAAAATTCCTTCTATCACCACCCAATAAAGAAAGTAGGAAATGAAGTCAAGAAACGTCGCCAAGTAGAAAAGTCTGCATTTCTGTAATATTATTAAATACATTATGTTCCATTCAGCTTAAAATTCAATGACTTAGAACATTTTATAATATGAAATTAACATTTTAAAGTATAGCTAAGCAATATTTCTTGTAAATGCATTAAAAAAAAATAGTTTTCTCTCTTTGTTCTGAAATTATTCAGCTGAATATCTAGCAATATTCGGCCACAACTATTCGGCCGAATACCTGTTCAGTATTTGGCTTACCGAATATTCGGCCAACTGAGTATTCAGCCTACCGAATATTTGGCAAAACAACCGAATAGGCCGGATACCGAACAGTGGCCAAATATTCATTAAATCCCTATTTATTATGAATTTTTAACATGAAATTCTTTTAACATGAAAAAATATATTCGTTCCGCGAGTTTCGTGTTAAACGTTATTCATTGTATTTTAAAAATACAGAAATTATTTGAAAAATGAAGGCTAGGATTTTTAAAAATCAACTAACTACAATTCGTAGTAAAATATCAAGATACTATTTAAGACTGTTGAATTCAGAGCACTCACTGAATGAGATTACATTTAATGGATCCATTTGAAATTTATGTTTGCATTAATTCATGCATCTCTATTCTTAACATTAGACAAAATATGTCTAATCTTAAGTAAAATGATTTTAATTAAGCAGAGTATTTCAAAACTACATGAATAAATTATAAAGTGTAGTAGAGGAAACCAATATAATTTGAAATCACATAGTAATGTAGGGATGAAAAGCTGTCTTTATTCATCAGTTAACATAGTTGCCAACCTATTTAGACTACAAATCAGAAAGATTGGGTGTTTTGAAAAAAAAATAATCTGGAGTGACTCCACTCGACTTTCCGAACACTTATGATTAAGATCATTACCAAGCATTTAAATAAATTTTAATTGATGAATAATTCAGCCAAAATTCTTAGTTTTTTTTCAATTTGAGATCAATAGAATGTACCGTTTAAACACTAGTGCACTTTCAAGAATTTTCTCCCATAGGCCATAATGTAAAGAAATCTTTGTTGTAGCCCTGTAAAAAAACTATAAGTCCTATACACACTAAAATCAATGCCGGTCTTGCGACGGTGGTTTATGACATATATACCCAATTTGAGCTCAATCGAATGCCCCGTTTAGAAGCTATCGTGTTCACTCACATACACACACACATGCATACATACATCTCGTAAAAATAGCATAAATGAATTCAGAAGACCTCAAAATGTGTAAATACACCAAAATCTCAAAGTCGAATTTTTTCATGATTACAATACTTTCCTTACATGGTACATGTTCGGAAAGTAAAAAATGAAAATTGCCTCAGAGAAACAGGAGGATTTTTCTCTGTGCTCTCATTTTCAAAGCCTTTGCAACAGGTGTGTCATATATGCATTATTCAGAAAGGTTATCTCTTGGCCAGGTGTATCACATGAGAATCAGCTGCAAATGCTGTCTCACAGGTGGGTGTTTTATATTTGAATCATTCTTTAAATTTAAGTTTGATTAATGCTTTCTTTTGCCACTAGATGTAGCTATACATCTGTTTCAGGGAAATGTATGAAAAGTTATGTATGTTGGCCTACCCTCCAGTACATTTATTTTCAGTATTTTGTTTGGGAATGAGAGTGAGTGATGAGTAAGTCTGTGATGAGTAAAGTAAATAATCAGCTAGCTCTTTAATGAGACACTATAAACTTCTTCAGCATCATCCTTTTCAATCTCATAATTTGGAGGTGGTTTATAAATTGGTAGTGCTGTAAAAGTAACGACAAAATGAGTATCCGTATGTATTTGTTACTTAGATGTTCGCTATTCGTTACTAAGTATTCGTTACTCGTTACTTTCGTTACTACTAATAGAATCGGTAATAGGGTGTTATATAGTGCCCCATAACAACACATCCTGGACAGTGTTGTTATGGGTATATGCCGCCCATACATAAACCCATAGCAAAACCTAACCAAAAAGAATTTTTTTTAGCGAAGTTGTACAAAGTTGTATTTAGAGCTTATTTTCTCTGATTTACAGATTGTTTTTATACACATTTATGGTTTTATACAATGCTAAATTATCCGAATTACTGAGTGCACATAGAAATCTTCCAAAGACATATGCCATTCTTTTCTTTTCTCAACCCCCCCCCCTTTTTTTAATTCTGAACGCTGGTTTAACCTGTTCATTCTTATCATAAAAAGTGTAAAGGAAAGCTTGTGACTCGTGTTTTTTCTGGGTTGCGGGTTCTCGAATACTGAGATCCAGGGATTGGGCCACATATATAAAATTCACAGGGCAGGGGATCTCAGTATGATATCAACTACTTTGCGTTTCTACAAGCATAATATCTTTATTATTTGTGAGTTCTTATTTCATATCAAAAACTTCTTTTGCTGGATCATTTTTCGAAGTAAATTAAAAATTACCATATTTTAATTTAAAATTGTTTAATTCAGTGAGAATTATCTATTTTTAAGATATTTCCAGTTCTATTTCTGCACTTTTGGGATGAAAGGGGTTAGCCCCTTCTGTGGGTGCATATATGAGAGCATTCTTTAAACAAAAATTATCACTCCTTTCATACAGAAAGAATGGTTGCACCGGATTATGCGTATTCCATGAGTTCATGGAATAAAATGTACCATAAAATAGGGCAGATGGCCCCCTAAACACCGACATTTTAGAAACATACTGAACTTTATTGAAATATTTTAATACCAGTGGCTTACGCAGGAGTGGGCATAGAAATCCCGGGTCGCTCCCAATTTTTTATATATTTTTTAAACAATTACTTAAAAAATGTGTTTAGGTTTCCATGCTAAATATTTTTTTTAGTTCCAAATAATATTTTAAATAATAAAAATGTGTGAATTCGTTTACTTTATAAAAATATTTTTTTAAAGGTGTATTTAAATAATTTGTTATTTATTACTCATTTCGATTCTAGCTAAAAAAAAAAGAAAAAGTTAAGTTCGCAATCCTGCTTCGGAACCACCCTGAAAGAAAGAATTCTGATTGCACCACTATTTAGTACTAAAATGTTAGAAAGCCCGAAATTAGCACCCCTTACTAACATGCTTCTCTTATATGTATTGCTCCTCTACAATTATAAGAACACCCCCTTCCCCCCCTGCAAAAAAAAGTTCAACTGCGCATAAGAACGCACTATACACCGGATCCTATCCCCCCATTGTACGACCCATATCAATAGAGCAGCAGATAGTATATCCATCTCCATAACTGTAACGAAACATACGGATTCTTCCAAACCTCATCAAAACGATACCATTCGGCTCGGCACAAACGAATTGCAACCAGAACATACTACTACTCAAATACCGAAACTGATTTTTCCCTCCCAACAGCGAGAATCCATAATACTTCCGGTATCTAGTAACGGAAAGGAACATACTATTACTCAAATACCGAAATTCATTTTCTCCCTCCCGCAGTCTTGTATTCGAAGTTCGAACCTGGTCGATCCGAAATGCAAACTCGAAAGTCATTTTCCCCCTTGAAACCGCGATCCGATATCCAGTAACCCCAGTAACAAATAACAGAAGATATTAGTACTCGATTACTGGAACCCGTTTCCCCTCTAGTTCGCCTCGCCTGGCAGTCTGTATTCGAAGTTCGAAGCTGCTCGATCCGAAACATCTTCGGATCGAGTAGTAACGATATCAACCGAAAAGTAACAATTCGTTACTTCGAGTCTGAGTGATTATCCGTATCTTAGTACCGAATACATGCGGTTTGCTTCAGCTCTATAAATTGGCAGGCTAGCCGAGTGAGAAATAGGCCAAATGGCTGATGGAACACATGGATACTGTAGGATCCATAGTAGCCATACAAACCAGCCACACTGAGATTTTATTACCCAAATTAGTGCTGTATCTTGAAAACAAGAGCTAATCTCAACTTTCTATGGTGATTTTTGTGTTTAGCAGAACTAAATACTTCAGAAATAACTATGTTTGAGCAGGATACATTTTTAGCGTTGGGTGGTGATATTAGACATGATCCCAGAACAAGTGAAAGCATTTTTTGATTTGGTTATTTTGATGGAAATAATCAAAAAACCTATTTTAAAAATGTATTTCAGCACAAACGAAAGGCTCACTACTCCATTTTTCAACAGAGTTATTTCATAAGAGGTTTTACTTAACATATTAAAGTTATTGCATTTCACTTCAGATAGTGATGCAAAAAAATTAGAAAAATTGGGATTGCTCATTGAAACTCTACAAAATAAATTCAAAATTGCCTGGACAGCAGACAAATACATATATATTGACGAATCACTTTTTGCCTGGAAAGGACAACTAGGATTTAGACAGTATGTGCCTTCCAAAAGATCTTGCTTTGGAATTGAAGTTTATAAGTTATGTGAGTAGAGTTTTGGGTATGTGTAAAACATTTTTATTTACTGTGGAAAAGAGCCTACGAGGTGGCTCTGGTACATACGGAGAATGAGTGGTTAGAGAGCACTCATGAGCGAGTTATCTGAGAAAGGATACAATTTATATATATTGACAGGCTTTTTAATTCCTCAGCATTAGTAGACTATTTATAACCTGTAAAGACAAATCTGAGTGGAACTGTTATAAAGAACAGGAAGAATATGCTGTAAGTATTTTCCAAGATAAGACTTAAAAAAGAGAGAGAGGTCGATGCCATGCAGCATAAACATATTAATGTGATTACATTCAAGAAGAAAAAGAAAGATGAACCTATGTTGACAACACCACTTACATCAGAATTGGCTAAGTATAAAAAGAGATAGAAAAACAGAGAAGATATTATGAAACCTGTTTTTTGATTACAGTAAATATACAGGAAGAATTAACCTAGGAGACTCAATCATGACCCATTATCAATCATTCTGAAAAGTCTGTAGCAGAGGTACAAAAACCTGTTTTTGGATCGATGAACATTGAACCCATGAATGCTAATGTTCTTTATGACAAAAATTTGGACTGAAGACAACTCTTTTTGGAAGTTCAAAATGAAAGTCGTAGAACAAATTTTTGAAAACTATGAAGATTATAGGCCTGAAAGTAATTTCATTGTGAGATCATAACCTTCAGCACAGAGGCTTTTGGGGAGACACTTTCCCTTAAATAAAAGTAAAGAGAAATGCCACAGACAATGTATAAATTGTTTACAAACTGTAAAAAATGCAAGAAAACAGCAGTACACATTCTATTCCTGTGAACTATGTGACGTAGGACTCTGAGTACACTAGGACGGGCCAAAAATGTACTTTTGCACCAATTTTTGAAATCGATGAGAGCCTATTACAGAAAAGTTGTCCCTTGAGTAGGTTAATAACTGTGTATTTTTTTAATTTTTTCTTAAAATTGGACAATATCTTCAGTCAGCGCCAGCACCTTTAAATTCGGGAATTTAGGATAAAACAGACATTTTCCCTGAAAATACAATTTTTGCAAATTTTTGAAGTTGATATCAGCCAAGTGCAGAAAAGTTGTCTCTTGGGTTGTTTAATAACTATGTAAAAATTTCTTGAAATCAGACAATATCTTCAGGTGGTGTTGGGTGCCTTTAAAATCGGGAATTTGGGCCAAAATAGACATTTTTTCCTGAAAACACAATTTCTGCGAATTTTTGAAATCAATATCAGCCAAGAGTGGAAATGTTGTTTCTTATATTGGTTAATAACTATGTAAAATTTTTTTGAAATCAGATAATTTCTTCAGGTGCTGCTGGCACCTTTAAAAATTGGGTATTTTGGCCAAAACAGACTTTTTTCCAAAAATAAAATTTACCGAATTTTGAAAATCATTAACAGCTGTGAAATAAAGTTGCTTCTTATCTTTAGAGTGTATCATGTGAAGAATGTTTCTGCACTCGGCTGTTATTGATTTCGAAAAAAAACGAGTTTTCAAGGGAAAAAATGTCTATTTTGGCCCAAATTCACGATTTTGAAGGTGCCAGTATTAACTGAAGACATTGCCCAATTAAAAAAAAATTACAGAATTATTAACCAATCCAAGAGACAACTTTTCTGCACTCAGCTGATATCGATTTAAAAAATTCTCAAACATTGTGTTTGAGAAAATATGTCTGTTTTGGTTCAAATTTTTTATTTTAAAGGTGCTGATGCCAACTGAAGATAATGTCTGATTTCAAAAAACTTTTAAACAGTTATTAACCAACCAAAGGGATACCTTTTCTATGCTAGCCTCTCATCGATTCAAAAAATTAGTGCAAAAGTGCATTTTAGGCCTGCCCTAGCTTACATCCATGCTTCAAGAAATATCATATCCTGCCTCCTTTTTGAAATACTTTCCCTTTTCTTTCATTTTAATGCTGTACTAATGCTGAGTTAATTATAAAAAAGTGTGTTAGTGACACAAAATTTTTATAATTTTTATTTTTATTGGTGTGTTGTATCAAAAGATGAATAACTTTTTCAATTTACATTTATTTAAGGTACATGAAAATTATAACAATCAAAAATTCTCTATTTTATAAAATTCTTTATGAAATATCATGAAATTTTTATAAAATCAATTCTAGTAACTGCCTGAGGGCACCTCTCATAATGAAACAAAAATTGGAACAGTTGGACTATAAATTTAATATAAGTTATTTTTTGTTTTAAAGTTAAGCTTAGTAGCAAAAACTGCCAGTCCCTAAAATCAGAGCATCCTGTCAGCAGTTTGCCCACAGAGGGTGGTGCATCTTCTACTCCGCCATCCTGAGAGAGCAGTTCAGCGGCTCGGGTACCCATCATTAAGGGGTTGTGAAATGAACAGGGTTTCTAGTATTTTTCAGAAAATGTATTTCAAGAACTTTTTATAACTAGAAGTAAAAATTTCAAGATAATCAAATAAATATCATAACTCTCTCCTTCCAAATATATTAAGAAAAGAAACACTGGTTTTTGCAGAAAAATGAATGTGTGCACTCTTTTCACTAATGAAATTTGGGTTTTTGTCTTTCTTGTTTGTGTGTATGATTACAGACAATAAGGAATTCATGCTTCCACCCAAAATTAATTCTTAGGGAAAGAATGATGGAAGAGAAAATGGTATAATTTTAAAATTTATGTATAAAAATAAAACTAAAAAAAGTATTTTAAGCATGTTTATAGTAAGTATTTAAAATCTGACTTTAAAATTCTTTTTAATGCTTTAACTGTAGCAAAATACTTAAACTGTAGGCATTGTAATTTTAATTACTTTTTTAAGTCCATTTCTGTAAAGGATTTTGCCTCTTGATGATGTGATTACACTACACCCTTATTAAAGAAAGGCACATTTTTGTAGGGTTTTTGATTAAAGGTAAAATTTTTAAATGTCTTAGCGGGCTGTGTGTGCAGCAAAATAATAATCAATGATGGCAAACTTTAAACTCAGTTGTCCCCTCATTTATTACCTAGCAATTAATGCTAACTCAGAAATGTAATGTTTTTAATCATACTAAAAGATGAAACACCATTATGGTCATTTTTGAATGGGAAAATATAACTTGCCCTGGATGTCATGTTGCATATATAACTAGTCCATTCTACGCTGGATCTTGGCACTTTTTTGGTTGCTAGACATTGGGTAAAGAAGCGAATTCCTTGAAAACAAAATTCATGCATTGCTTTTTTTTTTTTTTTTTTTTAAGGGAGAAGGGGGGGAAACTTTATAGTCTTCCTTCTTTTAAAATTTGTATATTTTTTTTCAGATTTTTCAGCATATATTGGCAGAGACAATAAATCATGTAAGGTGGAAAAATCCAAGACAGCAACATCCAATTCTTTTTCATTTTTCCTTCGTCAAAAATAGAAAATTTCTTTTAAAAAGTGACTTTGACATCAGGCTGCGATAGTTTAGACAACAGTCAAAATTCAAATTAATAGAACATATCATGCTTTGTAATAAAAAAATGCTATGAAAATAATATTTATTGTTTTATTTCTTAGCAGGCGATATGAGAAAATGACATGAAGCTGAAAAAAGAGATGAATCAATCTTCTTGCAGGAAGACAGAAGAAAATTTCAAAATCTGTTAATCTTCCTGGAAATCAGGAAGAATAGGCAGCCATGAGTTAATATTTACTTTAGAGTTACAAAAATTTCCAACCATGCTAAAACTTAATTCCTTTAAAAATAAATACTGAACTTTATTTTAAAATAAGAAATCATTGGACAGCATCATCATTTGCAGGCAAACATAAATCTCAATAAGAAATGCAGGAAAGCTCATCATTGAATATTCACTTAATTGGATTATTGATAGCACTACCAGATGTTTTAGTATCTGTCCACCAGTGGTATTTCTGTAAGACTACCAGATTAGACTAACATTATCAAGACAATAAGCTTGTTTTTAGGTGGGTATCCCTAAGTTAATAGCATTTCACTATGTACGTCATAGAGATGCACTACAGGAGAAACCACTCCTTACAGCAGTTCACTATAGTAAGTAAATAATCAATTAAAGTTCCCCAATATGGAAATGAAAATTAATGTAATAAAATCTCATTCAGAATTTAATGGATGAAAGAAAGCATTCTTTCCATACAAGAGAGAAATGTAAATAGCCAACAATGATAAACAAAAAGGAAACAGAAGATGTATCAAGTGATATACAATATTACATAATAGAAGGATCACAATTATTTACAACCACAGGGCATACAAAATCACTTATACACTGTGCAATGATCCTATATATATAGGACTGGGGTTATAACATACTTTTTCAACCCAGATTTTAGGCGTTTACTAAAGCACTCTCTATATAATGTTATTCAACTTGAAACGTACTGTAAAACTTTAGCATACTATAATAAAATTTTACTTTGGCTACCATGTACTTTTCATGCCTGAGAAGGAATAAGATTGGGTTAATAACTTAACCCGTACTTCACTATTCTTTAATTCTTAACCATTTCTTTTTTTCCCCCTCTCAGTAATTCTGTATAATTTCCTAAAAATTCAAAGTCAATTTTCAGATTCGGTAGCAAGATAAATTGTCTATGAACAAAAGGAGTGAAGTTTCTTTAGCTAGGGTTCATTGACAGATCAAGATGGGGGACACAGGGGCATATGCCCACCCCCAACAAACTACGTTTATATTGTAAGAGACTGACTTATCTTGTAAATTCAAATGAATTCATAATAAATGAGACAAAGCAAAAAAAGTGCTCTTCCAGAATTTTTTTCTGGATCCACCGCTGATAGGGCTAGAAAAAAAAATTTTTTTTTTTTGTTATTTACATGAATGCAAATTGTATTGTTATAATCTTACATCTTCTGGTGTAATCTTGGCGTAATTTAAAAGAAATTTGAAATACCTACTGAAAATACCTATTAAAGTGAAAACATGCATAGAATTTTGCTTCTAGTATAATATTATACCAAAGGCATTGTTCACAATATACTACTTTTTTAGGTCCTGTGAGAGTAAAATATAACTGGTGTGTACTATATAAAACTCTATAATGTATATTTAATATGCAGAATACAAAGCTTTACTAAATATCAGAACACAGAATTTCTGCAAATAAAAATGTAACTAAAAAAGTGGTATTTTAAGTATACCTTTTAAAAATACACTAGCTTTCAAACAATAATTAAACATATATGGCAACATAATGCAAAAAAATAAATACCACAAGAGCGCCAGTAGATGGGGAAAGAGTAACAGATTGGCTATAGCTATTTGCTGTGCGTTTCTTTTTACAGATGCCTTGAACATCACGTTCATAATTTTCATCACAATGGCAAAAACCAGTTCGAGCTCTTTTATTTTTGTGCTGGCATGTTTCATGCTCAGGACAGTCATTATCCATTCCATACATACATGACCTAGGTGGTGAAGGGAAAAATGCAGCTGACAATCCACTAGAGTCCGGCAAAACATTATCTTTGTCAGGATCATCAACACCGTCATCAGCATACAAAATATCAGAAAATGATCTGAAAGAAAAAAATAATAATAAATTTTAAGAGAACTTCCTCATAAATTTATACATTTTACACAATATATTTAGAAGTAATTTTGATAATACATGCATGTACAGCTGCGGAAAAAAAAAGTCCCACTTGTACTTTTTTCGGTTGTCGTTCGTCATACAGCCAAGTTACAGATACCAATCGTTTACGATTGAAGTACACTTTAATTTGATATTCATAAAAATTGCATAAGGGGCCATCTACATATTAAAATTCACACCAACTTTTTTTTCTCATTAGCAAACCCTAGATTTCACTTCATATTTCAAAAAGTTAGCTCATTTTAATGCCAGATACCAATTTTTAATAAATTTGAACTGAAAATGGATGAGTTATGAGCTTCCAAAATCCCCCTCCCCCTATGTTAAAATATTTTTTCATACTTTAAATCATACCTCATATAATATTGATAATAAGAAGCTGATTTTTATTCCTACTATTAGAACTAAACGACCCAAACATAATTCACTATTATTATGATTTTTTAATAAAATATTAATATGAATTATGAATTATTAAATTAATATTCAAAAAATTATGAATAGCGACCTAGCCAAATTTCGGAAATAGATGCAGAAAGTAATATTACATGGTTGTGCAAAATTTCAAATTTTTACGTTCAGTAGTTTAATTTATATTAAATAAAATGTTATTTTCATGAGTTAAGGGACCATATATAAACTTATTAAATGACAATTTTTTGAAAACTGCTTAAAATAAGCGTAAATTATTAGATTTCTTTTGTGCAAAAACACCGTAAAAGATAGCGGTATTAAAAAAAATTTAAATTTTGAAACTAATAAATTAGAGGTTTTAACACAGTTTGATAGTGATTCTATAAAGCGTCTATTGTTGCATCCGCTATCATATCCCCCCATATAAAATATTTCCCAGGTATAGAATTAGATGCAGTAGATGTATATGTCTTCTAACACAACATCCTATTTCTGCAAAACTAACATCCTCAACATTCCAGGCATGAATTTGACCTTTTTTAGTAGACCAAAAAACATTCAAAATCATGTTTTTCTGTCTAAATTTTCATCTGTCAATAAATTAAAATACCACCAAAAGTCTTATAAGACTATTGCACATTGTAGACGATAATATTAAATGAAGAAAGTGAAATAGCAAACACAGTGATAATATTGGCTCAGTTGTGTTGTGGGATTAAGGCCGATTAGCTACGCATGGGCTCTAGGCCTATGGGTGGGGTGCCCTCCGTGGGGGTCTTTCTAAGGGGTCCTAACCTGTATTTATGCTAAGTTTCGGAGAAAACTACGGAAAACTCCGAACGGTTAGGTCGACGGACGCACAATGAGACCCGAACCCGGGACCTTCACACTTCGCCCATCTACCATTTCTAGTGGCATAACCACTACGCCATGGTGAGGCAATATTGGCTCAGATAAAAGGAATTGCATTTTTTACATAAAATTCAAACAAATAAATTTTCAATCATGAAACCATTCTTCTAGTTCAACTGTAGCTGAGTAACATACATGCTTGCAGTCAGAAGAGCAGAGAACAGCCTCTCACTCCTGCCAACATTTCACCTGTCTAAAAGAACCATCAAGGAGAATACTCAATAACAATTTCAAAATTAGAAAGACTTTCAAAATCGTGAGCAGTTGTTTTGCATTTTTCCTTTAGGTCATGAGTACGAGCCAAGGAAGTTATGAATTCACAGATCATTTGAACCTCTGATTAAACATTCTACTTTCTACCCTTGATATTCTCAGTACAAAAAACTTTAAAAGAGATGGTACAATAATAAACAACAATATTTTCTTTGAAAATAATATTTATTTCTTTTAACTCTCGCGAGCGAAATGAATGAAAGACGAAAAGTTTGGAACCTACAAATAGCACTTTTCAATTTGTAGAAAGTCCCTTAAAAATGTGCAAAAAATAATTCGCAATATCTTCGGAAATTATCATAGAAAATTAGTATTTAGGGTAATTCGAAGGTTTTCTTTCGTTTAATGTAGTCAAAATACAGTGTTGCCATTGAGAAAAACGAAGTTGATGCAGAATTAAATATGAAGACGGCCCCTTATGCAAATTAAATTAATAGTAAATTAAAGTATGCGTTATTTGAAAACGAATGATATATATAACTTTGCTGTACGACGAACGACGGCGAAATAAAGAGCAAGTGGGACTTTTTTTTTCCCGCAGCTGTACATAAAAAAATACAGTTCTTTTTTGTGTGTGTATGAGAGAGAGAGTGAAAACAAACTGATCAACACTATTGCTGCAGAAAACTCTGCTCGATTCCTGTGTTCATTGCTCTAAAGTCCAGTAGGTGTAGAAAGTTCTAGTAAAGAGTCCACTTGTCAGGATTCAACACGAACTTTATTGCTTGTAGAACTTCGACAAACAATCAGGTGTACAAAATTCACAAGCACAATCAGCCAGTAATGTGCTGATAACAGTCTGCTTAGTACAAAAGCTTTCACAAATGCTGTATTTCTCACAAAAAATGAAACACTTCCACAGGCAAAAATTCAGTGTAAACTTAAAGGGAAATCGTAAGCAGTCCCTCAAGTCTCAGCAATGAAGAATTTACACACAGCACTTTAAAACAGGGCTTTCAAAACAAGCGATAATACCACTTCTATAGTGTCAATACAAAGCCTTAAGCATGCATGGACATCTCTCTTTCATAAGAGAAAACAGTAGATTGACTAAACTGGGCAACCAGTGCTGCCTTTAGATTATGACGAACACTGGGGAAGCTTCCAGAAATAACTATCCGCAGAATAATGTAAAATAAACTTGATTTTGATTGCATAAAAGAAGAGTAATATTAGGCTATTATGTATGGTAATGCAGGAAAACTAACTTTACAAGCCTCATTGGGAAAAACGTGCCAAATGAGCAAAATGTCGCCAAGCTTGGCAAGTTTTTGACAAAATATCGCCAAATTTGTCATCAAAAATAAGTCCCTAAGAGTGAGGTCAGCGAAGCTCTAACTTCAATATTTCTTGATATTTCTAGAAAACACTATAATAACCAATGGAGAAACACAAAACTTCATATCTCGTGTTCCAGTTAACTGATTTTCATGCTGCAGAATGCAAAATTTAACTATTTTATGCATAGAATACAAATTTAAACTATTTTAAATCCCAGAACAACGGGTTGCCCCAAAAATTCACAACATTGCCCCCTTCCCAAAGATTGCACGTCCCAAGTAGTACAATCCCCAGTTAGGAGGTCGCACAGATATTTACAATTAGTATATTTACAATAGTAATATTGGTGACATATACCACATGTTGTATCTGGCATTTCCAAAAATACCAAAAATAAGTCCCTAAAAGTGAGGTTAGCTAAGCTCTAACTTCAATATTTCTCGAGATTTCTAGAAAATGCTATATTAATCAATGGGAAACCCAAAAGTCCATATCTCACGTTCCAGTTAACCGATTTTCATGCAACAAAATGCAAAATTTAACTATTTGATACACAGAATACGAATTTTAAACTATTTTAAACCCCAAAACAGCAGGTTTCCCTGAAAATATTAACACTATTAAGATACAAATAATACAACTCAAGCATTCTAATTGTATTTAAGTTTGTTTGTTTATTTTATTAAAACAAAACATTATTACATAAATGTAAATGGCTATAGTGCTGAAAATCTGACTTCTATCAGAAATATCAAGCTGCATCACGTGTGATCAGTTCTAGAAAAGTTGACAGCCAGGGATTCATTTTGAGAAATTTGAACTGCCTTAACAACAGAATCTTAGACAACTCAATTTAATGTTTTGATCTTATTACCGAATTTCTTCGTTTCTATTTCTACATTTCCAAGCTCATGTATCAGAACAAGTTAGTTTTAAAAAATAATAACATATAATAAGGGGAAATGATTTAAATAAAGTGATTTGTAAGTTTTAAGCTTTGAAACAAATGTACGGATGAAATAAGTATGAATAAATAATATTCAGTTGTAATTTAATGAAGAGGAAGACTTACTTTGAAGAATCAGCATCAGGAAAATCATCATAATATTTCGTATCTAAAAAATTAAATTGGTTTATGATACAATCTCAAATAAATGACCATGAATTATAAATGTTATATTGAATTTACAATAACATTACATCCTATAGTTAGCAATACTGAATTTCAACACAAAACATCTTTACATAATCATGCAATATAAATGATGCAATATAAATGTAATTTTTTTATTTTGCAAAAACTATGTATAAAAAAGAAAACAAAGAAATAACTACATCACATGTTAACACCAGGGTTGTCAGATTTGCTGCCTGGGTAGCTCCCCATTTTCCCCACCGGGGCAGGTTTTTTACCTTAAGAAAAAACCATAGGTTTTTGGGGTAAAATGGGTCTTTTAACGGTTTTATTTGAAAAAATCATGCGATTTTGGTACATAATTAGAAATAAACTAATTATGTCAGGCACTTCAAAATTTTGAAACTGTCTCTTTACAAGCTGTATTACATACTGTGAAGACAGGCCATTCTGTATCAGTTTCAAAACTTTTAGGAAAAATTCTTTAAAATCTTAAATTTTTGCAAAGCGTGTCACTCTTCAAAAAATCTTGCAGCTCAGATCTATGTTTAAGAATTTTTTCTGAAAATTTCACAAAAGTCACAGCGTTTTCACACTTATCGCAGTGTGTAAAACAGCTTATGAAGAACCCTCTGGAATTTTTTGGAGACCATGGTGCTATTAGTTTATTTCAATTTGTGTACCAAGACTAAAAACAGAGTTTTTTTTTTTCGAAGAACAGCCTTAAGATAAAACTCTGATCTGCATCATTTTAAAAGAAATATCTGAATAATAATTTAATTTATTGTAGAAGCATTTTATTTCTTACAAAATTTTAAAGTTCTATTTCAATTCATGATTATGTTTATCACAAATGAAACTATGAATCCTAATTCCATTCTGTTGCTTTTATGAAAAATAAATATTTTAGTTTTTTACCAGTCCTAATACTGTTTAAAAGTTACTTTTAATAATTTTTAGTTGAAATTTGTGTCATAGAATTTTCTATGACCAAATAAACAGTATTTTATATAATAATAGTTGTTTAAAGATAATATGTAACCGTAAATATATAAAGCTATACAAATGCATCAGTTAATTTTTATTGTTAGGAAAAGATGTTCATGCAAACATAATATCCAATATTTCTTCATTAGAATATTTAGAAATAAAACAACTATTCAAATATGTGATATAATTTCTTGGCTGTATAATAAAAGCAGGTTTAGTTGCACTACCTATTGAAACTAGATTATATCACCAGGTTAATAAATTAATACCACAAAATAAAGAAGTACACACATTATGGAATGAAAGGTATTATAACTTAACTCTGTGTTATTCATTAACTATTTAAATATTAAAAATAAATGTGCAGGAAGGTTTTTGCCATTCATTTTTCCTGTATTCGTTTTGAAACAAAGAAAATAAAATAATTTGAGAAATTCTATATAGAGTTATTGCTAACATTTTCTATCATATATAAAACATTGGAATTTCTTTATTACTTTTTTACAATAAATTTATAAACAAAAAATTACAATAGTATAATTTCTTAATTACAAAATAAGATGATAAACCTTTGTATAAGACAATAAAAATTATCTATATGCTTTGCTTTACTACACCCACTCAAAAAAGTATTCAAGTAAAAGCCAAATTTCTTACTTCAGTTTTGTAAGTAACTAATTAGTTTCTGAAATTTGCACAGCTCGAAATTAAAGTTATTGTTATTTGTGGATATATTTTAATGGTATGCCACTTAAGTTTCTATTACTTATAGTTTACTAAGCTAATAATTATTTATTCAAAAGAATACACAGTGAAAGTTTTTAGAAGCAAATTTATTCATTCATTTATTTTTATTTATTTATTTATTTTTTGCAGGGCAGTGCCAAATTTCCTTTATGAATTAAAACCTAATTTTATGTCTGTCTATGGTTTGAAGTTTGCACTTCTGTATGTGGAAATTTTCAAGTTCAAGTACCAAAAATTTTAATTTTGCCCACTAAAACCCAGGTTTTTTCACCTTAAACCCCGAGCTTTGTTAATTGCTTTTGTTTGGTTGGAAGGAATCACCGGAATTTTTTTTTTTTTCCCAAGTTGATACGAACTATTTTCTAAAAGTTTTCAGCATTCTAGATTTGTTGTTTTTAAAATATCTGCATGTATTCCTAGAATGGCTGACAGGGTCATCTTGAGCCCTTTAGTAAAAATACTCTTTGAACTTAAAGCATTGTCACAGAACCTATTACAAAAAATCTGTGATTAGCTGCTTTTTTATCCTAAGTTTGGTTGGAAGAAAACATTACTATTCTTTAGTTTGCTTTTTCCCATTCTTTTGAACAAAATATTGCAAGGAAAGCAGATGCAGTTTTCATGCCTACATTTCTTATCTGAAATAGTTTACATAACTAATTTATTTTTCCAGTTAATTACTTATGCTGGTTGAAATTACATACTGTAGGTGTAACACACTTAGAACAGCTGTTCTCTATCTATTTCCAAATCAGTATTTTATATACAGGGTGTCCAGTGCTAATGGTGCCCAATGGCTATTTTCTAAACGGTTAGTCGGAGACACATAGTTCCAGTTACAAAAATGTTTTAAATTACATAATCTATCATATCAGAAACACAACCACATACAATCAAAGTCAATAAATCAATTCCTATAAAAATTATATAATTTAAATTTTTATTTTTATACAATCCCCTGGTCCTATCAGTTGTACATAGAAAAATTTTCTTTGTACAATTTGTGATGCACAATAAAAAAAAGAAATTGTCCTTCTACAGCCAAAATTTACCAAATTATAAAGCAGCAAATATTTTGACTTAAGTAACTTTTCCACGTTTAAAAATGTCCCATTACAGTAAACCGTTAAAGGACCATATAAGTATTGAAATTTTAAATCATAGGTTTTAATTTCATTCTCTGGCATAATGTGGAGAAAGAAACAAAACTAATTTTAGAATACTAATCTTTAAGCAGAAGGTTTAGTCAGGCTCTATAAAAATCCATCCGGAGTCAGACTTATTAATTCGTACATGTGTAGCATGCAAATGTGTAGCACCAAGTATACAATGCAAAGTACAGGAAGAGTTTTCTACACGGGTGCATATTTGTATTGCAGCTGAAGGAAGCTACTTTTGAGCAAATGTTACACTAACAGAATTTGTAATATTATTAAGTTTCTAAAATGTATATATTTGTATTTTAAAATGTTTCATTTTCTAATTTAATGTTTAGTGAAATGTTTTATTTCCGTGTTTTTTTTTTGTTGTTTGTTTGTTTTTAAGTTATTTAACACCAGTTCATTTAAGAAACTCTTTAAAAAATTCTATTTTCAGTAAAAGCTATATTTTTATGTTAATTTATTCGATACACATATTTAAACGCTAATCTTCTTTATTGCAATCTACATTCATAAAATATTTAATGAAATTGCTAATAAATATTACAAAGCTCAAAACCATGTATGTTAATTTTTCACAAATTCATTTTGTACACAACCCCTATTTCGCTGCTCGAAAAGTGTTCTAACTTAAAGCAGCTATAACTCAGTGAATTTTGTTCGTAGAAGGACAAACTTTTTTTTTATTGTGCAAGAAATTGTATAAAGAAAATTTTTCTAAATATAACTGGTATGACCGGAGGACCCTATAAAACTTTAAATTTTGTAATTATTATAGGAATTGATTTATTGACTTTAATTGTTTCTGGTATAATAGATTATACTAGCTGACCCATGCAAAAATTTTGCACAATATCGTATTTAATACTACAACTGTAAATATTATAGTGTGAAAATGAATAAATGTGTCTATAAGTACATAATATTCTGTTAAATATTTTCACGGGTCAGTCAGATGTTTGATTGGAAATTATTCAAAAAGCAGACATTTATTTTAACAGAAATAAATTAATTTTAACTGTTTTATTTTATAAAACCTCTTTAAAAACAATATTAGCAGTTATGAGATCATCATTGATTTTTTGACGATATGTTTCTTTAATACAAACATGAGTATTACTGTATTTGGGAACTCGTGAAAAAGCCACATATAATTGTCCGTGTGAAAATACAGGTTCTGGTAAATACAATCCTGCCCTTTGAAGCGTCTCACCTTGAGCTTTATTAATCTTCATAGCGAAGGCTACTTTAATTGGGAATTGTTTTCTCATCATTTGGAAGGGTATGGTTGGATCTGAAGGTATGATATTAATCCGTGGAATAAGTACAGTTTTATCAGAGCCGCTAGAAAAATGTCACCAAACCTTCGAGAAAATGGCATAGAACAAAATATTCTGCCGGCGACTGATGAATACAACTCACTGAATTATCAAATTGAGACGGCTTGATTGAAAAGACAAAATAAGTTCTTTTAACCTCATTTATTTATTTATTTTACAAACTATTTACAAAAAAACTGTATTTCTAGTTACCTTCAATCATCCATCCAATCTATACAAAAAAACATAATAAAAACTCCGAGCTGCTCTATTTTTCTTACATTTTTTATCTTTTGTTGCCACTCATTTTTAAAGAAAGTATATTAAATTCATCTGACTACATGGCAACCTGGAACCATGGAGTCTGTTACATTTCATTTTTTTTTTTGGTCACATATTTAATGAGATCTAGCCGTGCCAGAAAAAAACACCTTTGAGAAATAATCATTTGTGATTTGTTTATTATTTTTTTGTTAACAAAAAGATTTTTTTCGAATTTTTGCATATTTTTCGTCAAAAGTAGAAATTATAACCTTGAACTGGGTATTTTTAAAATTTTTTTGGTCAAGTATTTAATGAGATCTAGCCGCGCCAGAAAAAAACACCTTTGAGAAATAATATAGATATGATAATTTCAAGCATTTTTGCAACTGGATCTATTTGCCTCTGACTAACAGTTTAGGAAATAGCAATTGGACACCCTGTAAATGAATTCTATTATCTGTGAAATCTTTAAGTTGTGAATCACATGTGAATGCTGCATCTGCATTGCTCTGTGAATAATATAAATAAAATATAGCTTATATATTTTGTTGGCATACTAATATATTGTTTTTCTTCTTAAAAAATAAAAAAATTATAAATTGTGTTTTAGTTAGCATTAGTTTTAATTCTTGAAAATATTCATTTGAAATTAATTCTTATATCAAAGTAATAAGTTATTTGAATAGTTGTAGTACTTCAATTGATCGCACTATAGTCAATATATCTACAGTATTTTTAAAATTCAATAAATTTCTGTGTAATAATAAATATAAATTATTCAATGCATGCAAATTACATATTTTTGCCAATATATCGCATTTAAAAAATCATTTAAATTTGTTATTTCTGTAATTTTATTGAAGGGTCAAAATGGCCCTTTCCTGCCATAGGTAAAATTTTTCTGCCATTTTAGTATTAATGTCCAAAAAATCAAAATAATAAAACCCGTTGTCTGTCACAATTCTGGGATCAATTTATCTCTCCCAGTGCATCTGCAGCCATGTTGAAATTTTGATAAAAACACAACATTTTTATCGCTAACTAAAAGCAAAAACTTTTTATGCAGTTCGAAAGATTTCTAAAAATTTAACCTTTTTTAACTTGCAGCTACTTTCAACTCTAAATATCTAGTGAGATATCACGTCTTGAAAAAGTAAACAGAGAAGCGAAGCAACACGATTTATTCCTTGATTCTTTGAAAAAAATCACGGAACATAATCTCTTACGCAGATCGATTAGATGATTTCATAGATACGGCAAAAATACTCTTTTTGCATGACAAACAATGCAAGGACAGTTTTATTTAATATTTAAGTTCTATTTAACTGAAAATTTTGATAGATTTGGGGCAAATTTATTCAGAATGTGAAAAATGTTTTTGCACAACACTTAAACACCTATTTGTAGGAATTCTTTTTTAGAAATTGGCAACACTCATTATTGAATTTTTAAAAAATATGATTACGGACAAACTATTGAGATTTCATTTAGCTGGTCACCAAAGGCGAGCAGCCTGTAGGTTGCACGTTTTTTTTTCAAAGCGTTTCCCGTTGGTGGACCATGTGGTCACCGAAGGTGAGTAGCCTGTAGGTTGCACTTTTTGGTAGCAATGAGGCCGTTGGCAGACCAGCTGGTCACCAGATGCGGCCGCTCACCAAAACGTGTAAAAGCAGCCCGTACGTTTGCATAGGCTGGACATGAAGCAGTCGGACCAGCTGGTTGCTGAAGGCAGATGGCCCTTAGGTTGGAAATTTCGGTCCCGTGGAAGAAAAGAGGCCCGTGTGCCGTAGGTTGCACAAGTCAGTAGCGAAGCAGCCGTGTGATCTAAGTTGCACATTTTGGCCACAAAACGGCCATCGATGGCCAAAACTGGTCGACGAAGGTGGCTAGTATTCAATAATAAACATTTTGGCACTATTACATTATTCAAAACCTTGTTGATTTTTTTCCAGGATGAAGCAATATACAGATTGGCAGGAAATTTTTCCTGGGAAATGTTCAAACTTCGTTATATCCTTAAAGAAACTGTATGAATAAGAGGATTTAGTGGAGAAATTTTGTTCATTTTAACTGCATTCTAAGTGCATAGTTCATCTTTTGGTATACATGTTATATTCTGTAATTCTAATATTACAAGTGTGTGTTCATGCATTTTAGTGTGATGAAGCTGATTCTGCTCCATTTTTATAGAAATACAGCATCTTGGGGGTGAAGCAAAATAGGTGATTTTTTAAAAATTGAATTGATGTGTGCAAATCTATTGTCACATAGATTGAAATAATTATTTACATGAAATATCTGTATTTGAAATGTTAGAAGGGGAGTAGATACAGTGTTTTACGAAAAGTGTGATGCTAAAGTCTTTGTGTGATGCTAAAAATGTGATGTTACAGCATTTTGTAGCAACAAAAGTGTTTTAGTTAAAGTGACTAATTTTTAATTATTATTTCTTTCAGTATTCATTTTTTCAGATTGGTTCCCCTCTCCCATAGCATGGTAAGACCCACTGATCAGTTTTTTAATTTAGTAAAGGAACACTGACAGTGGACTTTCAAGAAGAGTCACTACAGTGGTGGCTGAACCCAACCCAGGGATTTTTTTTTTTTTTAGTTTAGCAAATGATCACTGGAAGGTAATTTTTTAGGGAGACGGAGACAGAGAAAATTTTTATCATATTTTCTTCAATAATTTATTTCTTTAGATTGCATCTATAGAACATTGAGGTTGTGGTCGGCTGGCAACTGTCATCGAAGTTTGAAGAATGTCCTTTTGGAAAAGATCATCAAGTTTTGGACTGTGTTGTGGTTAAAAAAAAAAGTAAGAACACATTTTTTTTTTCTATAAATATTTAGCAAATCAACAGGAAAAGGGGTTTGATGTTTGTGTGATTACATATATACATATGGCAATGCTACTCTAGGGCAATCTGCAGAGGATGGGGTGTACCTTGGTAGGAGGACTTTCTAAGGGGTTCTAATTCATATTCACATTACATCTGGAGAAAACCTACCAAAACTCCAGACTCGACAGCTGCGCAATGGGACCTGCACCCAGGACCTTCACACTTCAGCTGTCTACCTTTTCCAGTGACATAATTACTGTGCCATGGTGAGGCCAAACATTAAAAGGTGAACTACAGTGTTTAAGGGAGAATGAGAAAATTTTTATCATATTTTTTTCGATAATTTATTTCTTTAGAATGCACCTGATTGCATCTACAGAACATTGAGGTTGTGGTCGGCTGACAACTGTCATCGAAGTTGGAGATTGTCCTTTTGGAAAAAGTCATCAAGTTTCGGACTGTGTTGCGGTTAAAAAAAAAGTACCAACACATTTTTTTCTAGAAATATTTAGCAAATAGATTAGTATATAGATTATACAGTTCTCCAGGTTTTCTCCTACCTAGGTTTTCTCCAGATGTAACGTGAATATGAATTAGAACCCCTTAGAAAGTCCTCCTATCAAGGTACACCCCATCCTTGGCAGATTGCCCTAGAGTAGTATTGCCATATATATATATATATATATATATATATATATATATATATATATAATCACACAAACATCAATAGATTAATATATAGATTATATAGATTAAAATGCTATATAAAATGATATTCTAGTTAGTTACCTGGAAAACGAACAATTACAAGGAATGACTTTTCAAACTTTTTTCCTGTTCTTTTCAAAGGTTTGCATAAATCATAGCTCTGACACTGAATTGTATAGCAAGTTGTATTAAAAAGAAATGCCACATTGCAAATGCTGTCTTCACAACAAGCTTCAACACAATCTGTAAGAGTTTCAGCCTTTCTCTTTCTATAATGTCCAGCAGAAAAATTGCCATAAGGTGTTGATTGTGGGTGTATTATCAATTTTCCATCTTCAGTTTCGAGGCATGATGGAGATAAATCTAGAGAGACAAACAAAAGTGAATGCAATCAATAAACATTAACATTGCACACATACATATATCATTTATCAACTCAGAAAAATTAAATCCCCTTTATTTTTAGATTAAGCATTATATGGAAGAACATCAGTGTGCTAAAATATATCATTTTGTATTTCACTTTTTGCAAGTTTTTTCAAATCTCCAAATCAAGCAAGGTGTGGGACTTTGTGATTATCATTGATTATTTACAAACACAGACTACAAGTTTGATAAAATAAAATATTATCTTTTTTTAAGTTAGTATTTTGAATAAAGCTCAATTGTTCATAACCTCTATACTTTCTCTGTAATATAAATAACTGCACTGGCATTAATTAATGTTCATGAAAACTTTTAATTTAGTTCTAACCCATACACATACACAGTGACAATGTTCAATTATTTTCACTGAGCCATCAAATTTGTATTGAGACTGAGGAGCTTAAGCAATGTGGACTATGGATGAGTTCAGATACATTAAAATCTCGATACAACAAGCTTACCTTTTACAAATATTTCATATTAATGAATAAAATATTTCTTCTGAAGGAAAGTCGTATTAGTGCAAATCCAATGAGTTTTAACTTTAATGATTTTTTCAGTTATGCATTTGATTTCCAGTCCCTTGAAATTCATTACACCGAGATTTCACTACACACTACTTATTGTTTTTATTTAGAAGCAGACGATCTTTAAGAAATTTTTGTAAATATTTGAAAAGAGTATAATTTTCATTAAATGTGAGCCTCAGGGAGCAGCTATAAATACAACCTATAACAAGGGATACGTAAATTTCGTATTTACGAAATAGATGCGACAAAAGCGAAATTTGCCAATTATATGCGATAAATGCGATTTTTAAAATTGTGTATGCATTTCCTTGAAATCTTGGTTATTATCAGTTTTTAAAGCGAAACGATAAAGTAACTTTTCAAAACACGTGCCTTTTGAAATCCTCCGCAACATATGCCTGAGATCTCCGCAACTGACTGCAAAACTTTTTCCCATAACAATTGTAACTAGGTGGAATTCTTGGTTCAAATATGTCATTTATTTGAATGAATATATGACGTTATATTATTGATTTTCTTCATGAATATGAAGACGAAAACTCCAGTATCAGTTACCTAAAAGAATATTTTGAAACTGAAATTCTGGCTCTTAAAATACGGGTTCAATTAACATTCGTATCTGAGTTATGCCCGAAAATCATGAAAATAATTGAAAATCTGGAAGGATCAGACTATCCATTTGCACATTTTGTGGAGTAAATTAGAAGATTTAAACTCTTCTCTTATTTGTCAATGTGAAGGTTGTTTTGGTGAAAAAACAAAAAGCATTTTGTCAAATGGGAATTGCGAAATTGACGAAGAGCACAGCAGCACAAAAATTTTTAGACAAATTGTCTGCCCACATGAAATCGAACCCAACAAACGAAGCCTATCAGCACATTGGCAAATTACTTTGTCCATCTGTAGCTGCAGCCGTACCTACTTCATCTATGAACACAAATTTGATCCTGGAAAGCTTCTCTAAAATACCATTTTTCAAAGATATACCACAGGATGAACTCATGGATCGATATACTCATTTTCATAGACAACTACTTGAAGTGATTAAACAAGAAACTCCTGTTGAAGTCATACAGATTTTAGTAGGAACAAAATACTGCTACCCTAGCTTTGCAAAGAACAGCTATCCAAAGCCTCTTTAGTACAGTGAGCAGTGAAGATGCTGAGAAATATTTTAGTATATACAACATAGTTATTAATGACCGGAGACAAAGGTTAAAGGAAGAAAATGTAGAAACATCTACAATGTTAGCTTTTAATTAAAAATTGTAAGTACTATACTATACTTTATTATTATTGAGTTTTTGCAAATAAATGCGAAATTTTGGCTTCGTATTTTTTTTAAAAGCGAAATTTTAATATTTTATTTGCAAAAATTACGTATCTCTACCTATAACAAATGAGTACTTAGATAAATTCATACTAAAATGAATGAAAATTCATGCCTGGAATGCTTCTTTTAGCAATAAAAGTAATAGCTCTCTAATGCTAGCAAACTAAACAGCAGAAGGGAACAGCTGTGAAGAGTTCTCATCATAATTCTGACATTAAGCCTTTCAAAATTCCTTTCCATTAGTCCTTACAAATTTTAAAAATGATGCTTACAATACCCTATGAACCCTAGGTCTCTGGGTAAACAAATTACAATGATCTTCAGAGAAGTAATAATATACAATGTGAAATAGTATGTGTAAAATACTAAGATGCAATACACAAATACAGTCAAGAAAAACAGACTTAAAGTTTCCCCACTTTTTGTATAAGTTAACAGATGCTAGCATGCTGTGGTACAGGGCCAGACTAGACAGTTTGACCAGACCAACCCCAACTTATATCAACTGAACCCGCATTATTTATTATAATTAAAATATTATAAATATTAATATATTGGATGAAGTATAGAACTCAAAATGGATTTTTTAAAAATATTCATACTGAGAGTAATGAAAAGAAAAACAATATCTGTGGATGTTATCAAAATCTATATAACAGTCACTTATCTGGTTGAATGATAAATGCCGTTTCCTAGCTTGAACATAGGTATTATCAGTAGCGTAGCTTTAGTGGGCGACACCCGGGGCAGATATAAATGGTGTCACCCCCCATACGAGCATTTTTTACTCCACACAAGCAGTATTTTTGGAATTTTTGCTGTACAAGCCATCGGGTGTCACCCCTTTGAGGGTGATACCAGGGGCGGACCTCCGCCCCCTCTTGCTACACCACTGGGTATTATGCATAAGAGATTGCCATGATTCTGAATAACACCCTCTTGGGTTCACAAATAAGTTTTTTATTTTAAAAATAAATTTCAAACCATAAAGTATTTTGGTAAAAATGTTCATAATATTATAAATGTATCACCATGTTATATACCATTATGTGATAAATATCATGCATTAATATTAAAATACAATTATTTTGAAGCAAAATATACTATTTATTAATTTGGGCTGAAACTTAAATACTGATTTAGTAACAAGTTTGGCTAGATTGGATTGAGCACATGGGCACCGGCAGCATAGGGCAAGGGGAGGGGGGGCAATGCCCCCTCCCCCCCTGGATTTTTGTATGCAGTGTTTCCCCTTGCTTTTTTGCTCTTTCCAACATGGTAACCATACTTTAAAGTAGTCTTTGCCTCCCCCTGGGAAATATTCTGCCAGCGCCCATGATTGGGCATTCATGATTTTTTGGCGGGTTGGGCCAAGCCAAGACATTCTTTAATTTTTCATCTAGGGGATGAGCCATACCATCCAATAATTTCTCATTTTGGTTTCGTGGCATGCTGGGCTGAGTTAACAACAATGTGAGTCTGGGGTCAGGCTTGAAAATTTCGTCTCATGCAGATCTCTAGTAGATATTAATAACATAATATAAATGCTGTTGCAATCAATTCTTATTTACAGCAGCAGGAAAATGGGCGTATAAAACGAAATCACAAAACTCTTTATGTAAACCAAGAAAAGGCTAACATTTATCACTTTTTAACTAAAAAGTGATAAATGTTGGAAAAACCAGTCTTATTGATTGTATATCAGCAGATCTCTTCGCATTTCTAGGTATGTCACAGGTTTTCTTATTTCCTTTAAAGTGTAGTTGATGTACGCTTTTAGATCAATCTAGAATTTAAATTTTTTTCTAAATAATGAAAGCCCAAAGAGCACTGGCCTATCCTGAGCTTCCGAGGCACTAGTCACTTGGGCATTTGCCTGATATACCAGTCAGACCCTGCTTAGTGCAGATGGTAATGCTTTCAACTTGTACTCTGGCATGTACACATTTGAATCTTTTGCTGTGCTTAACCTATATATTAATCCTTTCCACACAGCCACCAAGTTTTACAGAAATTACAATGGGGGATGAAAAGCACCTTTGCAAGAATGATCCTAAAGGGAGATTTTTACTGCAAAGCCTGATTGAACATAAAAGTCTTCAAGATCCTATTGCATTCCATATTAATTTTTTTCTGTATGATAAGAAATACCAAATCATTGCATGTTATGGATTGTTTACACTGATCAATGATTTCAACATTAGAAGTGAAAGATATTGAATAAAACTTATCCATTCTTTCAACTCGCTTAATTCCTGGCACCAGACCAGGAAAATACTATAATAAAACAAATATCCTGCCATCCCTCTGAAAAATAAAAACAAAATCTGCCAACTGCAAAAGTGAGAGGACTTTACAGTGGCAGCAACTGACACATGCTTCTGTTTATATTATAGAAACACTTACTCAGACGTCTCCCTAAAACAGAAAAGGATTTCTGAACATCAGTTATCTCCAAAAAACACTACCCTAAAATCCTGATTATATGCCCCCCCATTGAGAATAAGCCCCCTCCCTAACTTTGAATGATTTTTATTTTTTCCTTCGTTCCTGGAAATAAGCCCCCCCTCCAACTCTTGGAGGGAGAAAAAGACGCTCTGTTTGATATTCCGTGCACCCCGGCAGCTGCACCAGTTCTCTGTGTAACGTCATCGTGTAACAGATGGGAGTGAAAGAACAGCCTAAAACCGAAACAAGCACGTGTCTTTTCACTCACTCAGAATACAAACCAGTACGATCGCAGTGCATCTCGACCGTAGTGCAGTGAAGCTAGAACACATGTGTTTGAAAATGTCGCTTAGAAAAAGTTATTCGGTTGAGAAAAAACTTGAGGTACTGCCGTGGCACAGGGAGAATGGTGCTTCGTTACATAATACGTCAAAGTTTTTCGGAGTAGAACGAAAATGCTTGAGGCTCAAAAATGAAACTTTACTCCGAATTAACAACTACAGCAGTGCTAAGAAAAAACATAAACTTGGGAGTGAACAAAAGCCGTTATTTGAGGAACTGGATGACGAACTATATGAGTTTTTTCAAAATCAAAGAGAAAACTCAGAGTAGTGACCAACAAGCTGTTAAGTGAAGAAGCCCAGAGGATTGCTTTGAAGTTAGGGCTGGTGACTTTCAAAGCTTCGGCACAGTACATAGCCAATTTTAAACGGAGGTTTGAAATTTCTATGAGAGTTGGCACTACAGACTCTCAAAAAACTCCAGAACTTCTGGAAGAAGAGATAAATTGTTTCCTCAAGTGTGTCAATGACATGAGAAAGAAAAATGGCTATACTGAATTTAATATTGGTAGCATGGACCAGACCATGTGCCATTTTGACATGCCGTCAAATCGAACAAACAATTGTAGAGGCGAATCAAGCATACGCATTGCTAATACATCCTGCGCTAAGCGAGGATTTACAGTAGCTTTAAGTGCACGAGTTTCTGGACATAAAATGCCAGCATTTTGTGTTATGAAAGAGCCTTCTGGAAGGATACCCCCAAGAGTTTTATCCAAACTAACTGTACCACAAAATGTACGTGGAACTGCAACTACAAATAGATGGATGACAGGGACAGTGTTAAAAGAATGGATTCGTAAAATATGGAAAGAAAATTATGACAATGTGTGCCGTTTGCTAATTTTAGATCAAGCTCTGATACATATTACAGAAGAAGCAAAGTCATCTCTTAAAACTGTTGACACAGATTTAATTTTAATACCTCCAAGATGTACTCGATTTCTTCAACCAGCCGATGTCTGTTGGATTAAGCCCTTCAAAGATTGACTGAAGCAGAAGTGGGAAGGTTTTATGAGAAAGGCCGAAGTTACCAAAAAAAAAGGTCATTTGAAAAGCCCTTCCAGACAAGACGTTCTGTTATGGGTATCAGAAGCATGGGAATCGGTGTCCGAAGAACTTATAAGAACATCGTTTAAAAGATGTGGAATTTCGAATGCTTTGGATGGAAGTGAAGACGGAGAACTCCATTCCTCTCTCAGCCATGCGTTTAACGCAACGGAAGTGCCAGCAGAAGAAATTCGCGATCTGTTGTTTGACGACGATGTCGATGACAAAGATGAGTTTGAAGGGTTTTCTTCTAGTAGTAATGAATAGATATTTGAATATTTTATGTGTAAATTCTTTTATTTTTTTTCTTAATAAATTGGTAAGTTTTTAGTTTTGATTTTTAACAAGTTTTATGTACACTAATAGCTTTAAAAAAGGAGTTCAATCAATTTTATAATAATCCTGATTACAAGCCCCAGCCCTGCCAAAATTTAAATCATTTTAAACTTGCAAAAGGGTGGGCTTATAATCGGGATTTTGTAGCAAAAACATAATTTTTTAAATTAATTTTCAAAAAATCCTGAATATAAGCCCCCCTCCCAAATGTAACTAATTTTGAACTTTCAAAAGGGGGGCTTATAATCGGGATTTTACGGTACAGTAACCGTTAGAGATCATTATAGCAAAGTAGCAGGATCTTTAATTTAAAAACATGCATACGTAACAGCCATTCTTAGGGGTAATTTACTCTTGCCATGTATGTAAATTTGCCATGCTTTGTGCTAAACTTTCACTGAACACCTACACGTGGCACTCGTCCAGAAGGGGTTAGTTACATAATTTCAATGTTCATTTAAAAATAAAATTATGAAAGTATTGGACTAGTGGAAATTAAAATAAATGAATAATTTACTATGATGAAATGCATGAATTAATTGTAAGTAGTATTGATATATAAAAAATAGAGGGAAAAAGTTCCCATAGGGCCGTATTCTCCAAACTTTAAACCCTGGAGTTAACCCAGCAAAGCGAGCTATTTCAAGAGTTAGTGAGAAAATGGTATTCACAACTCCAAAATCAGGGGTTACCCCAGGAATTGACCCTGACTCCAGGTGCAGATTCTAACCCCGCAATATCGAAGGGTTGACTCCGGTTTATAAACATGGCGGATAGATGGAAACTGCTGTGAAAACCACCCATCAAGCTATAAAAGTAGCCAAAAGTCATAAAAAATCTTTGTACAATGTTTTCAAAAACTCTGGAGAATGACTGTTCTTTTTTTGCCGTAGAGACTGCAGGCGCCATCTGTCAGACTTACCTTGGTTTGCTTTTCCATTCCCTCTTTTTTTCTGATTGGAACGCTTTTTTCCTTAATTTTTGTGTTGAAAATAAGTAAGAAAATTCTGATCTTTCCTATGTATTTTCTTGTCTCTATTATTCCACAGATGAGGGGCGATTTGGCCAGAGCACTGTGGATCTACTATGCCCTCACTTTTTTTTTTTTTTTTTTTTTTGTAAGAAGAGGCGGGATAAAAATATTTACATTGAAGAGATTAATCATTTAGGTGTAAAGGATGAAAAAAAAACAATATGCTTCAGTATCATAGAATTTTTTAAAGACATACATATTCTATGTATAATATATAAAGTATCTCAAAAAGAAAAACATCAAAACTGCATAAATTAATTTTTGTGTGTTAAAAAATATGAAAATTCCTAAATTTGAAAAAGTATAACAAACATGAAATTTTATTTATAAAAAATATTGGATGTAATTTTGTATTAAAGGTTTAATCAGTGTATTTTTTTATAATTAATTTTCACATTTTAATGCGCAGTTTGCATAAAAACAAATTAAATATCATGAAGGAAGTGTGTGTGGTGGGAGCTGGGTTCGATCTCGCGAACATTAAATCTAGTTCAGTCCTTCATGGAATCATTACTCTGACCAATCACAGGCGAGCTTTCAAAGCTGAGTGAGACAACTCCAGAGTAAGGTAATCCTGGGTGGAAATAAGTTGGTGAATACAGTTTCCGAGTTGTCTCCGAGACAAACCAGCAATGCAGGTTTCCCAACTCTCGGATCATGGCGGGCTACTCACAGTTTGGTGAATACGGCCCATAGAGTTTTGAATTTGCACATGTGAAAAAGTGTGTCAAGAACATTACTACTCACACTCAAGCGACAGCAACCTTGTTAAATGTAAATAAATTCAATATCATAGTAGTTTTTATTGCAAAAACAGAAAAAACTCTAAATGTACTGTTTAAAAGCCTCAGAAAATGACAATCCTGAGGCCGGGGAAAGAATCAAAAGGACTGAAAATCAGGTCAAGACTTGGCATATCTTATATTAGGCATACAAATTTGCTTCTGTCATTTTCTTCCAAAATCTGAGGCTTTATTATGAGAAACTGACTATATACTTATACTAGTTCAAAGTTTAAAATGCTTGTACAGTCACTCCCAATGATCGTTCTAATTCTTCTTGACTTTGACACAAGTCTTCACTCAGTAATGCTTCCAACTCTGCATCTCCAAAAACCTTTTCTTTTTCACCACTATACTGGTTTTCAACTTGAAAATCATCATTCTTGAAGCATTGAAACCACTCACAACACATTTTTTTACTAATAGTAGCCTCACCATAAGTATTTGAGAGCATTTGATGAGCCTCAACAGCCGATTTCTTCATACTGAAGCACAAAATTAAAATTTCCTGCAAATTATGAGAATTTGGTGCAATATTTTTAATTAAGAATAACTGTGATTCAGATACAAATCGACTAATGTTTCTATAGGGTTATGTTGACAGACACCCAAATTTATTGTATGACATTTATTATGTATTTATTTTTACTACTGCTTATCACTAAAGCCATTCATAAAAAATGATAAAAAGTTGTACAACTAATATACAAACCAGATAGATATAAACCAAAAAGCATTATCTATTTTTACAAGTTTATTTATTCCTTTTTAAAAAATGGTTGATTGTTTTGTTTTTCAGTGTTAAAAAAATCTCTTATTTAAGAATGAAGTTTTTTTTTTTCAGAATCACTTTGCCACAAAGTGATGTATTCTCGTCTTTCTCCAAATATTGAATATCTAAAATGAATCATGGATAATCTGTGGCTAATTGGCAGTTTACTGTATTAAATTATGAGGTAAAAGAAATTTCATCATGCATTAGCAACAAAATAATTAAATAAACAGCAAGTATTTTAAATAAATAAAATGTTCTAAAGTAATAAAATTCAGCACATCATTTCATTGTATTCTGCTATTCTTACTCTATTTAGTTTTAAATACTATTACTTTTAAAGAAAAAAAAATGTTTTATGCATAACATGAATTTTTTAATAAATACTACAAAGTAAAAAATAATAAAAAACTGGTTTTACAAATTTAAAACTCAAATTAATAATTTTAGAGAATATGGCACGAAATCTCCTGCATAAAAACTTCTGATCTTTCTAAAGTAGAAATTTTCTGAAAATGTAAAAAGAAAAGAAGTTGTAAAGTAAAATAAAAACTATAAGTATTATTCACATGCATAGTTGAAATTCCCTAAAAAGGAAAAGAAAACAAATTATAAAGGAAAATGAAAATTATAATAAGAAGTAGTATTGACATGCCTACATATTTTGATTAATGCGCTTTTTTCCTAAGCTATATACCAGGGTCGGCATGGTTTAAACCGACTGGTTTAAACCACGGTTTAAACCATGGTTTAAACCAAATGGTTTTTTTCTCAAAAAAACCAAGTGGTTTTTTTAAAAGAATAATTTAAAATTACGTATACTACAGATAGAATACCTTCTAATATATTTTTAAATTATCCTCATAAGTATCAAGAATAAGTTTATTATATCACTCTAGATACCTTATTGTTTTATAATTATTAAAAATTATTAATTAAACTTAAATTATAGGCTGCATTTTTAACTTGTTTCTAAAATAGAGGTTTTGTGTTTTAACAACTTATTTCTAAACCTTAAAAATATTATTTTGAACAACTTATCACCATTATTACTGATGAATCTAAGAGCAATATTCCATGCAAAATGTAGTCAACAATTAATAAAGTATTATATTATACTAGCTGCCAAGGTGACCAGCTTCGCCATCCCATACCTTACTATTCTATATACTCAGTCACTTTTTTTGGTCCAAATTATCAGAGTCCTTTCAACGAAAATCATATTTCATGGTTTTAACAGTATTTTTCATGAAATTTATTTAGGTTATGGTTGCTACAAATTTTGGGGGTATCATGACAAAAGCTGATGGTGGCCATGGAACATGTGAATAGATCCGAAAGATTTTGGGGTCCTCATCATGGCACGGTGGTAATGTCACTGAAAATGGTAGATGGCCGAAGTGTGAGGGTCCCGGATTTGGGTCCCATCATGCGGCTGTCGATCTAATGGTCTGCAGTTTTGGTAGGTTTTCTCCAGATGTAACATGGATACGCATTAAAACCCCTTAGAAAGTCCTCCTGTCAAGGCACCTCCTATCCTTGGCAGATCACTCAGAGTACCGTTGCCATTAATCAAACCAAAAAGAAACAATTTGCTTTTTTGTGTATGGAAACAGGAAATGGCTAAAATATGCTTCAACCCATTGCAAAGTGGTTTTTTTTTTAAATGTGCAATAAACGTGAAGTAAAAAAATCTGAAAGGTTTTGCTTCTTTGCATATACATTGTTATTTTTTAATCTATCTACTGCGTGATGCACGTAACCAGTAACGAATATGCTTGCTTCACTTGACGTCATTGAACTGTTAATCTGGATTTTTGCACGTGTGTTACTGTTATTATGCTCATGTTTACATCTAGTTCTTGCCACTCCCAGCATAAAAATATCGTCAATTTTGGTACCGCATACATTAGCGTATTATATAAGTAGATACTAAATATAAAAAAAATAGTATCTCTAAATAAAATATTAAAATTGAATGATTTCAATGTCCACATAAGTATAGCAACAATTTTTTATTTACTTTGTTTTAATTATTTTCAGAAGAAATATTAATTTTTATTTGACCATTTTACAAATAATTTTATTTATAAATATGTAACATGTAATTATAAAAGGATTAAAAAAAAACCTGGTTTAAACCAAAAAAACCCGGTTTTTTGGTTTTTTTCAAATAAACCGGGTTTTTTTCCAACCCTGCTATATACAGAGTGCCCGATGGCTATTTCCTAAACCGTTAGTCAGAGACACATAGTTCCAATTGCAAAAATGCTTTAAATTGTGTATCAGAAACAATTGAAGTCAATAAATCAATCCCTTTAAAAATTATGGAATTTAAATTTTACACGGTCCCCTGGTCCTATCAGTTATATTTAGCAAATTTTTCTTTATACAATTTGAAGCACAATAAAAAAAAATCATCCTTCTACGACCAAAATTTACTGAGTTATAAAACAGCAAATATTTTTACTTTTCCACAATTTCGCTTTTCCACAATTTAAAAGTCCCATTACGGTATACCATTAAGGAACCGTATAAATATTGCAATTTTAAATTATAAGTTTTAATTTCATTTTTTTTTTTTGGCATAATGCAGAAAAAGAAGCAAAACTAATTTTAGAATACTAATCTTTAAGCAGAAGGTTATAGTCAGGCTTTATAAAAATCTATCTGGGATCAGACTTACTAAATTGTATATGTGTAGAATGCAGATGTGCAGCACCGAGTTATGATATGCAAAGTACAGTAAGAGTTTTCTACATGGGTGAATATTTATATTGCAGCTGATGGAAGCTACTTTTGAACAAATGCTACACTAACAGAATTTGTAATATCATTTTAAGTTCCTAAAATGCATATATTTGTATTTTAAAATGTTTCATTTTCTAATTTGGTGTTTAATGAAGTGTTTTATTTCCTTGTTTTCTTTATTTTAAGTTATTTAACACCAGTTCATTTAAAAAATTCAATTTTCAGTATAAGCTATATTTTTATGTTAATTTATTGGATACACACAGTTAAATGTTAATCTTCTCTATTACAATCTACATTCATAAAATAGTCAATGAAATTGCTAATAAATATTACAAGGTTCAAAACCATGTACAGTAGAATCTCGATTCATCGTTTTTCATGGGGTGCTTAGAAAAATACGATGAATGCGGGTTAACGACAAATGCGGGTTTTAGTCAAAATACAAAGAAAGCAATCTTTATGCATATACACGACTGTATAACAACCAATACTAATTTGTTACAAACTTGTGAAACAAATAAATCGAAGATGAAAAGTAAGGGATACTTACTTTAAAAAATCTTAATTTTATATGGGTTTTTCATTATTTTGAAATTTCGGAAATTAAATAGTAAATTTTCAAGATTTACAATATTTTTCTGGTCCTCTTATGTGAATTTATGTTTGTATAAAAAGTTCATACAGTTTCAAATAGCATTATTGCTTCAGACCAACTTCGTACTAGTGCAGGCTTAGCTTCATGGGAATGAACATTATCCACTGCTTCACAATTATTTTCATTTTTTGCATCATCCCACGTTTCTTCCATGTTTAGGATACCGCATGCCTCACCATCTTGATTAATGGAAATATAATCATTAAATTTCACGCTATACACATCTTCAACGGGCAACCACTGCTCATCTGATCATGAATAAGCCAAGAAATAATACCAGGAAACAATTACAGTTTGTATGACATATGGATCCCCTTAACGTTCATTTTCATTTTGGTCAGGAGAAAATTTTTACAACGATGAACGCGGGAAAATCACTTTTTGGCGAACGACAGATGCGGGTTTCTTTAACATTATTCAAATACAATTTGTGCAGGGACCATAGAAATAAAGCGATCAATGCGAGAACCATAGATCGGGGTTTCACTGTACATTAATTTTTCTCAAATTAATTTTGTATACATCCCCTATTTTGCTGCTAAAAACCTTAAACAGCTGTAACTTGGTAAATTTTGGTTGTAGAAAGACAGTTTTTTTTTTTTTTTTTCATGAAATTGTATAAAGAAAACTTTTCTAAATATAACTGGTAAGACTGGGGGACCGTATAAAAGTTTAAATTTTGCAATTTTTATAGGAATTAATTTACTGCCTTCGATTGTTTCTGACAATAGATTATACAATTTAAGGGATTTTTGCAATTAGAACTATGTGTTTCTGACTAACGGTTTAGGAAATAGCCATTGGGCCCCATTAGCACTGGACACCTTGTATATACAGAGTGCCCAAAAAGGTGGTAACAGGCTTTAATTCTTTAGAGATAAGTGGGAAGTGTGAATTGAAAAAATGTTCAAAATAAGGTCAGAAATAATACTCCATTAAGAAAAAATTCCTCTTGTTAATTTTCAAAAAGTTACACTTCCTAAATTTTTATATGACCCCCTCCCCTACAAAAGCATACCCAATTAGTAAAATGCCCCCCATACACTAATGAGGTGATGTAGCAAATTTGAGCCTTTTATCATACGAAGTTGCAGCGATATCTTTAAAGGAAGATGACTGAGGACTATACATGATTTTGTATTTCCTAGAGTGGAAAAAAAGATTTTTTTTTTGGTAATATCTGTACAACTCCTGAAATGCGATCATTCGACATGATTTTTCATATCTCTGACACTTTTTAAGGTATAGTTCTCAAATTTTATTAACGGCTATGTGCTGTGTCTTTGTGTTAGTTTCGATTCTGCATCGCATAAGCATGTTTTGTTGTTATCTGGTTAATCAACTAAACAAGCATACGTAAAGCAGAGTTGAAACTAATTTACACGAGGACAAAGCACACAGCCATTTTATATTTACTATCCGATATGGCTAAAATTTTAAGCACATTAAAACAACGATAATGGCTTTTTTACCTGAGCTACTATGTAAAACTCGCCTTTCTTCATGAATTACATGTCTTTTGACAGTAATGGGTCATTCCATGGTGACTGAAGTTACAATCTGACTACATTAGTAACATTTGAAATTCACCAGTGGCTTGAAATATATATATATTTATTTATTTAAATTGATCAAGGGTATCATAAATAAGTAGTACATTGTTATCCATTTTCAATATTTCTTTCTTTCTTTCTTTTTTTTTTTTAATTAAGGGAAATCAAAAAACGTGACTGATGTTACACAGAAGAGACATTGAGAAAAATGAATTTTACTTAAATTCAAATCCTCTTCGAACTAATAGTATGAAAAGTAAAATAATTTTTTTCTAGTTAAGTACAGATTTCAAACTTTATGAAAACATTTTCATTCATTAAAAAAATTTTAATGTAGAAAATATTTTATTCCTGTGACTGATGTTACATATATTTTTTGACTGATGTTACATTCACTTAAGTATGCTATAATTATATATTATTTCTTCTTAAAAACAAAACTACCAAATTTAATTCTTGAAATTGTATTAATCTAGTTTAATCATAATAAATAAATCATAGTAATGCTTATTGTACATTAATAAAATCTAAAGACTAATGTTGTTAGTGTATTTCACTAAAGGGTGATTCCATGGAACTAGGAACACCAGTGAAGAAAATAAATATTCTTATAAAGAATAATAGTTTTTTCCCCTATAAAGTAAACATTTGTGGATTTCTATACATTTTTACATATATTTTTGTCTTTAGGTATGTAGAAAGTTCATCTTGTTTTCTAAAAGAAATCAACGGGTATGTATAAAATCTTATTTTTTTATTGAAATTTCGTTCATTTATGGGAAGATTAGACAAGCACAGAAACCTTTAACTGCAATATTTGCCTTGAGAACAATTTTTATAAATTAGCCCTAACATTAATGTAACATCACTCCTCTTGTAAATCTTGCTTTATACTTGTTAAACTGAAAAAAAAAAAAAAAAAAAAAAAAAAAAATATTTGCCAAAATGAATTATACCTCTTAACTTTCACTTACTTACACTTTCGTGAAAACAAATAGACCAAAAAATGAGGTCCACTGAAATATTAGCCTACTTATATTAATAATTAGAATAATCATTGTGGAAATTCACTATTTTTACTGATACATTACTGATACTGGAAAGGCATGGAATTAGATTATTATTCAGTATAATTTTGCATTACTCAAGAGAAATATCTGTTATGGGTAGAAACAAACTAGTAAATACAATTAAATAATTTTAACAAACACCCATAAATAAATAAACCAGTGTCTCCAAGCACAAAAGAATAGCTATGAATAAGCTGCTAGACAAAATTGTCAAATGAAATTTTAAATGTTATTAAATAATTAAAACATACAGCCTTTTAAATTGAAAAAAATTGTTTTATATTATTTTTCATATATTGTTACAAAATAACTATAATGACCCGATTGGTTTCAGTTCTGTCTAATTATACGAGTACTGTTGCCAATATTTTTTAGTAAAATAATACACATTTTTTTCCCATGTTAACCAAATGACCTATAATCTGCAAAATTCTATAATCCGCACAACACTTGGTCCCAACCTGTGCGGATTAGAGGGAGTGTCCTGTATAATCTTTTACGGTTATTTTTTTAGAGTAATTTTCATAAGCATTTCTGAATGCAGGAACACACCCGAAACGTTCTTTCACAACAGTTATCAGAGCTTGGAGATTTTTTTTCGAGTTTGATGACTGTCATCTTAGAAAAGTTGCTAAATGTTGTTGGAAAGTTACCAAAAAAAGCATAGCTTTAATTATGCAGTTATAATAAAGCAAATAAAATAAAAGGAATTGAGACAAATTGGAATAACCCATGCACTTGGATTAAAATTTTTAAATATTGATTAATTGTGATAATGTAGCATGAGATGGTTAAAATATTGATTTCTGTAATTTTAACATTATCCAATCCTACCACTGATAATGGAATTAACAGCTGTCAATAACTAATGTTTTAACTATCTTATCAATGAAATGAAAATAGATAACTCTTTGATAGTAGGGAGGGAGGCCTGCTAAGTTTGATGATCAATAGCTTTGCCAAATTTATCAAAGTAATGCTTTTTTTTTTTTTTTAACAATTCATTATTTAAAGAATATCTATTAAATATAACAGCAGAAACTGGGAGAACATTTAAAAAGTAAGGTAACACCTTACAAATTATTTTGGTTATATTAAAGCATTAAAACATAAAAATAAAAAGTTTATTAAAATTATTTCTGCAATAAACAGTATTGAATGTTGACCTAATGCTAAAAATAATCAATAATGATTTAATGTTTAAAAAACTTAAAACTATTGATACTGATTTTCACAATTGTCATCTTTAGATTACTTTTAAATAAAATCAAAATTAAAAATATTACACTTTCTCTAAGAAGTAAATGCTGAAGAAATAATAATAAAATTATGGAAGAACTTTTCACAATAAATCGGCTAGATTTAATGTTCACTCATTATGCATTAAGGGCTATCAATATATATCAACATTATAGATTACAAAATGCCCTCACAATACAGTTACACTTACCACTGTTATTTATCCTATAATTCCATCTCTGGTGATACAAATTTTCTGGTCTCTTGAAGTAAGTTATAAATGGATTTCGCCTGAAATTTCTAATTTCTAAATAGAACATATAAAATTGATATGCACTAATACATACAAATTTACCATTGACATATGAATAAAAGAAATTTTAAACAAAACATCAACTCAGTTGTTTTTCTTTGTAAACAGAAGAAGTGGAACAATACTTTTTGGGAAAAAGCAATGTTTTGATACAGATTCTACACGTTAAACAACAGTAGCACAAATAAAATGAGATATGTATTTGTGTCTAATGAAATAGAAACAAGCCATTTATAACTACCAAAGAACCAGATCTACAATATGTTTGTAGTATTAAACATATTTACATATAATACTTCTTAATTTACAGTGTTTTTAAGCTTTTGACTTGTAAATTATCGTGTTTACGATTTTTAAAAATCATGTTTAATGTAAATTTCAAACGGTACCAAATTTAAATATTATAAACATTGTAGATCTGTCTGGGAAAAGGGTGAAAAATAGTTTTAGCTGTATAAAAAATATTATTTTTACTTTTTTCAAAAAATCTTAATATTTAATAAATTTTAATGAAAACTTTACCAGAGAATGCAGATGCAAAGATGATTAAACTTGCCAGCAATAAAGTTGTACTATAAATCTCCATATTGTGAAGCATTATATTTAGAGAGCTAAGAGAAAAAAAGAAAATTGATTTTTTTTTTTTTTTTCAAAGAGACAAAACTTGTTACTCATGATAATAGAAGCATGCAAGGAAATAGAGCATCAGCGAAATAGTGACTCATTAAAATGCAGAAATCTAAAACCATGGTTAAAGCTCAAATAAAAAAAATACAAGATGTTTAACTGTGTTTAAAACTGACATATCATTAATATTAAAACAAAGATTTAGTTCACATGATATAGTTATCAAATTTTGCTATTCCAGATTGACATCATGTAATAAAATCAAAACAAATTGAAAAATAAATCACACTCACAGATAAAATGTTAATTGATATTCATATTAATAAAATAATTTATAAAGTAACATGCCGTTTTTCAATGTCGGATAAAGCATCACAACTTCCAAATTGTTCTAAACTATGCAATACGAAATTTGTGCAAATAAAATGCAGGAATCAGCAGACGAAAGAGATGAAATCATAACAACCACCAACCCACCAGTCAAAACAAAACTTGATCAAAGGCTCGTTTTTTACCAGAAACTGGTTGGTTTAATATATTCACGCGCAACAGTATAAAACATGCGCGCACAAGAAAGATACTTGAAGATGGACTGTTATCTGGATCATTCTTTTTTTACAACCACAAGAAACCGGACATAACTTTAGTGGTAAAGGGATGGACCTTTTGCTCCATGACTTTTTGGATAGTGTCTGGTTCGAGGCTAAACTTCGTCTGCGAAGTCGTTGCTCCCGCCGCCAAGGAGGTTTAACCATGGATTAACATATGGAGGCGCCCATGCTGCGCTCCGCAGTGCTGCCACGCCCCCTCTCTATCCCAGAAGATTGAAGAACGCATAGCGAGGCTTTGAAAACGAGTTCCGGAAAGTGTTAATAAAAATAATTTAAAAGTTACTAACCAATTTTTTTATCCATTTTACATTTATGGAAGATTGTTTACACGTATTAACTTGTTTTTTATTGCATAATTTCAAATTTATTTTCGTGCATTGCGTTGTAAACATAAAGTGAAACAAAAGACAGTTATTTTTATGATTATACTATACTTTGCAAAAACTTTTTATATTTTTTCATGATAATTGTTTTATTATAATAAAAAATTGCTTTTTATATTTCTAGGAAGATATTTTTGTTGTTACATGGGTAAAAATAAGTTTTATTACATCAGCCTAAATTATTAAATTGCTCACATTATAGTAACAATAGTTTTAAGTCATATTACAGGTATTAGAAGTAAGAATGCAATTTCAAATATGTTAAATAAGATATATGAGGTATTTACAGACAGTGAGAGAACATTATCTTCTTTAGACACGAGGAAACAATTATTCACTTCAGCTTTCTTTAGAGACGTGCGAGACGAGAAACATGGCTGTCTCGTCTCGTCTCACAGAGAAATTTTCTGTCGCGAGGCGTCTCGCGAGTCTCGCAAAACTATGAGCTGAAATTTTGCTACCATATTTTTAGTAACTTATTGCTATTTTAGGGGAAAATAATATTAATAATAACAGTTAGATATAGAGCATTTCGACGGACCCCTCCTCTCTGCGATCGGTCACCGTCTTGCGTGACAGCGTGGGGTACTCGTAATGTATTTCAATGGGAAAAACCCGATTTTCAACATTCAAAAAAACTATTAAATTTAATTTTTTGGATGATTCTAATGGATGGAATTTGTTAATAAGACCTTCGACTTTTGTGTCCCAGGTGGCGTTTAATATTTTAAATAGCTTAACATATAATATTTTAATGATATTTCAAGCGACTTTTTGCGCTGGTACTGCGTTCGGAAAGACAAAACTACATACGGGAATAAACCGAGCCTTCATTTAGGATTCAGCAGGTTATTCGGGTTAGTTTTTGTTGACATATATCATTGCGCGCGTAATATTTCCTTTCATTGTTGACGTTTTAGTAAGAAAAAAAAAATATTTTTGAAGTTTAATCGGTTGGATTTTCTGAATCGCTTAGGAAGCATTAAGTAATTTTTTCTTTTATGTTAATGAGGTTTCATTTAATTACATTGTTTTGTTTTTTGAATGTGTAAATATCATTAAAAGGAAAAAGAAAATCTACAATAAATGTGTTGCATAACACATTTAAATTTGCAATTAATGTAAACATATAGGAAAATGACATTAAAATAATATTCTTTCTTTAAAAAAATCTAATTAGGAAAATCAATGTAATCAATACTTTGCTGCACAATCATATAAATTTAGCAGCAAAAAGGAATTCAAAACGTAAATGTACAATAATTCCATTATGCAACCTACGATTTCTCCATTTTTCTTTTAAAATGCAAAGCATTTCAGTCTAGCAGTGTCATATAAAACAGTGCTAAACAATTTTATAGTTATACTTTTGAATTTTGCTTAAAGGTTGAATCAGAACAAAAATCAAGAACTGAAACAATAACTTAACATCTAAACCAAAACTAAAAATTGATTTTAAAACTTATTTTGTTTCCCTTATATTTAAAAGAAGAGCTGTGTTACATTTACAGTAGGTTTTCATACGTTTAAATGAGAATCTGAACCAGAATCTATAACAGCAAGATAATTTCAAAATAAAACCACATCTTTTTTTCTATATTTAAAAATGTTTGGCAATATTAAGTTTATTTTTTATTTAATCCAAAAACCTAAATTGAAAGGGTTTTAAGCAACAGGCAATAGCATAGTAATTTCAGTCATTTAAATAAAATAAAGATCAACACCTCGTTAATTATCAGTATAGTAAAGCTTCGCATTTAAAATAGAATTAGTAAAAAAATTCAGTACTTAAATGTAATGCGTAAAAAAGCACACATTTTATACTTTATGAAATAATACTTATTAGTTTTGATCAATTTTTTCCACGAAGCATTCTATAAAGCATAACTATTTATTGAAATTGATAGTTTATAATATATTAGCAAGAATATAGTTTTGACTATATTGGATACATAATTAAATTACTTTCTACTTTCTTTTCCTTTTTCTAGACAATGTTTTATAAAAAATATGTAAAAGATGATCATATTTCTTAAAAATTAGTATTAAAATTTCACACATATTCATAGTTTATACAATGCATACAATGTTAGACATCAACTAATATTTGTAACACTACAAGTGCAGTATTTGAGGTTTTCGACAAATGATTTTGACATGACAGTTTAAACCATGGTTAAAACCGTCAAAAACTTGCCAACCCTGCTAAGTTTGAATTGTACCCTAAATATCAAGTTATAAGCCAAGTAAAGGATAATTGTTTTGGGGGGGGGGTAGCTGCCCCTGTTTTTGTACTCATTTATATTGATTTGATGCCGTTCTTGTCAATTTAGCAGTTGATTTTATAAAGTGGCGGATCTGTATATGTTTATAATTACCCATAAATCAACTACACTTTTTAAATTGTACTTATATTGTTTCAATACATGTCAATATATTTTCTTTCCATTTACAGAGAAATATGCAAAACTACATTTCTACGTTGCCTCCTCTTGCCTTGAAACGATATGTAGAAAAGGTCAAAGGAATTGGAGGACTGTGCCCATACACTTTGACATATGATGAAAAGACCGAGTTTCCACCTCTGAGACATGGAGACATTGTAAACTATCTTGTGTTCAGAAAAAGTGCCTACACAAATGAAGAATTTAAGTCATTTAAAAGCCTCACAGCATATAACCAATTTAAATGTAAATGGGTGAAAAATGTACAGACGAAATTAATTCAAGGTTTTTATGTTGTTAAATCAGAGGTATTCATTTACATTTTTACATTAAAAAAATGATATTCTATAATTTTGTTTGATTTATAACTGTCTAATGTAAAATCTTTATTTTTTATATGATTTGCTATTTCATCTAGTTTTTTCATTGCTAAAGGACTACAAAGTTATAAAATCCACATCATCAGAATGCTAGAATCCAATATCTTGAAAATGAAAAATAATTAAAATGCAGATTATTTTAAAGCCGGTTCGGTCAACGCCCCCTAGAGAGGAAAGCCGCGGCGCTTGCTTGTGACGTCACACCGAGTAGGTAAAGCAAAGCGTTTCCATTGGGTTTCTCCTCTCTCCCGCGGCGCGGGAGAGAAGAGAAACCCAATGGAAACGCTTTGCTTTACCTACTCGGTGTGACGTCACAAGTAAGTGCCGTGGCTTTCCTCTCTAGAGGGCGTTGGTTCGGTCCAGGTGGAGTATTTGCTACCAGTAGACATATTTGGTGGCGTTAACTATGCCATTATAGCAGTTGTAGTACACTTTGGATATTTGCCAGCGCAGCGAGATGATATAATTCGTGGTGCTAAATATGCCAATCTGCAAAGGATTATGTATATGAAAATATGGATAACGGTTTTGCGAGAACCTTACATGAGCAGTAATCATAAGTTGTGAGCATGTGTCAATCGCCAAATAATGAAAAGTCGCCATTGGTAACAAGCTATCCTAGCTGTTTCATAGTTTTTATCAAAGAAAACGTATGAAGAACTGTTTTGTTAGAGCTAATTATTAACTATGCATATACACAAGTCGCCAAATAATGAAAAAACACCATGGGTGGCAAATTCGCAAGGTGTCCAATAGGTTTTACATAATTAAAAATACAGCTGAAACAGATGTTCTGATTTTATTACACTTTAGCTCCTAATTAATATAACTTTTGAATGGCAACATTAATTATCATCATGTTTCTGAGGAGTGAAAATAATTTTTCCAGTGATTATATGCAGAGTCTGCACTCCAGGTGGAATATAGCTCTGGACCTGTACAACGTGGATTCCTATGTTTAAATAAATTCAGATTAAGGGCCCGATTCAAACGAAACTGAGTTCTATCGTTTTCCGTTGCGATCGCGGAAATTTTCGACTGATTCCTATGTTTCCTATTCAAGTGAAACCTGTCTATCGCTTTTGGATCACGTGACACTGCGATCGGTGTTTTGCTATCGCTTTTTCAAAAGCGATCGTTTTCGAGAACATGGCGGATCGATCGGCGGATGGTTCATAAGAAGATTACAACAACAACGAAGACTCGTTATTTAAAATTACGAAGCAATCGGTTGAAATTATCAGACAGGGAATTCTGCCTGCGGAAGATTTAGGCCTGCGGAAAGCTGAATTTTCTCGCAGAACAGAATTTCTGTAGGGTTTATTTTCTGTCGGCCTTTGAGTTCCACTCTAGCAGACACTACGATGCAGGCGCCATCTATAGTCCTTATTTTAAATCGTCTATTGCTCGGTAAATTTATAGCTGATGTTTGAAACAGCGCGAAAAAATACATGAATAACGAATAATTTCTCGATAAAATAAGCATCCTAGCAACCCTCCTAAACAAATACAAATATTCATACCATTATATTAAGGATTTCTTTGATTGTTAATTATATATCAGAACATAAAATATATAGTAATTCTACCCCTCCATTATAATTATAAACAACTTCTCTGCTACAGAAAAATAAAATGTAGTAGGCAAACTAGAGAACAATTATTATTCGATAATTTGAACAATTCGACATGATAATTATGACGAACAATACTATTATTAATAATTTTCTAAAAAAAATCTTCATAAATTAAAAATGTATTTCCATGATTATAAACATACAAAAAGTATTAACCTAAACCAGTTAAAATTTTAAAACATTAACCTACAATACTGTTGGGGAAAAAAATTAAGACACAGCCTGTTGTCCGTTGCAGCTCAAACATAAATAAATAAACAGTTAGTCGTCGCCATTAAGTTAAAAGTTTTTTTCCAAAGATGCGATTTTTTTATTGGTTAACAGCGACTTTCTACGTCACCGGAAGTTGCGTTTTCACTCTGTGGCGATAAAGTTTTGATCTAGCAAACCTGTAAGTTCGATCGCCTATTTTGTTTCACTTTGAATACACTTTTGCGATCGCTTGTAAAATCGATCGAACTTCCAGAGAGAAAACGATCGTTTTGGAGACGACCGATCGCGTTTCGTTTGAATCGGGCCCTTAATCCATATATATAATGGGACAAGACACCGAAAAAACATTTATTTTTATTTATTTATTTCCGAAATTGCGTAAATGTAATATGCATGGTTGATGGAAGTTTTATTTGCTTTTGAAATTATATAAAGCTTTGAATTTTGTTAGAAATGATGCAGAACTCAGGACATCGTGCGCAAATAAAATTTTAAGCTAATTAACGGCCCCAATGTACAGAATAGTAAATTCATAAAAAGTTCCAATGGAGACGGGATAATTATAATAAAGCCTACTTACCCCTCCCCCCCCACACACACACCTCTCGTTTTAGAGTGCAAAGTATGGGTTTCACATTTAATCGGGAACCCGGGTTTAACCTGCTCATTCACACCATCAAAAAGAAGAGACAACAGAGAAGACTTGTGACCAGGCTTGCTTCTCAACGTGGATCTTTGAATGCTCCGCTGATACCCAGCGTTGTATTTGCGTAATCGCTCCTGTAGATCATTCATTTGCGTTCGCATAGCTCGGCTTATGGTGAAAGAGGCATTTTTTAATAACAGATGAAACATTTTATTTAGAAATATTAATTTTTTGAGAGAAAAATATGCAATATTCATAGGATTTAATTACATACGTATTCATCCATTTTGATGAAAACTTTGTAAATTTATGCGAGGCGAAAATCTCGCGCGAGACAAGGCTCTGTCTCATCTCGGGAGACGATGTGAGATGTCTCGCGTCCATCCCTAACCCTCTTAGGTCATTTATCATAATAATATTTTGCATTGACAAACAGTTTAAGGTAATGAAAGTTGAATAATTTCCATGAATACTGTTTACTTCATTTAGTAGAGGGGGGGGGGAAAGGATAAGGTTTCAAATAAAATGTAATAGCTAACCAAATTACATTTAAATTTTAAGGACTATTATTGATTTTCAAGAACTATATATTTTTGATTTTCAAGGACTTTTATTCACTAAGTGAACTTTGTAATGAAAACTTTGCATGTTTTTCCCCCAAAACATATGAATCATGAAATAACATTTCTGGAAACTAATTTAAATCTAAACTAATTTAAATTTAAACTAATTTAAATATTATTTCTGGAAACTAATTTAAATCTAAGAAGCAGGGTTGTCTGGTTTAAGGTTTAAAACAGATCAAAAATTAAAAGACGACTTTTCATCACGTGTTAAGTTTTGTTATTTAATAAAACATACAACAATTAAGGAGCTTAAAGCTCTATATACATTTGCACATAAGTAATCTTATTCTACTAAACTTCCAAGTGAAATATCTTAACAATTGTCCTTACTGTCCTTTGAACTGAATGATTTTAGTATATAATTGTCGGACATTTTTCTCATTTTTATTATTCCAACTTAAGCGCTTACTAAAATAGTGATATCGCACATGTAAATATTGATCGATCACTGATTTTATCAGATGAAGAAGATGGTTATCCATGACTTCATTTTGAAGCATATGCTCGTTTAAAGAAGGAAACAAATCTTCTCCTATCAACGAATTTAATGCAGCTGCCGAGGTATATTCTATACTGTAAATTAATACGTGTGTAAATAATACGTGTTTAAAAATAATTGATTATTTTAAAATAAACAGTAAAAGTATTACAGAATTAGGATTAAAATTATGCCTAAAGATGTGGCTTTAAGATAAACTTACATACAATCAGTAAAAAATGAGAAATACAGCAGTTTTGTTCTTAAAAATTTACATGCATGCCAATGACGATATCGGATGTTCTGGGATAGTGAGGGGGCGTAGTCGTTGGCTTCAAAAACCGGGAACATGGGCGCCTCCATATGTTAAACCTCCTTGGCTCGCGCTGGCGGTATTTACGGACGCCCCACAGTGGAGTATTTGTGTCAAAATCTTGGCCAAAAATATTTTTCATGTGTTTTAACGTTAAAATCATTATTGGTGACTTTCGACTTACTTTTTAGTATTATATACTTCTTAAATTATATAAAAAAGCGTGTTGTCGCCAAATTTGGCGATATACAGTCACCAAACGACTCAGGGCCGAAACTAAAGTTTATGACACCCGGGCAAACTTTAATTATAACGCCCAAGTTTTTCAGTTCTTCTATATTCATCTGGTGGATTTTAATCCTATTCAGTATTCCAAAGTTATCTCTAATCATTTCGAGAGCCTGAAAACGAGATTTTAGCTCACTCATTATTTTCTCGGTAATTTCTAATAGAGGAATTCTAGACATATCTAGTCTATACAGTCTAGAGTACATATTTAATAATTTGAAAATCTGGAACGACTTTTAGCGTGATTTCATTAACCAAAAGCTCGGCATAAGCGGGGGACAGGGGGTCGATAGAATCAAAAATTGGGTCCGTTTTGTGGCCGTATCACAAAATTACAATCGATTTAAACGGAACCCCTTCACAACAATACAGTCGATTAAAACAGCCCTTCATTGGCATTTTACCCTACATTTTAATGTGATTCATCAATTAACAAAAAAAAATGACTTTTATTAAAATTTGGTTTAAAAATTCACAAAAATAAGTGCTGAAATTCACAAAATTAAGCATTGAAATTCTCAAAAATATGCAGTTTTTACAAAAATGGGACCCTGGAAAATATTCCTGGATCGACCCCTGATAAATTATGTAAGGTTTTCAGTAGAAGATGTTTTCACGAAAAAAAAAGGGGGGGGGGTATATAAATTAGGTGAATGTACATATACTATGTACTAAAGAAAACTAATATTCTGAGATATTATCTTAGCTAGACCTTTTAAACGAATTTTTTGAAATGCTAAAAAATAGATGTTAGCAGATCGTTATAAACATTAGCTGTGAAGGTTCCCCTTCTGTGCGGAACGTTGCTTCTCCGTATTGCTCGGGAGCAACGCTGTTAGTAGGAAGTAAAAAGGTGATTTGTTGCTGTAATTTTCTAATGCATGTAAATCTAAAAGTTTTAAAGGTATCGAATACTGACTTAGATAGTACTGCAACTAGAGTTTACGTCTCTCACGACGAACCAACTAGAACGGCCCCCTCCCGTGTCGTGGCCCTCCCGTGTCGTGGCCCCCTCCCGTGCCGTGGAACCATAACTTATTTTGGAGCCCCCTACCAAGTCTGGGGCACGTGCAAGGCCGTAGCCAAGGGGGGGTTTTGGGGGTTCAACCCCCCCCCGAAATTTTCAGTCACATAACTTACTGTTCGTAGAAAAAAAATTATCCCTTGTATCGCCAACTACAATTATTGAACTTCAGTTCATTCAAACCGCATGTAATTTTTTACTTGTGTTTCTCTGAGGATCGAAAAGTGATAAATTTCACTTAAATATGCTACTCTTTTCTCTGCATACCTGTCTTCTGAGTATGGCCAAAAGGAAATGCAATTTCCGTGGCACTTGCAAGCAGAATTTCTCATTCTCATCAAATAATTCTTTAAATAAACAGTGTTTAATGTATCATGGTAGTAGGAATTTGTGACGGTGGTAGCAAAAATGTGCCTTAAGTACACTATGTACGGCTGCTTTATTTACACAATTTTACACAGTATTTACATTTCCCATAATTAGAATGCAGTATGATCGGAGCAAAAGCTCACATTCGTCTCAATGCTTCTCCACATTGCTTCTCTCCAGTAGCGCAGCCAGAAATTTTTTTTAGGGGGGGTCCACATTACTCGGACTCGGGGGGGGGAGATCAGACCCCCCTCCCTAAAATGATCATGTTGCTGTTCACAGGGCCCCCGTACATGATACCCATATAAGTGTTTGTAGGGGGGGGGGACTGGTCATTTCAGACAGGCACTCAGCACTCATCCTTCCCCCGGAAGAAATGTTTCGCAAATTTTACCTTTACAGAAAACATTTGAAATTTTACCCTCAGGCCCCCAGAAAGCACAGAATGAGTGCGAATACCTATATTCTCCCCCCAGTGGCGGATTTTGCTCTTGAGAGGTCCGAGACGCAACTCAATTTTGAGGCCCCCTCTACTCAAAAAAAAAAAAAAAATCACTAACTCTAACACCTTTACATTATTACTAATTATTTTAAAATGTTTTAGTTCCTTTTATATCTAGTTTATGTCTACAAACTAGGGCCTGACTTTCACTATGACTTTCACTTTTGTGCCCAGTGCACTTTTCAGATTTTGTGTCTCTTAGCTGGCTCAATTTTTGTGCCCCTGTATATCGTGTTAAACTCAATTTTTTGGCTTATTTCTGCATTTGTGCCCAGGGCACGTGCACCAAGTGTTCGTCCGATAGTCATGGTCTGCTACAAAAGGAGTATTAAAATTTTAAAAATAATTTTTATGTTTATAGATTTGTTCATCTTAAAAAACATTTTTTATCTCAATAATTTTTGTAGTACGTTTCACTTTTCATGATTAACACTAAATAAACATCAGCATACCTCTAAGTATAAACCAGCAACTGCAGTTTCATATTGTGTGATTATTTTTCACTGTTACTTAATTACGTCGAATTTCTTTTTGTGGACCACTAGCGAATGTATTGTTTCAGTCATGAAAATTTTGACTACTTAACAGGTACTTTTGAAGGTCAGAACAAGGGAAACTTGATCAGAAACATGACTTTGACATCACAACGTTCAGAAGAATTCTTTACTTGGATAAAATGTACCAAAAATTTAACATTCCTTCAAGAACATATATTTCTAAATATTTAAATATATTCATAAATTTCCCGCTTGGAACTGCAAAACTAAGCAGTTTAATAGTAAAAGTAAACTTTCTGTTTAGTCGAATTTTTGTGTTTATTCAAAAACAGTCAATAAGTTTAGGACTATTAATAATGAGTAATTAGGTATGAATAATATATACACACACATTATTCTATATTTTAAATAGAATGAAAAAAACTACAAGAGAAATAAAAAAAAATAATACTTAAGTATTTAAAGTACAAAAAATATTATTGAGTTAAAAATAAATTCCACTTTATATTGAATATGGGTATGCTCTAAGCTTCGGTCCTAGGTTTATTATTAACTAGCTGCGTGCCCGTTCTTCGCACGGTAGGAAACGAAAATTTTCCTCACATGTGTAATTCGAATTAATTCTAGTGAAGTGGAATCTAGAAAAAGCAAAATTATTTCACTCTTGAGATAAAGTTTGCATCATATATGTACTAACCTGAGATCATTGCAATATAATGACACACACACACACACACACACACAAAAAAAAACTATGTCAGCGTCATTCGGTATCAAAAAAGTGAAAAGTTAGACCGTTCTCATTTTCAAAATGTCTTATTTCCGCATCATGCTGTCTTTTAGGTTCGCGTTTTAGCGTTAAATACCTCAGACACTACATGAAATGGACATTTTTTTTAATTTTAAAATTACGTCATGCAACCCTTTACAAAAAGAAAAGAGATTAAGACTGCGCTATTTATAAAGGCGTTAAAATTGTTTTTCTAGATTACGCAGTTTAATTTTTCTTCTCACAAATAAATCCAGTATTGATAAGAGGAAATCGAGCCAAGCAAAGAAATCGTCTGCTTGGACATAAGAATAACTATGTACACAAAACGAAATCTTTGGAATGAGAAACTTTTTTCACGTTTTCAGAAGAGCGCTCGTTGTAATTGCTTCACAACGGGCTTTGACTTTTAGTTGTACAATAACAGTACTGTTTGGCGCATTTTGGCTTCAAATATAAGGCAATAAACAACAGATGTTTTAATTCGAATTTCGCAAAAAAATCGCTTCGATTAATGGAAGTTTTTATAATACTCGTAAATGTTTTATTATTAATAATAAACTTATTACAATGTAAATTAATATATACTTCTTCCGTAACAAAAATATTCCAATAATTAAATGCTCCAATTGGAAAATATAATCAATAATTTCATCTAAATTCCTTTTAAAAATATTATATATATATTATTAAATTTATCACCAACGATAGAACTGATTTGATTCATATTTAAGTTTAGTAAATTCAGAAATATGATTTCTTTATTTCTCAGGCATTAACCTTGTTCATGATCAATTTGCACACTTTAAATCAATTCAAATACCACACAGCAGCTTTTATATTGTTCCTCTACAGAAAGAAGAGCCCAGTCAATCAGTGGCATGGGGCAATCCATTTATAAGTTTTGGGGTTGTTAGCAGTGCGTGCCTGAGCGGTGAGCATCTTCGGAAAAGAAAAAATGTCAATTTGATTTTATTCTATTGTTATCGAGTTAAACCCTCCCGTAGAACCCAGATTTAACTTGTTACCCCCATCGTTGCAAAGACACAACGGATAAGATACCCTTCTGTACCTAGTAACATGAATCTATGAATGCTCCGCTGGCGTCTTGCGTTGTGAAAGCGCAACAGTGGTTGCATTAGATACTGATAAACCCAAACCAATCTGGGTAACAATGCTGGGAACAGAAGAAAATCTTCGGTGTTGAATCTTTGAAACGGTTGAATCTTTGAATACTTATGTATACCTTTGCTTATGTATACCCCATATGAAGCTTTGGCCCGGGGCCCCCAGGGGTATAAATCGGGCCCTGTTTATAGTTAGTACCGTAAGATAGTAGATTTGCTATCATTGACTACATTGTAGTTGCCAGTAATAATAAGCTTATGATATAGTTTTAAATAAGCTTTATAAGTTGGATCATTACATCTTGTATACATGCAAGTACGATTGTCTATGTTTAGAAAATTCTTGGCTAATTATAAATAAATACACTTCAACCATCTGCTACATTATACTTGAAAGATCTTTTCATATTAAGATTTTTACTGGTAATAAATTATGAACCACGTCTGTGTGATTCCACCTCCTCTGTTGTGTAAAGTTATTTTGAAATTTAATCAAGTAAAGTTTACCTCTTTGTTAATGTAGAGCCCAATATCAAGAGGATGAGCTTGAGATCTAGCACCCTCAAAGGTTTCTTTCAGTGCAACAGACTTTTCACCGGGTCCGGGCCCATACATACTATCAGCAGTCTTTGATGCTGCATGATCACCATCATCGGCTTTAATTTTTTTCTCGAAGAAAGATAAAAACATTTCACTTTGGGTTTTCTTTCTTTTTAAACTGGACGAATTCATGATCGTAAGAAACAAAGAACCCAAAACTTAAACTTCTGCTTACAAACTAAAGGCATCCAACTCAAGTGAATTCAGGAGAGACTAAAACTGAACCATTCGAAATTTCGTTATACCACATCTAAGCTCCCAGCAGACGCTCTTTTTTACTGTTTGTTGTGTGTGTGTGTGTATTCACTATTTGAATACTGTGGCTTGACTGAAAAAACACTCAAAATACTGGTGTTAAACGATAAAGTAATTAAAAAACTTTGTAAAAAACACACATAAGAAGTAAAAGGAAAGAGGATACGCGTTTCGTTCAAAAATTGTTTTGAACTTCTTCAGTCCAAGCCCTTCGACGTAAAGAACTGAGGGAAATGAAAAGAGAAAAACAAGCAAGATGTTGCCACAAGGGGCAAAGAAAAGTCGAAGAAAACCATGGAGAGGGGAGAAAAAAAAATTAAAAAAGGGGGATAAAAAGGAAAGGAAAGAAGCACAAAAAATACAGAAATAAAAAAGGAATAAAGAAAAATAATAAAAAAGGGAACACACAAGTACAACTTTTTTATTATTTTTCTTTATTCCTTTTTTATTTCTGTATTTTTTGTGCTTCTTTCCTTTCGTTTTTATCCCCCTTTTTTAATTTTTTTTCTCCCCTCTCCGTGGTTTTGTTCGACTTTTCTTTGCCCCTTGTGGCAACATCTTGCTTGTTTTTCTCTTTTCAGTTCCCTGTGTTCTTTACGTCGAAGGGCTTGGACTGAAGAAGTTCAAAACAATTTTTGAACGAAACGCGTCTCCTCTTTCCTTTTACTTCTTATGTGTGTTTTTTACAAAGTTTTTTAATTACTTTACTGTGGCTTGTTTATCCACAAATTCCCTATCAGAGACACGACTGGAGATTTATTGCCTAAGGAGTCTCTATGACGGTGCTTGCTGGAAGCCTTTGATGATTTTACCTTGAGTCCTCCTTTTCAAGCCAACTACCGATACAAAGTTGAAAAAGATTTTTTTAAAAAAGAAAATACACTTTTTAGAGAATAAATTTGGAAAAGATAGAAAAAAATGGGCCCTTTAAATTGGTGGCCCATGGGCCCCACTCGCCCTGTAGATAAACGGACCCTGCTCATAGCGGCCCCTTAGCTCATAGGGGGGGTCCAGACCCCCTGGACCCCCCCCCCCGTCGCTGCGCCACTGCTTCTCTCTCTTCTTCTTTCACCCCCCCCTTACACATAGAGAGAGACAAAAAAGAAATAAAGTAAATAAAAAAAGTTCTCTTTCCACAAAAAATAGTGAGTCATCTCTCGATTCCATCGGAGATCGAAACACGAAAGTTTCACAGTATCGTGTTTATGACCTCTATAAATAAAAAAGTCAGAGTGATAAGCTTGTGATTTTTGGAGTTTGGGACATGTAAGCTCCAGTCTCGACCCATGTGGACCGGGAGGGAGATTCTACGTTGCATTATTCACGTAACCAGTCCGCTACTCCTTAGAATAAAAAGAGAGTGGCACTGCGGACAGCAGGAGTAAAAAAAAAAAAAAAAAAACATCCGCTGCCTGGCTAGTGTCGCCCCTCTCGAGTCAGCGCCCTAGGCAGTCGCCTAGTTTTCCTATATGGTCCAGCCAGCCCTGCTCTGTCACACAGTGCTTGTCATTCTTTAAAGGCTGCACTGGCACAGAGGTTCGCTACGCCCGATAGGATATTGCTTACATAGCACTGTTTCAATTTGGGTGCATTATTTTCGCGTTTTAAATAAAAATGAAAGAACACAAAGCTGGAGATCATACTTTGTTTAATTTTAATTTCAGTGTGCTGAAAAAAATACCATATTAAAATATAAAACTTGAAACCCCCCCCCCGAAAAATTTTCCTGGCTACGGCCTTGGGCACGTGCCCCTAGTTGCCCCCCTGGCAGCAGATATAAATCATAAAATCGCAGACCGTTTTTTGTTCTCTTAAACTGCGTCGCATTTGAATTCGAAATTAGTCGTCTGTCAAGTCAAGTCGTCTGTAAGTTGTGCACGATCATAAAAGTGTATTGTCTCTCTGCTACTGATCTTCAAACACCAAAATTAGGTTATTCACTAAAATATAAATGAGAAACTGGCCCCAACCTGTGACAGGGCAGCAACTAAAGGGGGGGGGGTAAGCGGGGACAAACACCGGAAGACATTCTAAAAGGAATGTCAAAATTAGTTATAGTTTATTGGGATGGGGCGGGGCTCCATGCGAGGGGGCACACGACTATGGGCGCCCATAAGGGGGGGGGGCAAGGTAGGCACTTGTTCTAGGTTAATGTCTCATGATGTTAACAAATGGAAAAAACAGAACTAAATTTGTTAAAAGTTTGAAATTTGCCCCCTCTAGAAATTTTTTTTTGAAGTTTGCCGCCCCCCTAGGAAAATTACTATGGGCGCCCATGCACACGACACTAATTATGGTTTGCCCCGGGTGACCTAAACTCTAATTGCGGCATTGCCTGTGAAAATGACCTCCTTATGCCCACTATTTACAGCAACAGGTCTTTTTTTCTAACGCTGAACAATTGATTTCAGACAAGTTTAAAATCGCTGCCCCTTGATTTTTGCGTTCCTGAGAAATTATCTAGCTTGGCCATTTGGTAGAAGCTGCCATCGTTCCTGTTCGGTTGAAAAGCTTCTGTGACTCTATTCTTTTCCAGGGGAATTTTTTTTTTCTTTTTAGAATCTGATAGTATATTTTGGGTTATTATTGCATGATTTGTGTTCAAAATCATTGCCCCCTGACTTTTTAGACTAGGGGGTAATTTTTACAACTGCAGGGGCAACTGCCCCCCCCTTTCCCCCCAGATTACGCCTATGGCTACTAGGGTAATTACAAAATTGAAAAGCGATATTTTATTTACAATTAGTGAAGTTTTCCCACGTTAATCTTCAAATTTTATTGGAACATAATACAAACACTATAACTACAGTACAAAATCTCAAATCCGGAATCGTCCGGACAGTGGCCTTTCCGGATTTCGGACTTTTCCGGATTTTAGGTCACTTTCCGGTTTACGGCAATAAAAAAACGGACATCTCCTTTCCGAACACCCTTTCAGTTAATAAATAGCTTACGCCGCCCGAGGGGGCGATTTCTTAAGAAATTGGAGCATTAAAATAGAAAATTTAATCACTTACCTTTCGGCCGCAAATTCCGGAGGTGCCGCGAACCAAGAATAACAACGCTTGAAACAAATTTATATTCCAAAATTTTTATTTACAAAGAAAAAGCCTACTTTGGGCTAAACATATCGGTAATTTTTCTTTGACGCATTAATTTTGATTTTTCCGTTAATACTTTTTCTTTAATTAACGTAACAGTCATTATAATATGTGCAGTTGCAAAGTCCCTTTGTTTCAATCCTTTAATTAAAACGTCTAACGAACTCAAAAGTTGGTCGATCGGAACTTTTTCTTCTTTTTCCCCATCTTCACTCTCTTCGTCGCTGCTTTTGTCTTCATTTTGGTGGGTAACCAATTCGTATATTTCATCGTCTGTGAGCGATCCTACCACAGGTGCATTGTCATCAATCCCCATAACTTCTTCGATATCCGAATAGTCGAGATCCAGTTCGTTTGCACAGGCATTTTTGGCGTATGCTAAAAGGTCTGCGATCTCAACCTGAAGCACGTTTTTTTCGATGGCTGGAATCCTGGAAACTCGAGCTCATTGTTGTCCTCGGTGAACAAGGTAGCTGGCCACATATTACGCCATGCATGTTTTAAAGTGTTTTCGCTGACACTATTCCATGCTTTGGCTACATTCCATAAAGCATCTTTTATGTTAAAATGCTTCACGAAATCGGTTATAGTGTTGCCTTCATTAACGAAGCCTAACATTTTAGATAGAAAATCACTTTTGTAGCGGCACTTCATTGATAAGAGCACACTTTGATCCATAGGCTGTAGTATGGACGTACAGTTAGGGGGCAAGAACAAAACCCGTACATTGTCCTTCACAAGCACATCTCCAGGCGGATGAGCGGTGCAATTGTCCATGATTAAAATAATTTTTGCATCTTCCGGAAGACCGATGGATCTGCAATGGGCTCTAGCTTCCGGAACAAAATGCTCTTGAAATCACTCGGTCGTAAGTGCTTGAGTTATCCAAGCTTTTTTGTTGGCTTTATATAGGGTGGAGAAAGTTTTAATGCCTTTGAAAGCACGAGGCTTCGCACTTTTCCCAATCACCAGCAACTTGCATTTGTGCGTTCCAGCTGCATTCGCACAAGCTAGAACCGTGAGCCGTTTTTTTGAGTCCTTGAGTCCTTTTGGGGTTTCCTCATCTGCCGTCACCAAAGTTTTTCTGGGAACATTTCTCCAAAACAATGTAGTCTCGTCCGCATTGTAAATTTGATCAGCGGTCAAATTTTCCTCAGCTCTCAAAAGATTGAAATCTTCTATGAACTGTTCCGCCGCCTCATGATCAGCTGAGCCACGTTCCCCACAAACACGCAGTTGTCTGATTCCATGCCGCTGTTTGAACCGCTTCAACCAGCCAGTCGAATATTCGCAAGAATTTGTCAAATTCATCTGCTTATGGAAAATCTTTGCTTGCTGCATCAACATTGGTCCAGTGAGAGGAATATTTTCACTTCGTCGTTGCCGAAACCATTCTATCATCACCTTATCGACGTCTTGATTTTTTACGGAATGCATAGTTTTTCTTTCCGTCATTTCTATAGGGCTGTCACTATCCACAAAGAAATCTAGCAATTCCTTCTTTTTTTTCATTAAGTCGTAAATGGTCGATATCCCAACTCCATACTCTTCGCACATCTTCAAGATTGAAGAACCACGCTGAATCTTCCGAAGAATTTCGACTTTGGTTTTTATGCTTAGGGAAACATGCTTTCTCTAAACCGACTTCCTGATTTCCGACATAGCTTGGTTTGAAAAAGTGGTTAATTATATTCTAGAGCAGTTGGCAACTCTGGTTAGAGCATTAATACCTCAAGACACTGCCAGACATGGACAACAGTTTTGCTTCATATTTAAAAATCATGGGTGTAAATGTCTCTTGAAGTATCAAACGTTCTTTATAAACGTGACAACCGAATAAGGAGAATGAGAGTTACTGCCATGGAAAATCGTATGCCGATGTTGTCTGCAAAACCAGATGTGCTTTTGTTTATTGTAATTAGAAATGAAACTTTAATGCTAGTTCAGATTCAATTAAAAGGAACAGCTGAAAATAAATCCAGGCTACCATGAGAAAAAGGTCTGCATTTGTGAATTTGAACGAATGTACCTTTCTTCGTAACAGTGATGGCGCCAGACTTTTCCCGACGGGAGGGCCCTCTTCCCCGACAGGGGATCAAAATTATAAAACCCCAAAATTTTACGTTTCAGTACTTGAACACCCTCTCAAAAAAGTATTCGAGTAAGAGATAAATTTCCTACTTTGGTTCCGTATATTAAAAATTATTTATCACAGCATATGAATTAGGCTATGTGTAAATATGACTTTCCATATTTCTGTCAAGTTGTGCGTTTTTAAAAAACTCAATAATTATTCGCAAATCTAAAATAGGAAATTTTGCTTGTACTCTAATACTTTTTTGAGAAAGTGTACAAACAAGACTATTTTTATCAATTTACATTTTTTAAGTACTGTAGCCCGCTTTTGTAAAAACTACTGACAGAAAATTATCTATCAAAATATAATTGTTAAAAATCAAACCATTACCGTCAGCTTATCTTATTGCATAAACCGAACATTCGTTAACGCTTTCTGTAAATTACTTTTTACATGACGCGTCTCGATAGTTTCTGTATAGAAATTTATTGTGTTTGGAAAGTTTAGATAGCACGAACTATTTTAAGCAAAAATATTTCTTTACTGCGAATGTTCACGTTATGGATACTTAAAAAAAACAAAAACAAAACCTTATTTTCTCTGTAGATATTGAAAATAAGCAACATAAAATTTTAAAATTCGGCTGTATTAATCGACATTTTAAATATTTAAAAGAGATATGTACGGAATGTACAACTAATTAAATAAGCATACAATTACATCAAATTATGTAAACAATTTTACTTCAGCAAGATGCTAAATATAAAAATGAAAGCTATTTTCGTTATTTTTTCTACAAAATTAAAGTATAAACATGCTATGATTTTAAATCTCTTTAACTTTATCTTCCAACTTATTGCGTACTTTGTATAACATGCCCGAACAATCAACTCCGACCATTCTGTTAGAAGTGGCCTGGTTGCAAACATTTTTGGGAGCTTCAAACACTATAGATGCAAAAAATTAATTAATTAATAGACTTCAGTTTCTGAAGCAAACATTAATAATGAACTAAAACACCACCAATACCACTTTACTGATCAAGATGGTTGGGGTCTGAACCGCATTGAATGTATATGCTAAACCTGTAAGGCCGTTTATTTTCCATTTAATTAACCTGCATTACTAATACTGAAAAAATGTGAGAAACTATTGGAGGTCCTACGAGAGTGACGTTAATTAAATAAATAATTAAAAGTAAAATATAAAAATAATACTTTGTTGGCCAGCCTATCCGAAAAAGAAGCCCACAATGGAAAGGGGGATGACTTGAAGCGCATGTCAAATTTATTCTGAACAATTTAAATAGAGTCAATAATTATTTACTTTAAGTCAAGTTAACTGGAATGTACGTTTGAATAGTTTTTTCTGCGTTAAGTCTAGTAATGTAATTTAACCATATTAAAAGCAGACAGCCAGAGTTGCAAAGAAATTTGTCGCTAAATTTAGAAAATTTTCACTGCATTTAGTGAATAAAATTTTCTACTTTGCGAAGTGTCTTTTTTGGTGATTTTGCTCTCTAATTTAGAGTGTCAGATGAATTTGAAGTATTGCTGTACAAATTTTCTAAGCTTTTAAAATCTAATCAGTGCTGCTTAAAAAAAAAAAAAAAAAGCTATGAAAGGTTTAAGAATGGATCGGACATTGGTCTAAGTATAGAAAATTCGGCTTAATAATGGATGAACAGATGTATCCCCTCCCCCCCCCCCCCCCCCCCGAGGCTAGTCCTGCCGTGCAATGATACATAGACTCAATCACACATTTTCAGGCATTATTAACAATTACTATAGTCCTACAAGCACAAACAAAACTATTTTTTAAATAGAATTTTGTGTATTGTATGTATAACTTTAAAATACATTTAGTGATAATATAAATAATTTTACAGTTATAAGTATTGTTCGGCATACTTTTATGTCGCTTTTTTGGGGCAAATTTTTCGGACAATTTTCAATAAAGGGGGTTAGAGATAAAATGACATAGTCATTAATATATATATATATATATATATATTATATATACACAATTGAATCTCCCTATAACGAACTCGCTCGGTTCCAGTTAAAAAATTCGCTATAGAGAAAATTTCGTTGTACAGAGATTAGAGATTTTTGCAGTTATTTCAGCAAATTTTACAAACTTTTTAGTTAATTCGATGTTAAAAAGTATTAAATTATGACTTTCAATTAAAAATAAATTGGTATTTATTATAAATTTGTTAAACTTAGGGTTTCTTACTTTTTATCTCAGACAGCACATAAGCTTAAATCAAGCTTGACATTTCCTTGAATTTGACGTATTAATGCAAGCTTGGCTTTAGCTTGATTTTAGCTTTCAAAGGCGCCATCTGAGAAAGAGAATGGACATTAATTGTCTAGCGTCCTCAAATTTGCTGAAAGTTCGTAAAAGATGTGTTTTATTTTATTACCAGTGCCATATTACCGGCAGGGCAAACGGGGCAACTGCCCAGAGCCTACAGATTTTAGGGCCCAAAAATCTTACATCTTACACTTTTGTAGTTTTAAAATAAAATTACAAAGGATAAAAAAAAATTCAGAAGTTAAATAATTTTTTTAATTATAAAGTATGAACAATGAAAATAATTCAAATTTACATTTGTATAAATTAATTTAAACTTATTTTTAATTCTTCGAAATGCTCTATATCGATATAGCATACCAATATGTAGGAAAATAACTAACCACATTTGTAAAGAGAATTTTTAGCGTTAAAAAATAGCAAAATTTTTCAGTTATTTGTTATTTTAAGAAATATTTACAAAAATGACTAAAGTGTTTGTATTCCATACATGTTAGCAACTGTGATATAGCATTTCGAAGTAACGTTTAACTATCTGTTTCTTTGATTTCAGATTACTTAACACAAAATTTGTGTTAAGTAAGTAAACCCATTCTATATTTCCAAATATGGAAATTCTTCAAAATAAAATACAATTATACTACGAAATTGATTTCAAAATCAGTCGTTTGTCTCGATTTTGGCCAGCAGTATTGCTCATGAGTGTTGCGGTACTGAAAGTTTTAAAACGTGTGCTGCTCTTAAGTTTATATTATGTTTATTTCCCTATTAGTAGAGTCTCTAAATCACACATAACATTATTTTAATTTTGATGCATCCCATGGAAAAATAAAAGAAACAAATAACACATCGCCCACTTATCAATCTGGCGAGAAAACGGCGTGATAAGTCACTTCAAACTTTAGTCATATCTGCGTGAAGCTTGGTAGCTGAACGGATAGCGAGCTCGACTCCCAACCGAAAGGTCCCGTGTTCTATTCCAGCCACGAACACTTGATGGAAACAGATTAAATTAAATTGAAATTTTAGCGTAGAGGGGAAAATGCGTGGCAAAGTAAATATGTGGGGCGAGTTCGCCGACCGGCGCCCCGTGTATTAAAAAAAATTTTTTTTAGGAAAATTTTTTAAGCTTGAAATGTCAAGCTTAATGCAAGCTGGTCAAGTATAAACTAGAACACTTGATTCAAGCTTGCATTAAGCTTACACGCTTGAAATTTTCAAGCTTAATTCAAGCTTTTTGACTTGATAAATCAAGCTTGCTACAAGTTTGATGCAAGTTTGCTGTGCTGTCTGGGATTGTATAAATGAAATGTTCAAAAGTAAAGACAATCCACGAATTTAGAGAATAAAATATGTAATGCAGCGGTTCTCAACCTTTTAAGGTCGCGACTCCCCAACAAAGGCTAACTTACGGTGGCGCGTCCCCCTCCTCACATTTTCAGCATACATTCAGTGTTTTAATCTTTAACAATGAACATTTAGTGGAATTTTCTACAAAATAATGTTATCAGTAAAGTTTGAATAAACATTTTAAGCGAAAATGGATATATTTTAGTAAAAATGAGAATAAATAAGATAATTTTTCAAAAACATGCACCACAACTTGCTCTTTGGTTTTTCTCGCCCCCTCCCCCTTGCAAACGCTCTTTCGCCCGCCTTGGGGGTTGCGCCCCACAGGTCGAGAAACACTGATGTAATGCACTTACATTTATTTTACTTCAAAATTCCGTTATTTTACATTGTTTTGCATTCTGCGATTTTAAATTTTCATGAAAATATTCACATTTTAAAAGTGCTTTGAAAATAGAGTCAGGCACATTTTCTTCCATTTGGAAACGTCTTTTTAATGTTTTTGAAAGGTTGAAGCATTTCGGTACTGGTTTTGGTCGTGAAGCACAGAGCCTTATTATTATATGGTCAAATCGGGATCTGACATGCTTTAAATTTTTATTTAAAAAAATTGGCGCAAGGACATCTGATTCGGCTTGGGTATGATATAGATATCAAAATTGATAGGGGAGACGGTCCTTGACATCGTTTGATGTTTTAGGGGATGACTACCTTTAAAGTGTTAAAGCAGGTATGGGCAACCTTTGAAAAGTTGTGGGCCAAATTTTAGGATGTTAGCAAAGTCGCGGGCCGTATAGTTGGGATTTATATGGGATATTGAATGGTTTATACGGAGTTTTCAAATGTTCCGCGGGCCGGATCAAAAGCCGTGGCGGGCCACATCCGGCCAGCGGGCCGGCGGTTGCACATATGTGTTTTAAAGTGTAATATTTCAGACTTCGAAATACGTTTGAGGAATTGTTTCTATTTAGCTTATAGAACTTCAGATACAGACATTTTAATATTAGTCAGCCGGAAATATTTGAAACCGAAAGTAGCATTCTGGTATCGGAAATGAATCCTATTTCTGCGCATGCAAACGGGGATAAGGTTTGAACCGAATGTCGTTTGCCGGACATACCCCCCCCCCCCATGGAGGGTGGGGCACCCTCTGTAAACGTAAAAAAGGCGCCCCTTTTGTGCTCTAGATCAGTGGTTCCCAAACTATGGGCCGGACCCATTGTTGGGTCACGGGGGCAATTTCGGTGGGTCGAAAAGGGTGGGAAAAATTAAGCTTTAGTATTTTATATATATAGTAAACTATATTATTTTATATAGATCATATTGGTTATCGTTATGTAGTAGTGGGTGGTGAAAAAAAAATCTAGTTGAAGATTTTTTGAAGAGAAGGACAAAAAAGTTTGGGAAACACTGCTCTAGATCAAGATTTTTCAGCTTTAGTTCGAAATGGCCCCCCCCCCTTTCGACGATGGCACCCAGACCTTGGTTACAGTGCCACGCCGCCCCTGCTCAGAGCTTAGAATTAAAACAGATAAAATTTGTTCATATCAATCACAGAAAAACATGTTAACAATGAACATAAAAACAAAAACACTGAAGAGTAATTTCATTAAATATGGATACTTAAAAAAAAAAAAAAAGTTGCTACTTAAAGACTTGAAAATTGAATTTAGTTCAGCATTTTTGGATTTTTCTTTAACCTTCATTTAATCTCGTCATTTTTAAGCATCTTTTATTTGACCCTCCAAGGCGTAGCTTGAAAACGAGCAAAAATATTTTTCTTCATATTGTAGCTGTTTCAATGACAAAATTAATGATACTAAAATTATAAACGAAACTTATATGTAAAAACAATTTATTCCTTCTTTGTGTCGCAAAGAAGTTAGCTTTTTGGCAGTGACTTGAAAACTGGCGACTCCCGTGAACTTTAATTATGTTGGTCCAGAAGTTAAACGATTCATTTTTAAAACATTACACTATCAAAAGTACGAATTATCAAACATTTAATGCTTTTATTATCTATCAGATTAATGACAGAACGTAGGATTTGTGTATCATTCTGTTTTGAGAAGTGTAATAATTATCAATATGTAATAATTATTTATATTGTTAATTTAAAAAATTGAAGCTGTATTAGTATAATTAGTAATACTAATTATTATTTAGTTTATTTCAAATTTTGGGGTAAAAACATATTTCTTGTGAATAGTATTTGGTTTACATATAAGGAAAACACAGGAATAATCGGTGTGTATCTGTTCTTCGTACGGAAAAGATCAAATTCATGTATCATCCGGATTAATTGTGACTTAACCTTGTCCGGAGAATCAAAATATTCGGATTTTCAAAAAGAACTTAAAAATGATCATATGAGTTCATACTAAAAAGAAATCTTGCTAAAACATTTAATAATTCACTTAGTGGTTAAATGTGAACTTATTATGCATTTTAAGGGAAGAATTTACACACGTATTTAATGAACAATATGTAAATACATATGAAGGGTCCGCGGGAAGAACGATGAGAGTCCAATACAGCTGATTCTCCAAAAATCGAAAGGCGCACGGGACTTTCATCGCTCTTCCCCAGTAAACTGTATCTTCGGGCTATCTTTTCAGTGGATTCTAATCGTTCTTTCCCCTTATGGATTAAGGATATTAATAGTGCCACTAATGAACAACAGAATGCAGTAGAGACCTCGACATTGACGAAAAGTGAACTCTCATCGTTCTTCCCGTGGACCCTCATATGTACTTACATAATACTGTACAATTTATACATTATCAAAATTTAATGCAGTTTAAGTAATATAAAAAATATTTTCATGTGTGAAATAATTATAATTAAAGGGAATCTAAATAAAACTTGCAAGCTTTGAAGTTGAATAAATTTCATGTGTTTACTTTTGTAAACACAAAATCGAGGCATGAACCAAAAACAAAGACATATATAGTAAGAGTAAGCAGGAAGCTGTTTTGGGCCCAATATGGAAACCTTTTATCTGGCTCATAGCAACAAACAAGCGACAAAATAGAGGTTGAGAAAAATTGATTTAAATATTTGCACCAGTCTTCACTGGAAATGGATTCTCCTATTAATATATCCCTTTAAACCCCCCCCCCCCGTGTTTATGTTCTGTCAAGCCTAAATGAGGCTTGGATCTACTTTTTAAGGTAGTCTAACGCATATTCACGTAACATCTGGAGAAAATCGCCCAAAACTCCATTACCATTAGATCGACAGCCACGCGAGGAGAAAGAATTCCGAACCTGCACACAAAGATGCTTCTCAGTGCTCAGCTTTTTATCAATTCGGCTATTCGTTGGCATGATTGAATAGAAAAGAAAGACTAGAACTACTGTAAATTCACACTTCATTGTATCCACTGCTTTTTCTTTTTAATGCTTTCTACTGGGCTCGAATTTCATCATGGTGTTATATTCATTTTAACGAGAACTACACTCTCGTTACAAAAACTGCCCAGGATACAGATGTAGGTTCAAATGACATTAAATTATGTAAAGTATCGGTATCGGTTAAGTATCGGTATTGGCCGATACCATAACTTAAAAGTATCGGTATGCTATTTCTGAAAATTAATTAATACGTAAAGTATCGGTATCGGTCATCGGCGAAAATGTGGTATCGGTCGATCCCTACAATCCGAGATTTCTAAATATTTTATTAAAATTTAAAAATATGTTTGTATAATTACTTATGTATTAGTATACAATTTCAGAAATAACTAAAATTTTCTAGCTTTTTTTTTCTCCCTTGGCTATCAAATGTTTTTATTTCTTTGAGCGACCACGTCTCTGAACGACCGAGTTTTTGAGGAGAGAGTGGTCGCTCCGGAGAAGTTTCACTGTATATGACTTTTGATTCGTTTGAAATAACTTAATATCTGTAAAATACGCTTCAATGAGTTTCTACCTATAGAGCGTAATGTATGCAAAATCCTTTGGGAGGCGTTGTAAATAAACTATCCGGTCGATTGGAACCAAATAGGGAGATGCACAACTGATGTTACAGCAATCCGAAATATAAAATTTCAACATACTACGACCGATAGATTTTTAGATACGCGATTTACATACGTGCGTACATATATATACACTAGCCGCCTCCGGCGACCAGTTGGTTCGGCATCTTAATAAATCTTGTTCGGAGAGAATCCTGTCCCTCACCGGCTTCCTTGGCACCGAAATCTCTCACATTCTGAATGGAATTTAAAATTAAGATGGTTACAAACAGGAGGGGCCCTACGCTAAGTGTCGCCCCCTTTTATGCCCTACTTAGTTTTTGAGTTCGAAATGAAGCCCCTTCGAAGCCGGCGCCCAGGTGCGATGCTTACCGTGTCGGGCCGCCCCTTGTTACAAAAATAAGATGGTTAAATGATAAAAACCTGGAAAAAGGAACAAATTATTTGCGTCCTATATTAATTCTGAAGAGCTTCTGGATAAAGGGAAAAAAAAGTAAAAAATATGAAACACTTTCAGATTTTAAATACGCACTAAAGTGCTATATATTAAAAGCGTATTATAATCCATGGGTCTTCCCTATTTCCGTTCCTTATTTCATTAAGTTGGAAAGTATATCGTTATTCATGAGTGTGATTAAACAAAATTAAAATTGATATTTCTAACATCCTTTTTTCTGAATGTAATACATTAGTAATAGAAAAAGGAAAAGATGGGGAAAAGCTACGCAGAAAAATGCACAATTCCAACTGAATGAAAATTTCAAAAACTTATTCTCAGGTGTATTCATAATCCAAGTAGCAGACGATGAAATTACGATCAATTGCGGCAAGCGTTAGAATCATCTCCCCAAAATCTCACAATCATTTTATTTTTCGCCAAATTAAAAAGTTGCACATTTTAGTCTCGGAAAATTTCTAAATCCTATTTTCCTTTTGAGTATAAAACATTTCATTCCTGCTCTGATTTCATATGCACACGATATTTTAATTAAAAAACAACTTTACAAATAATCTAAAAAAAATCTCGTTTCTTTTACTTCTAGAGTCTGTATCATTTAATAAATTTGCCAAATATGGCAACCAAGATATGCTATATTCTCTCTTTTTCCACTGCGGGGATACAATTGCGAAATGGCGGAGCAAAAGTTTGCCTTTTGCGACATGTTTTTATTGATATCTCCTAAACTAATTCGAATTTCCAAAAAAAATCGCTGGAGAATTTGATAGGTCATACAAAATTTGGTAGGTCTACGATCACCCGTTTCGGAGCTAGGCGAGACGCAAACTAACCAACTGACATTTTACACTTTGTTTCATTTATATAGATACAGGGTGTCCAGTGCTAACGGTGTCCAAAGGCTATTTCCTAAACCGTTAGTCAGAGACACATAGCTACAATTTCAGAAATGCTTAAATTGTATAATCTCTCTATTCTAAAAAAAAGCAAAAGCCGCTGTCAAAGCTTGTTGAGGACATCAGGAGTTTAGAATTAGCGACTATTCGTTTTTCCAACACAAAATAACTAATTGTAACTGATTTTAAAAGCGCCATCTTGCCATTAGGAATGATCTGGCAAAATAGTATCTTTCCCAGCAGGGTGAATCTAAGCTTCGAATTCCAGAAAGCTGGAACCCAGTATCTTGAAAATGAAAAATAATTAAAGTGCAGATTATTTTAAAGGCGGTTCGGTCCAGCTGGAGTATTTCCTACCAGTAGACATATTTGGTGGCGTTAACTATGCTTATTTGCCAGCGCGGCGAGATGATATAATTCGTGGTGCTAAATACGCCAATCTGCAAAGGATTATGTATATGAAAATATGGATAACGGTTTTCCGGGAACCTTGGATGAGCAGTAATTATAGGTCGTGAGCATGTGTAAATCGCCAAATAATGAAAAGTCGCCATTGGTGGCAAGCTATCCTAGCTGTTCCGTAATTTTTATCAAAGAAAACACGTGAAGTACTGTTTTCTTGGAGCTCATTATTAACGATACATATACGCAAGTCGCCAAATAATGAAAAATCGTCATGGGTGGTGTCCAATAGGTTTTACATAATTAAAAATACAGCTGAAACGGATGTTCCGATTTTATTACGCTTTAACTCTTAATTAATATAACTTTTGAATGACAACATTAAATATCATTGTGTTTCTGAGGAGTGCAAATAATTTTTCCAGCGATTATACGCGGAGTCCGTACTCCAGGTGGAGTATAGCTCAGGACCCGTAGAACACGGATTCCTATAACAAAATATGTACCGTGTTATGTGGGGGGATCTATCTGTAGTGTGAAGTTTAAATTTGTATGTACCAATAAACATGCAAGAAACAAGCAATGTGTAGCTCAGTAACATTCTATTTGATCTAACCTTTGAGTTTTGTTTGTTGAAATTACGTCTTTTTTACGAATAAGCCTTATTAGGGGACGAATGCCTCATACGATAAGCGAGCGTTCTGATATAATAGACTAGGGGCCTTGGCCCCTAGTCTATTATATGAGAAACAATCGAAGTCGATCAATTTCCATAAAAATTACGAATTTATATTTTTATACGGTCCCCCGGTCCTATCAGTTATACTTAGAAAAATTTTCCTTGTGCTATTTCATGCACACACACACACAAAAAAAAAAAAAAAAAAAAACCTCGTCCTTCTATGGCTAAAACTCACCGAGTTACAGCACTTTTCGAGCTGCGAAATAGGGGTTGTATACAAAATGAACGAGAAAAATTAATGTACATGGTTTTGAGCTTTGTAATATTTATTAGCAGTTTCATTAACTATTTTATGAATACAGATTGCAATAAAGAAGATGAACGTTTAACTATGTGAATCCAATAAAGTAACAAAAATATAGCTTATGCTGAAAATATAATTTTTAAAACAGTTTTTTAAATGAACTGGCGTTAAATAACTTCCTTCGACTGCAATCTAAATATGCACCCGTGTAGAAAGCTCTTCCTGTACTTTGCGTAGCACACTCTTATATTACACCTCTGCATGCTACACATATACGATTTAATAAGTTTGGCTTCAGGTAGATTTTAATATTGACTATAACCCTCTGCTTGCAGGGCCCGATTATGGCCAACAGGGGCCGGGGCATTGATGGATTTTGTGGGTCCCCGATCTATGAAATTTATTTTATTTTTAATAAAATTTTTATATAAAAAGAATATTTCAGAACAACATTTAAAATTGGGGGACCCTTTCCAGCCAGGGGACCTAGGCAAAGTACCGATTTGCCCATGCGATAATACGGCCCTGTCTACTTGAAGATTAGTACTCTAAAATTAGTTCTGCTTCTTCTTCCGCATTATGCCAGAAAATGAAACTAAACCTATAATTTAAATTTTCTGTATTTATAGGGTCCCTTAAAGGTTTACCATGACGGAACATTTTTAAACGTGGAAAGTGACTTAAGTCACAATGTTTGCTGCTTCATAAATCGATGAATTTTTGTCGTAAAAGGACTAATTTTTTTTTTTTTTTTTTTTTTGTGTGCATGACATTGCACGAAAAATGTTTTTCTAAATATAATTGATAGGACCGGGGATCGTATAAAAATTTAAATTTCGTAATTTTTATAGAAATTGATTTATTGACATTTGACTTTGATTGCTTCTAACATAATAGATTATATAATTTAAAGCAATTTTGCAACTGGAACTATGTGTCTCTGACTAACGATTTAGGAAATAGCCATTGGGAACCGTAAGCACTGGATACCCTGTATAAGGACAGAAAAACTGGTCAAAATGGACATGTGGTGAGGCAAAATGGATTACACATGCATTTACATGAACATACATACGCGCGTACGATGAGACGTCTCGCAAAATATCTTAAAAGTAAATTTAGCGGTAGTCAAAATAGATTGTTAAAAAATCTATTTCGTAAATTTAGCGGTAGTCAAAATTGTTTCATCAAAACTGGATAGCGAAATTTTTTGCGATCACATTACTTCCTTGTTCCTCGTACAAGGAAGTCAATTTATATTTATGAAATTTGTATAATGTAGATATTCATCAATACTTGCTTAGAAATTTGAATCTCGGTTTACAAAATACCATCGTGAAAAGGGGCCCCCAAAAATTGGAAGACTGCCCCAGGCCCCCGTCAACGATAGTTCCCCTCTACTTTATGTACCTCCGTCCCTGGTACCCATACCTATGTCAAGTCGGCAGACAGTGTGTGAAGTCTACGTGCTTGTGTGTTGAGGGAAGGGGGTTTGGGTTATCAAATATTAGAGTAACCTGTTTGTAGATGTGTAGTTATTTAGATGTCCGAAAGCAGTGGTGTAGGTATAGCTCAGAGGCTGTAGGCATAGACCTTTACTTTTTCACTAGAGCTCATACATCTCACTATTTTTACTCTCCGAACATGTACCATGTAAGGACAGTATTGTAATCCTGAAAAAATTCTACTTCGAGATTTTGGTGTATTTACACGTTTTGAGGTCTTCTGAATTCATTTATTCTATTTTTACGAGATGTATGTATGTATGTATGTATGTGTGTTTGCGAGTGAACACGATAGCTCCTAAACGGGAAATTCGATTGAGCTCTAATTCGGTATATATGTTATAAACCACCGTCGCAAGACCGGTATTGATTTTGGCGTGTATAGGACTTATAGTTTTTCTACAGAGCTACGACAAAGATTTCTTTTACATTATGGCCTATGGGGAGAAATTATTGAAAGTTTAAAGTGCGCTAGCGTTTAAACGGCGCATTCGATTGAGCTTCAGTTTGGTATACATGTTTGAATTATTCATTGATTAAAATTTATTTAAATGCTTGGTAATGACCTTAATCTTAAGTGTTCGGAAAGTTGAGTGGAGTCACTCCAGATTTTTTGTTTTTGTTTTACGGGGAGAGACTCCCTAGAGGGGGACGCTCAGCGCTAAGGTATTGAAACTTTTTGTTTTTCTGTGTCGGTAAAGAAACCAAAAGGAGCCTTTTGGATAACCTACGTACATTATCACAATCTTTTTGTAAAGCTAAATATTTGTATGGATGAGTGATAAAACACTGAACATTGGAAGATGGCTGAAGTGCGCAGGTCCCATGTTCTGGCCTCTCGCGCGGCTGTCGATTATAACGGTCTGGTTTTGGGTGGTTTTCTCCATGTGTAATATGAATACATGTTAGAACCCCTTAAAAAGTCCTCCGCCTATGGCATTCTCCATTAAGAAGGTAGCCTTCCCGTAGCTTTACCTCAACCACAACAAACATCATACAGGGTGTCCCAAAAAGGTGGCAACGGGCTTTAATTCTTTATCTATTACAGATGAGTGGACAGTGTAAATTGAAAAAATGTTCAAAATAAGGTCCAAAATAATTCTCTGTTTAAAAAAAAAAAAATCCTCTCGTTCATTTTCAAAAAGTGGCCCTTTCTAAATTTTTATACGACCCCCGTACAAAAACATTCTCAATTAGTTATCTTGCGTCATCATACACTCATGAGGTGTTGTACGAAAATTGAGCCTTTCATCATATGAAGTCGCAGAGATATTTTTAAAGAAAGAGGATCTGGGACTAGGCATGGTTTTGCATGTAAACGTTTATTCCTAGAGTGGGAAAAAAAAAAAAAAAAAGATTTTCTTTCGTAATTTCTGCACGTCCCCTGAAATGCGATCATTCGACGGGGGATTTTTTTTCCTTCGAGAGCCATGGAAAAGTGGTTTAAGTCAGCGTTGTATTTATCTTCGTATCTCTGACAATTTTGAAAGTATAGTTCGCAAATTTTATAAGTCACCTCTTTAGTGTATGGGGCACATTTTATTTTACTAATCGGGAATTGTTTCGTACCGGCTTGGTATAAAAATTTAAAAAGTAACTTTTAGAAAATGAACGCGAGGAATTTTTGTTAACGGAGTATTTACTTCCGTCCTTATTTTGAACATTTTTTCAATTTACACTGTCCACTTATCTCTAATAGATAAAGGATTAAAGCCCGTTACTACCTTTTTGGGACACCCTGTATAATTATAAAAAAAAACAATAAAAAAGGGAAATGAATTCTATAAGAAAAAAAAACTCCTTTTCCTTCTCCTTAAAAATAAAATACTAAAGCACTTTAACATCATTGGTTTGCTTTTAAAGCTGTTCAAAAGATCTGTGACGACAATCGCTGTTCACGTAGAACCCCTTAACCTATACATATTGTGTCTTGCAGTGTACATAACGATATTTTAAAATGACAAGGACATATAAAAAGAAATTGGGGCTAGAAGACGATGAGATTCCTATCCGAGCTTTACCCACACCGCCCACGGAAACAAAATATCGTCAAGGAGATCACGTAGTTGACTTTAAAGGAAAGCTTTTCCCAGGAAAGGTGGTAGGGAAGAGACTAGACGATTAACCCTTTCAGGCGCAACCCTTTCCCAATGCTGAAAAAAGGGCAGCCGTTGCCATCGCTCGACTTAACTACCAGCAAGATGACGGACGATCCAAACGTTCATCGCGTGCCATAGACCTAGAGACTCTTTTGACCCAATTTTGACGAATAGTTGCTGTGCCCACAGCCAGCTGCGTCAAAAAAAAGGGTCTCTAGGTCTATGGCACGCGATGAACGTTTGGATCGTCCGCCATCTTGCTGGTAGTTAAGTCGAGCGATGGCAACGGCTGCCCTTTTTTCAGCATTGGGCAATCTGTCCAGCTGTTCTCGCATTCTTTCATTTTTCAGCAGATGTCAGTGCTGTTAAAAATAATCGTGACCATTTTTTTACGGGAAATGACGTGCTAAAAAGAAAAGGATTCTCGTGGAGCTATGTCACCCACAACTATTTTTATAGAAATCAAATCTATTCTTCGTGACTGGCAACAGTCAAAACGTCAGAGTTTGGTGTTCCCAGAGCGGGAACACTGCGTGTTAAAGGGTTAACTGTCAGCGCTTTGGAAAAAAGTGGAAATAAGTGGAAGTGGCCCTCGAAACCGTACTCAATTTTGTATCTAATAGTTTTGTTTCGTATTGCTCCTACAAAAAACTTCTTAGTGTACTCTTTAAAGTTGTTCAATTACACCAATTTAAAAATGTGAAAATTCCTACTGATTTGGTTAAGTAGAAAAAAGTGTTCATGTTTTACTTTACATCCGGTTTGTTTTTACTAACCCAAATATGTAATTTACTCTGTTTAAAATTTTTTAACTCTTTCACTTAAAACTGTAAAAATACACTGCTGGCCATCGTAAATGCAACACCCTGAAGGAAGCATGCAAATAATATGAAATTTACAACATGCATTAGCTGAGGTGAGATATGCAAATGATTAGAATTTCAGCGCAGACGCACATCAAGCGCGCCTGTGGCGCCACCTCAAAGCGCTATTTAAGGCTTGGAGATTTCGACGGTTTCAAGTACAGCAATTGTGTTTTTCTTGCTTTTTTTTCAAAAAAACGATAAATTATGCCTCGTAGGAAACAACGATCATCTTTTGATCAAGTATCCGAGTTTGACAGAGGAAGGATAGTGGCATACCGAGATTGTGGGTTATCTTTCAGGGAAATCGGTCGTCGTATTGGACGAAACTAAACAACTGTGATGCGGATATGTGATCGTTGGGTGCAGGAGGGTACGACGGACAGACGTGATCGACCGCATCGACCTCAGTGCACCACGTCACGTGATGACAGGCAGATTGTACGCATGGCAGTGACGGACCGCTCAGTAGTTTAAAATAAAATGTATTTGGCGAGACAGATATTTCTTTTTACCAGGCATTTCTGACACAAAAAGAGCTTGTCACAAAGTCACTCCGAGGTAGGAGGTGAGTTTGTTACAACTTTTAACACGTTATTATAAAAATGGTTGAAGCAACGAGATATATACAGGGTATCCAGTACTGCTAACGGTGCCCAATGAGTATTTCCTAAACCGTTAGAGACACATAATTCCAATTGCAAAAATGTTTTAAATTGTATAATCGATTACATAAAAAACAATCGAAGTCAATAAATCAATACCAATACAAATTACGTAACTTAAATTTTTATACGGTTTCCCGGTTCTATCAGTTATATTTAGGAAAAATTTCTTCATACAATTTCATGCACAATTAAAAAAAAATAAATTCGCCTTGCTAAGACCCAAATTCACCGAGTTACAAAGGAGCAAACAGTTCGACTTCGATCACTTTTTCACGTTTAAAAATGTCCCGTTACAGTAAACCGTTAAGGGACCATATAAATATTGAAATTTTAAATTATAGGTTATAATTTCATTTTCTGGCATAATGCAGAGAAAGAAGTAAAACTTACTAATCTTTAAGCAAAGGGTTATAGTCAGGCTCTATAAAAATCTATCCGGGATCAGACTAAGTTGTACATATGTAGAGCATGCAGATGTGTAACACAGAGTATGCTACGTAAAGTACAGGAAGAGTTTTCCACACGGGTGCAAATTTGCAATGCAGCCGAAGGAAGCTACTTTGAGCAAATGCTACACTAACAGGATTTGTAATTATTTTAAGTTTCTAAAATGCATATATTCGTACTTTTAAAGGTTTCATTTTCTAATTTAATTTTTAATGAAGTGTTTCTCTTATTTTTGTATTTAAGTTATTTAACACCAGTTCATTAAAAAAACTCTTTAAAAAATTCTATTTTCAGTATACGCTGTATTTTTATATATTTATTGGATACACATAGTTAAACGTTAACCTTCTTTATTGCAATCTATACAGATTTATAGAGAAGGAGGTAGTTACCCAAATCACCGTCGATACAGTGGGGTTAACGAAAAATATTAATGTTACAGCATAGAAATGTCAAAGTGACCCACGTTTACGGTATGTATTAGTAATTAATTTTTTCATGTTTGATAATAAATTAGACGTGAAACTATTACTTTAGCTGTAAATGTCTTAATAAATTAATTGCTGTAAAGTTATAAAAAAAAGTGTAGTGTTTGACAACTATGCTTGGGGACTAAGTTATTCTTTTGAATGCGTTTTTGTTTCCAAGCAGTCTGGTAATAAATGTGTTATTCTTCGACGAGCCTGAAAATTCGGAGCCCTAAAATTTTTATCAATAATTAAATAAATCAATTAAAATAACTAACTGTATTAAAAAACAGTCAAAAAGAAACTGGTGTTAAAAGATAATATAAATAAAACTTTGTATAACACACATAAAAAGGTACTTACCGCGCAGGACGATCGTTTCGGCCGAAAAAACATTCAGCCTTCTCAGCAGTCAGCACACCGTGTTGACTGCTGAAGAAGGCCGATTTTTTTTTTCGGCCGAAACGATCGTCCAGTGCGATAAATACCTTTTCATGTGTTATTATACAGAGTTTTATTTGTCTTAACTGTATCTTACTTTGTAGGATTATTTAGTTTCAAATACTTCCACAATTATTTCCTTATGAAATTTTTCAGCGTGCAAACTAATTGTAAAATTCAAATTTTCAAATAATTTGAAATGTTATTATCATCATGAAGTTTGTTCCATTACTTTCCCTCTTTATTAGAACTGAAATATTGGTATTTGCAAAACATTTTGGTTTTAATTATGCTATTTGCATCCTTCTATCTATTTGAAATTAAAATAATACTGCTCCAATACGTTTCTTTGACTATGATGCTTGGTCAACTTAGGTGCCTATATTCAAGCACATATTTAATTTTGATACTTTTAGACTAATTCCAATTTCAATAATTGCATGTAAATGTATCGAATCTGAAACCAATGTCTATAAAGTAGTTCATCAGACTGAAGAATGACAATACTATGTAAATCGAAACATAATTTTGAGAATATATTTTAATAAATACAAAAGTTATATTACTTTGTGCCATACAATTAATATCGCATTAAAAACATATCAAGAGCTTTGTTTTTTTCTTTGTAAAGTCCATTACTAAAATTATTCACCTTCCATGTAGATGGCATGTTTTTTTAAAAGTACATGTACTGAAAGATAATTTGTTACAGAACTTGTCATATAAGGCACAATAAAAGGCAATATTGAAACAATTTACATAGCTAATCTAAAATAAATACTACTATTTCAACATAAGTTGGAAACGTCTTTCTAAATAGATAAAATATTCAAATTACTAAGTAAATGTACTAAGCACACATAATTTATTGTTATGTTAGGTATACTTTGATAGTTAATATTCATAGCTGTTTATCGTAAAGAAGACATTATTGGAGCAAATTTGTTCTCAAAAACAGCTAGATATTTGTTGCTCACTGAAGAATTAAAACTTTGATGGGTTATGAAATTTACAAAAACTGGATTTTAAAAATATGACTTCTTTCATAAACAGTCACAGTATTCTAGAACAAAATATCACAACAATAATTCCCTTTATCAGGAATTTCAGACATTCAGAGCAGAAAACACTGCCATTTTATCACAGAAAGAGTTAAAGTAGTGGGGAAGGCGAGATGCGACTCCTTCAGCTAATGAAAAGAGGTTTTCCACTTTGACGGAAAAGTTTCCAAAGTAAATCTTCTTTTGGCTTTAAAATACGCTGCCAATTATACAATAAAACGCGAATTCATTACTTTGTGCATTACTTGGAGGTTTCTCTCCCTTTATGGCAAGATTTGCGTTCTGCAAGAATCAATGGCAATGAAGGTTCGCACTGGATACTATGTGTTTACGAAAGCTTGTCTAGCTTCATATCGTGTTCTCAGTGGAGCAAGAACTCGTTCTTTATAGTTTAGTATAGCTTCCCGGGCCCCAATCCAAGAGTGAGGCCCTTGTAATCTGTACTGGTAAGGAAGACATGGTCCGAAAACACAAGCCCATGCTAGTTGAGGATCTCGTAGGAACATTTTTCGGAAGTTTGGTTTGGCCCCAATTAGCTCTGCTAGTTCATCCATATAAGGAATGGCATAAACTTGCATGCAATTTCTGGCAGTGGAATGGAGAATCTTAGTTTCTTTTTCAGTATTCAAAGTAATATCGTTGATAATATCCCCTTTATCTGGGAAAGGTATTTTATTGTTCAAAACGCTGGCAAACCACCTGGCTTGCATTTCACAAACAGGAAGCACACCTCCAAATACTTGAGTCATGCCAATTATTGCCATGGATGGTACAGATAGGTGTGGAGGGAACACATGCTTGAACAATGGCACATGGTCTCCAATAACTTGGAAAATTATGTCGTTTAGAAAAGGAACTTTTAATTGATATCCTGTAGCCATTATTACAACATCAACAATAGTACAGTCAGTGTCTCCACGAAATACAACACCTTTTTCAGTGAAGTGTTTAACCGCTCCTTTCAGAATAATGTCGCCACTTAAAATTTTACTAGCAAGATGGTCATTTACAGTTGGACGTTTTGTAAGAAACCGGTGTGAAGGTTTCAAATGATATGTATTATGGTTAAAATTTTTGTTTACTTGTTTCTCCATAAACCAGAAAACTAATTTTCTAGGCAGTTTTTGGAATGCAGTGCTAACAATTCTTCGATTGAAATTTAAATCAGCAGGTAATCCTTTAGGACCTGGTCTTTGAACGACCCATGTTCCTTGTCTTGAACTCAAGTACACCTATAAGAAACAAAACAATTCTGAGAGTCATAAAAAATTAATAAAACATGAAACTCGTTAATAAGTTACACAGCACACATTGACGCGAAGAGATCTAATAAAGTGAAAGTATGTAATGCTATCTCATGTAAATGTCATTATTGCCGAAGGTATTGTGAAAAATCTAACGATGCCTTTCAATTATTTTCATTTGTAAGATTTTAAACGATAAACATACTGTAACACTCAAAAGTGAGCAATGATCAGCTATCATGACATGCAGAGGTTTTTTTTTTATTATTATAACGAATTATAAAGGAGAGGAGACGAAATTGGCAGAGATTATTTCTGACATTCGAAGTGACATGTTATGCGCAGCTTTTTATATGAATACTTGGTAGACCCGTAACGAAAAGCGGAGAAGGAATACTTAACAAATGAAAACGTTTTCTTCAAATAAATTTGACTGGAGTACAAGTTTTATTACACGTCCATTTTTTTTTTTTATGAGCCTTGGTAGCAAACTGATGACGTTGATTTTTTAAAATATAAATTGCTTTGATTTTTTAGCAGTAGTATCAAGTATATATAGTTCCAGGTTTTTAAGTTGTCTTTGCAGCTTTCTTTAAATTGAATTGCATATTTACAGCTTAGCTTGCAGATCGTACCTCGATAATATTCTAATTCGAATCTGCATTCATTTATCTGATCTTGTTAAGATATTTGCATAGAAATAAAAAAAAGTACTCCACCAAAAACGCAACCTTTAGAGTCCTTCGACAATTTTCAGATATAGTTATTTACAGCATTATTCCTAATTCAGCTAATATCAATTAATGGGAAACCATTCAAAATACTTGAAATTTTGCTTCTTTGAGCAAGATTTCACATGCTGGAAAATATTGTAAGTCAGAGATATTGCATTTTTCAGGGAGTGAATACCTCTTGATTTGGTTTGGAGGAGTAAAATTAGAGGCTTAAAGAATAAAAAAAATAAAGGCAGGCATAAAAGTAATCGATTGCGAGAAGAAAAAGCTAAAGCAAAGTTAATTAGTAAACTACATGGAGTTTAGTGTTAACCCCCCCCCCCATTTATACAGCATTTGTTATATATTAAAATTCTTTCCGTCTCCTTTTATGCATTTTCCACTATATAGCATTATTGAAATTAAAAGAGCAACAACATTCTCGTCTTCTTCAGCAATTTTAGGCCTCTTTTCCGATATGCGATGCAACATAATGCTACTAATTCTTTAAATATGCGGCTCAATTTGAATAATAACGTATGTTACATTTTATTAAAATTACAGAGCGCGAGAATACGTATAATTAAGACTTTAAGGAGTATTTTTGATTTTAAATGCGTGAAACTCGCTTTTGGATGAACTAAAAATATCTTTATAAAAAGTAATAATTTAGTTAAGAAAAAATTGCAACTGAAATGATATTTTGGCAGGAAATCTACACCAAAGAAAAGTTACCAAGTAAGTTTTTCAAAAATAGCTTTAAAGGTTGAATTTGGAAAATTTCTGTGCAATTTAAATTGTTTGATTAAGCAAAACGTAAACAAATGTAGTACAAGAAAGGAATATCTAAATAAATAGTCTAACTACTTACATGTTGAAAAATATGGAAATTTTAGGTGTCAGAAGTTTAGATTAGCGAGAGCAGAATGTGAATGTAGTTAAATACTCTTTTCTAAAAAATATTCTGTTTCAGAATCTCATCATAAAGCGTGCAAATCGTTATTTACATTAACATAGCTTAAATGCAATTTTTTTTTTTCATAAAGATACACTTTGATTTCAGGAAAATAAGTATGCTTTTACAGCAAAATAAAACGGTATGCTTTCGAAATTTCAATTATTGAAAAGAAAAGTAGTCCAAAATAAATGCATACAATTATTTAAAATGGGACAGTTAATATGTCTAGTTTGATGCGGAAAAAAGGAATGTGTTATAAATGTTTGCAACAATACAAATAAATAACAATTTTTGTTTGGAAATTTTTAATTTTAATTTACGTTTGCCTTTAGATTAAAGTATTTGGATTCCTTGTTTATAGAAAAGATAAAAACAGCTTGGAAAAAAATAGAATTTCTTTTACAAAAACTTAATTGAATGTTGAATATAATTAGTATAATTACTTACTTGTTCAGCAACACTTGATAAGTATACAGCAGCATCAGCTCCAGAATTTCCAGCTCCAATAACAAGCACTTTCTTATCCTTAAATGGTTCTGCACTTTTTATGTTGTGCGTATGTATAACCGATCCACTAAAGGTTTCCAGGGAATTAAACGTTGGAATCCGGGGGAAACCATATCGTCCAACACAAACAGCTACGCCATCAAAAACTTCGACGAAAATTCTTTTTTTGACGTTATCTCTAATGGTCACTTCCCACCGACCCGTCCTGTAGTTGTCAGCAGTCGGGAGTACACGCAGCACTTCGTGTCTGTACTTTATGTGCCGTAGAAGATCAAAAGCTTCAGCATATCTTTCTAAATACTTCAGAACGTATTTATGTGACATGAAATTTGGAAAAGATCTGGGGGGAGGGAAATCGCTAAATGCCATCAATTCTTTGCTGATGTTAGACACTGTGCACTTCATCACAGATCCAACACCTTCGATATCGTCATCTCTGTATTTCCACAGGCCTCCCAAGCTGTCAGTTTTCTCATAACATACCACATAAAGACTTTCTTCTTTGAGGCTTTTAATAGTAGTGAGCCCGCTGGCTCCGGCTCCAATAACAGCAACGAGCTTTGCTTGAGCCATCCTGTAGTATATCTTCAGGAAGCTTTAAATTTATGATGGAACAAACATCTAGAAAATAAAAGTAATAATAAATAAGTGCTCGTGTTACACGCACTTAAAGAGAGTACATTGTTTAAAGCAGCATAAAATCATGGTTCATGAAATATTCGTGACAATTTAAATTGCGAGATAGGCAAGGAGCAAATACTACTCCCATTTATTCAATACGCTCACGACGAAGGTACAAGTTAAACTATCGCATGGTACAATAAAATCCTGAAATCCTAATTGAAGGGATTTCGGTTTTGACCAATGTTTCACATTTCATTTCATTATTTTATCGATGGCAAAGAAATAAATTCTGAAACTCGAACACTTACTTTTCACGTGCAGTTCTTACCAGTAAATTGTAAGGATTTTACTTGAATGAAGCCCACGAAATGGCCAATTAATTGAGACTTATGGAAGCAATATAGCGAGCAGAACAAATATTTTCAAGCTTATCAGTAAATATACAGGGAGTTCCAAAAAGGTGGTAGCACGCTTTATTATTTTTTTAATCTATTAGAGATAAAATGCGCAATGTAAATTGAAAAAAAAATGTTCAAAAATGTGGGGGGGGGGGGGGACTAGATAAAAAATTACCTCTCCGTTATTTTTAAAAAGTTACACTTTTTAAGTTTCTATTTGACACCTGTACAAAAAAATTCCCAGTTAGTAAAATGAACATCATATATTAATAAAGCGATGTACAAAATTTCAAAATTATTCCATAAGTGTCAGATGTGAAGATGAATATATGCTGACAAACTATTTTTCAACGGCTCTTGAATGGAAAATATCACGTCGGATGATTGCGTTTGTTTCAGGGGTCATGCAGACATTATGAAAGAAAGTTTTTTTACTCTAGCAATAAACGTTGGCATTTAAATTTATGTATAGCCCCTGATCATCCGAGGCATTTTATGATAAAAGGCTGTATTTTTGTAATCTCATTATTGTATGGGGCACGTTACTAATTGGGTGTTTTTTAGTAAGGGGTTGTATACAAATTTTAAAAATGTAAATTTTTGAAAATGAAAGAGAAATTTTTTCCTAACGCAGTCTTTTTTCCTACCTTATTTTGAACATTTTTTAAAATTTGCATTGCTCACTTATCGTAATAGATAAAGAATTAAAGCATGTTACCACCTTTTAGGGACATCCTGTATATGCACACAGAGCTTAAAATTTACTATAAATCTTGGTTCTGTTAGTAAACAGTTACTTTTAATAAACTATGCGAAAGAATCAGCTTAGGGAAAAGAAAAGTTTACTACTCGTCTTGACCACACTTAGCTCAAAGAAGATTTATGGATTTATAATTTCTTTTCGGCTAACAGATTACCTAAATCTTATCTATAGTAGTCTTCATACATAAATGCTTCTGCGATGTCACCTCATGACTATTTTTTCAAACCTCATTCAAAAAGTTTTATGTGTAAGAAAATTTCCTTCTAAATGTTACCATGCAAAGTTATTTTTACTCATATTTTACATGCAAAATAAGTTCACTGTCAATTTGATTTTATTTTCTTAAGCTTCTTATGGTTATTTTAATAGTTAAAACTTCGTTTGGAAGCTATTATAACAGTATTTTAGGTACACTGCATTATCGATACCTCAAAGTACCATTTTTATTAATTTAAAATAACAAATTAAATATCGCATAGGTGGGCATTTTTTTAATGTATCCTTTAATTTTTGATGAAGTAACTTCTCCCCCTAAAAAAAGGTGCGAAAAAATGCAGTTTATCATAATGAAGTAGATAAAGAGTTAATGTTAAAGAAATTTATTGGATGTTCGAATAAATCTATTAAACTTGATGCCTTAAAGTATGTTATTGAAACAAATAGTGGAAAATTCAATCTGTTATAACTAAATTTATCCAATCAAGTTTTCGAATGTGCAAAAGAGAAGATCGCTATTTCTTGTAATTACAGTTTTATTATGAAATTTTTCATTAATTTCTTTTCAGATTCTTCACATTTCACATAGAAACGTCTGAAAGTGAAAAAAAGTTTGCCCAGACATTTTGAAAAGGTACTCAAGAATATACAGCCAATACTAGTTAAATCATGTGCTAATATTATACCAATGAATCCTTAAAATTCAATGAAATCCCAATAAACATAATTGAATGAGATGATAAAGCTGCATTTATTGCCAAGACAGAAAATAAAAGAATCAAGATGAACTTTCGAAATTCTTGCTTACGATACGAATTTAGAATGCACCACAGAAGAGTGAAATCAACCATGTAATTTAAACATTTTTATTACGAAAGCAGTTCATCAGCCTAAGATTAAAGAAAAAATACTTGCTAGTTTCAAATTTTAAATGCTTAGTTTGAAAAGGAAAAGCAGAAAAGGGTGTTTAAATCCGCTTTACTTTTAAGACGTTAAGCTCCAAAAAACTGACAGTATTTTTTTAGTGCACCAACCAATACTTTAATGAAATGAAGAAAGGTTTTCTAGAGACTGGTACTTCAAGCGATATACAAAAAAGTTTTCAGTGCTTTTTTTAGAATTAAGAGCACTAATTTCATATCTCTAAAGTATCTAATTTCTTGTAGAAGTAATAGTTGAACATAGAAAAGCATAAAATTTACTTTTTCTCTTTACACTAACAAAGCAATGAAAGATTGGGATGCAGGTTTCCACTTTTCTTTCTTTTTTTTTTTTTTTTGGAAGGGGGGGGGATGATAAAACATACCCAATTAAAAAGAAACATGATAATCCATCACTCCATAAGTTCTCTTACGTTTATTTTTTCACATTGCACAAAATTACAATGTCATTTGAAAAGTGATTGATGAAAGTCAGGAAAATAAACTTCACCTGTAAGTTTAAAAAAAAATGTGCCCGTTTTCTCAAGTTGTTTCATTATTTTTTAAGTAATTAGGATTGCAACTTCGATTTCTAATTTTTAAAAACTGGCAGAACCGCTTCATGGCAAAATTAAGATAATTGGACGGTAGGAACGACAATGGAGATTATTATGCATGCGTTTTCTTGTTAACTGTGAAAGATTTTAAGAGCAATTTTCTGCTGTACAATCGTGTATTGACTTATTTGAATACTCAAGTGTACACCGTAAGAATTCAGCGTTTTTACTTGGAAAAGTTTTCATTTGTTAATTCTAATGCATAGAAAAATACAATGGTTATTAATTTCAAAGTGGAAGTTTTGTGTGGGGGAGTTTTATTTATTCTAATAAATTACTGTTTAAAAGAAATTTTACGTTTGCTATAAGCTAATTACTTAATTCTAAATTTTTTAAGGAAACAAAACAGACCCAATAAAAAAAAACAATATTAAAGAGGAAAATGATTACTGAAAGAAAATTGCAAAGCTTACTTCAAATGCGCATAACATAGTATATAAATTCACAGTAGTCATTCGTGAAATAATGATATACAAATACATAAAATGTCTTACATTTCCGAGTGACTGATAGGAACTGCAAACAGCGGATACTATGATCAGTCAGGAATAGGTTGTGCTATTAAGTCCAAAGCTCGAACCAGCCGGCAAAATACTAAGATAACACAATCACTTGACATATTTGAAGCCAACTATTTTTCTATTCTGAGTCATGCGAATCGAAAGTTATCAGATCGATTATTATTTTTAATATGGAATGATAAGAAAAGATAATTTTGCTATACTCACATGACATTTTTAAAAAATTTGTTTACAGGTTTTACAATCATTACGTCAGCACTTTAATTTTTTTTTCTTTTAACAAAATCAAGGTTTGTGAGGGTTTAGTGATAAATATACCACAGATGTTGAGTAATAAATATCATGGTTAGAATGTATTAATGAGCTTGACAGAAATATTTATCAAAATACCACTCTCTGATTTGGCAATTATGAGAAGGCATGTAACATTTTCGGCATAGTTTGAAATAAGCACACACTTCTGACGTAAATTGATGATTAAGTCTTTCAACGACACTCGTGCACTGTTTTGCTAAGGAAAAAAAGATATATAGTGATGTATCGCATGTAAGCGATCATAAGTGCATAAATTATGTAACGCATGGAATGCTTACAGTGTAACTTCCAGCAATACTTGCAAAGTATAAATGTTCAAATTTTAAACTTGTTTTTGGAGGGGGGAGGGGTATGTGAGAAACGGACGCATCAGTTTTGAAACGTTTTAAAAACAAATTTTGCTAGATACACTAAGAAATTCATAATGTTTCTCCATAAACTGTATTATGCACGTGCATAAACAATGAAATCACGTCGTACGCAACGAAATTCTTAAGTGCAGATATCTCATTACAGAATTAATTGACGCACCATCAACTTAAGGCAATACTACAATCTGATCTGCTGTATTAATATCTGAATCTTAATACTTCACAAGTCTTAGAGGCTCACTGTAAAAAAAAGCACAGTACAGCTTGTGGAAAGATATTCTGATTTACTTAATTTTGCTGGTCTCTCTAACATAATTCGATACCTTTAAAAACAGTTCAACGCTGCATTATTTCTTTTCTTTAGTTTTTCTTTCATTTTAATAAACGGCCTTAAATCAGGTGTAAGAATTTTCCGGTTAGCGATAATTTCTTCCCCATATAAATGAACTGTAACTTCTGTTCCAGCATTTTTGATTGGGTGGTTTCATAATTTTCACAAGTATTTCAATTTTAATGAAAATTTGTAAACATACGAGCATAATAAATTTTAGCAGGAGATAAAGTTTATTTGTGTGAGCACTTACGATAACAAAAACCAAGTATGTTAATTGCGAAGAATTAATTATCGTTTTCCTTTGTTTGGTAACAATATCCGAAACCCCCAAACCTTAATATAAAGAATACAAAAATGCTGAAGTACAAAAATACAAAAATGTTGTGCAAGATAAAATCGATCTCCAAAATGTAAAAAAAAAAAAAAACGGATTAGTTTTCCTAAAATGATATGTTATACGACTAAATCAAATGATTTTTACCGATGCTTTTGAAAATATTTAACACAGATAAATATTTCTTGCTTAAATTTCATCAGATTATCTGGTTCTAAAAGTTAAACTATAAAATTCATTCAATTTTTCCTCCGCTTCAACATACAGTCTTTCGACACCGGGCTCCAATTTCGCAACTTTAGGTATAATAGTGTACGTAGGAAAGTATATCTCATGCAAATATCCATATGTATGAGAATTAAGCAACTAAATGACATTCGTACACTATCCCTGCACTTTCTTTAAAATCCCATTTAAGTTTTACAGAAAAAAAACCTTGTTTACATTTTATTTATTATTATTTTTTACGGTAAGTTTGAGTAATTGGGTTTAATATATTTCAAAGAATTATGCAGTTGATAAATGCGTCCCAATTGAGGGCTTGACAAATACATGGTTTTGTTTAACGAAACATCTGTTTCCGTAACTTCGAACACCTGTAAAAATTTTGACGTTGTAAACCACGCGAAATATATCCACGTGCATATTAGTTTGAGGAACGTTCGGAAATTAATATCTGCTTCATAAATAAATAACCATTACATGATTTTGTAATTTCTTTTTCACTTTGTACAGGTGCACATTGGTAGAAATTGCAGGCATGAAAGCACGAAACAGCTAAAAAGGCAACTTTGCTGCGGATCATATAGAATAAATAAATTATGCATTTAACACATTACCTGTTATTCTTTTATAGGGGTATCCATTATTAAATTAACCAATATTCATTATATTACTGTATTCAGTATAACTTAATTCATTAAACTAATTTAAATACTAAATATCAAATGCATCAATGATGTTGAAAGAGATTGAAAATTTTCATGCCTGATATTGGCATGTAACATTGGAGGGGCAAAATGTTTCCTAATGTAGAAAATACTATTTTCAAATTCGCGATATCTGAATTTTCTTGAACTTTAGTGTGGGGGGGGTGGAGGCAATTGCCCCCTTGCCCTTAGTAAGATACGCCCATGCATGTGCATACATTAGGCCGTTTCCCCCCCTTCATGATTTTTTAAAAAGTACTTAAAAGATGCGTTTAAATTTTTTTAATTATAAATTTCAAACTATTCTCATTAACATTTAAATAGCTCCTTTATTGTGAAAGAGTTAATATTTAATAAGAAGTTGAAGAAAGCATGTTTTAAAGTTTAAAGAACATCCAGATATGACAAACATTTTTAACGAAAAATTTTACAGAATTACCCAATAAAAAACTTACCGAAATGCTGTACCTGAAAATAGGTTTTATTTGTAAATGAAAATTATTTAGTACAATTTGCGTTGGCTAGGGAATTTTCAAAAAGTAACTAATTCTAGATCTTTTCTTTTAAGTAATTCTGTTTGGGGCTGTCATCTTTAACGATTTTTTAAACTAAAAGGTTCGTACCAAATATATGAAAACATACAACCGAAATTTTATAGCTCACAGTGGTAAAAGTCGACCCCGAGAGATTCAAGGGCTTAGTTAACTTCATCGGAAATGACAGCCTGAGAGACACTCTGGCTAAGACCTGGAAGTGTTAATACTTTTTCTTTCCCTCTTAGTCACTCAAATTTTTTCCCACACCAAAAATTTTCAGGAGAGGACTGTTGTTCAAAAGTATGGTCCTCCTGCACCATGATGCTGATCCGCACATCAGTTTTGAACAACGATGAGGGAGGGAGGAGACCGGATTTAAAGGAATTTCTGGGATGAACAATTACCTCAGAAAACTGCGCTTATATTTCTCAATGGTTTGGCGGAGGGTGTGTACGATGAATGTATACAAAAATTTGTTAAACAGGATAAGTGCTTAAATGTACGAGCTAACCACATGGAAAAAATAGTGTAGTGCATGTTAGCTCATGCACTATGGGCACGATTGATACGGGCATGATTGTCGGGCTCATTTTTTAAAGCCCAAGCCCGAGGATTTTAAATTCGAGACCGAGCAATATTATTTAAGTCGGAGCCCGAAATTTCAATTAATAGATAAATAAGAGTCAATTACTTCATTGATAGACCATCAAATTTTGCCGTTAGTGCAAATTTATGATAGTCTGCAAGACAAACATAATAGCAAACTCTGAATGCACTTTCTAATTCTTTTTATTCTAGTTGATCAAATAATAATAATTGGTTCATTTCTCCAATGGATCACTTTTTAAATTATGTTTACAAGAGGTGTATTCAATAAAGAGGAAATTTCTCACGAAACCGAGCCCGAACACAATCGTCAGTTACAGAGCCCGAGCCCAGTTCGGGCTTGAAGGGCTCGGGCTGAGCCCGTCTCATCTCTAGTGTATGTGCATAGTGTAAAAGTGAAAAGTTTATTACAAAATCTTTAGTTGTTACTTTTTATTTACCAAACAGGTACTACTTTCCGAATGCCCTTTGTATTTCGCAACTTGACATCGCAAAATATTCCTGCGCAATACTCTTTGAATAGCTGCACCTACGTAAGTCATTTTTGTATGACATGTTTTTGTTCTTAAGTCGAAGCAGTCTGATAGTTATCAAATTGAACCACAGATTTATGCATTTAAAAAAGGCTTTCTTTTCAAACTTTGCTTGACTTTAGTAAAACAAATTGAGATTATGCTAATTTAATGTAATCTGGTATCTATTAGGTGTACTGGAAAATGCCATTAAATTCAAACAAATTTATAAAAAATAAGTTCTTAATTGTGTTACTAGTCGAGACATTAAACATAGCAAATTCTTGATGAAAAAGGAGTTGCGCCTAAAGAATAAATGCATACTTGTTACATTTTAAAGCGAGTTTCACAGATATATTTTTTTATTTTATTTGTTTGTGGGAATAAGGCCAGTTGTCTGCGCTAGGTATCTAGGCCAATGGGGGGAGTGCCCTCCGTGGGGGTCTTTCTAAGAAGTCCTAACCCGTATTTACACTAATTTTCAGAGAAAACCACAAAAAACTCCGAACGGTTAGGTCGGCGGACGTGACCTCGGATTTGAACCAGGCACCTTCCGTCTCCCAGTTCAGGAAATGGAAACGTGGGCTACGACCAATTATCTACTCTAAGGATCTAGGCCGGGGGTGGGATTACCCTCCGTTTTGGACTTTCTAATATTTACGCGAAGTTTCGTCTCCCAGTTGAGAGCGCTATACGCTGGGTTGATATATATATATTTTTTTTTTTTTTGAAAAGGAAAAACAGTTCCGTAAAAAAATAGGAGGGAAGACCACCCTCCTTGCAAGCCGAATACAAAATGTCCTGAAATTAAAATTTTAGATATTCCTGTGTGTTACTTTTACAAAATTTCATTTAACCCCATTTTTTCTTTAAATGCAGAAGAATACACAAAAAGAATGTTTTTGCTCCCTACTCCCTGGCTCAAGGGTCACAAATACTGTAAAATCCTCTCTTATCGAGCACCTGCATTACATGTCAAATTTCGTAGTACTGGTTTCAGTAGTTTCAGGTAGGCTAAAGACCCATTTAGGAAGGCTAAAGACGAGGAAGTTTCAAATAGGCTAAAGACCATAAATACACTTTAGTTTTAACAAATAATGTAAGTTTAAAATGAACAGACTCAATACTGGTGTTAATCAGTCCTAGTATATGAAACTATATAGAATTAGTCATTTTTTAAGCTTCCGGTAGCTATGTTTGCTGCAGTTTAACAAATTTTACTAAATTATTTTTATTTACAAATAAAACCTATTATTGGGTGTTAGAACAATACTCGGGAAAGCTTTTATACAGGTCTAAAATTTTATGTTAAAAATTGTTTTCTTAGGTGGAACTTCTTTTTCTAATAATTTCTCATTAAATATTAATTCTTAGTACATTTTAAATAGTTCCTTTAACATGAATAAGAACATTTTGCAAATTATTAAAAATTACATTATTTAAAAATTATTAAAATATATATCTTCCAAGTATTTTTAAAAATTCATGACAAGTACCCAAAACCTCCGCGCCTCAGTGTTCAACACTTGACAAGGTTCTTTCTATTTAAAAAAATCGTGATGCATAACAGCACTAGTAACACAAGTGAAAACATTGAGCAGTGAAAAAACAGTGAGTAACACAAAGTGAAGTTTAAAAGATTCGCATTAGTCTTATAGTGTAAGTTTTATAGTGTAAAAATTAGAAAATTTAAAAAAAAAGCATAGCTCAAAATTTTTATTGTTGTTTAAATGCTCACTACGCCTCCGAAATTTAATTTCCTGTTCAATAACTATTTTAAACTGTCCTATCAACAAAAAGCATAATTATAAGTTCAAATTACTAAATGTTATATAAAAAAAGTCACCATAACATTTAAAATCATCCCCATAACATTTATTTTACAGGAGGCATATACCTTAAACAATTCCTGTTCTCCTCAGAAATTACTGAATAAGAAGTTCTATAAAAATAAAAGCTTACTTCATAAGCTAGTTCTATAATGCATTTTTTTTTGTAATGTCTAACAGCTCATTAATATTTATCTGACATACAGGCCCAGCGAGAGGGGGGGGGCAGCCGGGGCACTGCCCCAGGGCCCGTCGAACTAGATGGGGCCCGTGATTTTTTCAAAATGCACTACACATTTCCTTTCTACATCTTTACTTTTAAAAAAATTACTTTAAAAAATCACAGCCCAACGCACTGCCGGTCCCAGCTATTTTTGTAAGTGGTGCAAAATACAAAAAGGCGCCCCCTACCTCACTCATGAAGCTAGAAAAATCAATTAAAGCCTCTGGATTTATTGAACATACTAACAGAATATAAACTGAAAGATCTATTTCCAAATGTTTACATTGTCCTTAGGGTATTTTTTAACCATTCCAGTAACGGTAGCTTCTGCTGAACGATCATTCAGCAAATTGAAACTCATAAAAAATTTCTTAAAATCGACCATGTCTCAAGAACGACTTGTAGACTTAGCAAGACTAAGCATCGAATCTGACATTTCCAGAACTATTAATTTTGATGATTTTATACGAAATTTTGCAAGTAAAAAAGCACGAAAAGCCATTATTAAAATTAAATAAATATGCTAATTCTACCATTTATATATTTTTAACCTTCAAGCATGAATAAAAAATCGCTAAATATGAAGATTTCCTTACTCATTCTTTTCTTTTAGCATTATATATAAAAATCACTAAAAGAAAAAAAAATTAATTTTCGAAACTGTGTGTTTAACTATAGCAAAATATGAACTGATGCATTTACAGATAAATAACACAGTGATGGTGATTTGCAACACAGGTTAGACAGCGAGGGTGGTAAGGCAAAGGAAGATTTTAGAATCTGGTTATAAAAATACCGTAATGATACTTCATTTTAATATATTTTTTATAATACATTATTACAGATTATAAATATTATTATTAAAATTATAATTTAGGTAAAAATAAAAATGACCCCACAATATTAACTTTTTTAATTTTAATAGCTACTTTTAAAGTAAAATTGGGCAGAATTTAAAATATATTTCTTGAGGCAAAAACAATTTGGGGAGGGGGGCCCGGGAACATTTCTGTCCCACCTTATAAAATTTCTCCCGGAGTCCCTGCTGACATACCTTCATGATAGATTATCATTAATGTGAAAGGTACACTGGTTAAAAGAGCAAATAAGTTTAGGAATTCCGATTTGAGAAATAAACTAGACAGGCATCCCATTTTTATTTATTTAGCTGAAAAACTTCGAAATACAGAAGTCTTCAAGTGATATTTCACTCTAAAAATAAGGACCTCTTTTAAATAGCAAATAAATATTGGAAGACAATTCTTTTAAAATTTCCTCAGAGTGATCAGTTAGTTTCAAGAATTTGAAAAGAAAGAAAATTTCAAGAACTATGCAATATTTTTCAAAAACTTTAATTTAAAAATTAGCCGTTAAAAATCGGCAAAGGATTCATTAACCCCACATATATGGTCAGCGCCAAAGCGAAGGATCAAGCGTTCATTTATTCGATTGTTTGACCAGGAAGCAATTTTTATGTTAAGAGTTTTATTTACTGTAACAAATATCGACGTAAAATCAAGGTTAAGAACGGAACTTTTTCTCGTGACCATTGTACAGAAAATAAATAGTGCGCTAACATGAAATGAAGTGGAACAACACAAAGGTTAGCAGCAGGATAAAGTGAAAGTTGCTAACACAGAGGTACCATGTAAACCGCTGAGGCTTAAAAAGAGTTGTTCCTGAATAAATAAAAACGAGAGAAGAGTTCCTTTTTGAAATAAAGGCGTAACTTCTCCGATGTCAGAGTTTGTCGATAGATTTAATGCAACTATCCAGGATGAGCTGGAGGATTCTCTAAGGATCATGGGATAGCAATATAATAAAATAAGTGAAACATTTATTTAGTTTTTTTTTTCTTTTACAGGTGCCACAGTACAAGTTATAACGAAGATAGCTTATTTAAAGGATTTAAAACAATAACGATTGCAGATTGAAGGTGAGACGTAGCCTCTCACTGGTTCGTGGGTACATTTGAGTTGAGATTTTAACTTTATTTTATTGACTACAAGAATTCTTATCTCTGGGTTTATCAAGCTTTTTATGATGTTGCATAGTTGAAATTTTGATGAAGCGCCTTGCGTAATTCTGAGTGTAGCGAATTTCAGCTTAGAGCAACAAAATATTTTTTCGTAGAGCAGTAATGCTGTGGAGCACAGTTTGAGTTTACAAAGCTAAGGAAAGTTTTCGTTGGCGACCACGCACACTTGGCAACCAAAACAAAAGCATATATATGTATATTTTATATTATATATATATATATATATTATATATATATATATATATATATATATATATATATCAATTAAATTTGAGTGAGTACGCAGGGGCAGGCTAATTTTGGTGCCATTCTATGTCACGTGCGGAACAAACTTTTATCATGTATAATTTTTTTCAATATACTATTTTTTCTGATAAAATAAGTGTACTTGAAAAAATATGATTTTTTCTTATTTTTATCGCACAGCTCATATTTTAAAAATTAGAGTATGTAGCTAGAAGGATTCATAAGTAAATCGTGTAGAAAAAAAATTGTGCCGGATGCGATTCGCGGAAATCCTTCTCTCTACAAACTAATTCATGAACCCTTAAAATATAAATTAAGCATTAAAAGTAAAGGAAAAGTTAAATTTTTCATTAATGCTAAATAATTGGAAATTTAGTCTGCTGCAACGAACAATGTTGGACAGCATATCTTCCTGTTTTCGCTCCCTCCCTTTTCTTCTCTTTTTTAAAAGTTAAATTTACATCAAAAGTATAGTATATTTACTTTTGGTGTTTGGTTTAATGCTTTTTGAAAGCGACTAAAACAGGGTATTGGTTTTCAAAATTAGTTCCACAAATCATATGACTTATTAGAAGCATTTTTGATTATATATTTTTTGTTAAAACAACATTACTAAGTAATAAGCATTTTAAGTACACAAATCTCTCGCAATTAGAAATGTATTTATTACAAAATGATTTTGGGCAAGAAAGAGGAGAAACATCAACTACCTACAGGAACAAAGGCATCGAGTAGGATTTTTTAAAATTCTAGTTATAAGGAAGACCGGAGAGTAATGTCTTTCTACATAAAATTCAAACAAGTTTTAACAACAAGCTGCACTGCAATTGAATGTAAGATAGATGTTTGCTGCATTTTGAAGCAAAAAATTTCTAGGTTTTTTTTCTTTCAAGAAAGATGTCCCCCCCCCCCTTTTCACACGTCTACCCATCTGGGAACTGACATTCAAAACGTCCTGAAATTTTTTTTTTCGATATTCGTGAGTGTTTTATTTTACAGCAAGAATTTAAATAAATATCTTTTTTTTTTCCCTTGGAGATCATGCGGAATATGGGAAAAGAACGTTTTTTTGGGGGAAAAAATGACATACATTCCGAATTTCGTTTTGCAACCTTCCATAGTTTTGGCTAGGCAAAATATTGAAATTCAAAATTGATGTCCCCCATAGTACATAAAGAAAATTGCCTGAAACTCTAATAAGAAACAAGTCAACTACAAAAATATCCGAGATATAAAGGTGTTTGAGTGCTTTTTAAAATTTCTCTATTCTATATAAAAGCATTTGATAGCTACACGTATTTGTTAATTCACGGGCAGTTTTCACAAAATCTAACATCTAGTAAAACTCGGCATGAACTTCTTGTATTGGACATTAATGACTTTAGTTTTTAAGGTAAATGGGTTGTCTAATGGATAATCAAAATATAAATTACATCCCACAAAAACAGTTTTCCTTTTTACAACAACTAGTACAGTTATACTATGATAACATTAAAATAGGTAAACGAGTTATACATGTTATTTGTTTATAACATACTGTTATGTTTTTAAAACTGCTTCTTAAAAGAAAAGGCAATTTTAAAAGCAAACCAAAATTAAAAGCAAATTGTTGTAAGGCAAGAGTACGTCAAGATTTGCAATGAACAGCAAAATTCTATTATCAGGACTGAAACGGCACACTTGTCATGAACATTAAGGTACTGTATTGGTATTAACATCAAGGAACATTAAAGTTGCTAATTATTAATTGGGGCTAATGAATGAATGAGCGAAAGAAAGTATTCATTCTTTATAATCAAGGAAATGCAATAAATAAAAACAGAACTTGCCTGTGCATTAAAAAAAATATTTTTTTTCAAAACAGTATCCAAGTCACACTTTAAACTAAGAAATTTTGCTATATTCTACACCCAAAATTATTGCTTACAAAAGCGTTTCAATATATTTCGGAAAGGTAGGCAGCTATATATTTATATATGATATAGTTCGAAGATTACAAAATCTCCCTGAAATAAGAAAATGCTGAATAACAAATGAACATCCGGTTTTTATCAAAATGACCACGAAAATCCTAATCACAAACCAAACACCTTTATTTCAGTTTACAAAGCGTACTATCTTTATGCACTAGTATTTTCTTTTTTTTAAAGTAGAAATCAGGCACAGCAAGTGTAAAAAACAACTTTACGCTTGAATATTTCAGTGGAATATGTTAATGCTATTTCTAACAATACGAAACAGAAGGAAGTTATGAGTGTTCTGCTTCACCAAGTCTAGTAGATTGAAAACTTCTTTAGGCCTAAAAAAAAACTTTACAAAAATAATTTTTAAATGCACTTTAAAATGCGTTAGTAAATTGGATTTAATAATTTACATTTTCATACTACGCATATTTTCGACCCTGATCAACTCTGGACTGCCCTTTTAAAAGACATATTGAGGGGAAAATTATTTATTGCAAATTCCAATGAATGGTGTGCCGGCGTTTTCTCATAAATCACTGAATTATAAAAATAATAAAAATATGCATTTCGTGAGGGCCGATTATTTTCAACGCATTTTTGGAATTATCCATCGTAAAAGTAGAAATGGGTTGAACGAGTTACACTACTTTTCATCGTTTCAATAGAAAATTCTTTAACACCACTTTTTCGTAAAAAAGTAAAATTTAGTTAAACGTAGGAAGATTTGAGGGCCAGCTTATAAATTTTTCGAGTTATATTGGACAGGGATCTTTTCAATGATTACAGCAATTTTAAGTATGGTGTAGTTTGACATGCGCTCAGCAAAATAAAACGCAGTGTTTGGAATATTTCCTTGAATGGATATTTTGCAGTGTTTCGAACTTAAGTGACTCGGGTTGCAAAAATTAATTTAGGGTCATCAATCTTTCAGGACAAGGATACAAGTTAGTTCAATTTTAGACGAAGGTTAACGGGTTAATTAGATCAATTAGAAGTCGTTCAAGCAGGTTTAATATGACTCTGAAGAATTTCATATACACGGAAAGTAAAAAAGTTGAGTTTCTCGGTTAACCTTTAACTCGAGAAAGAAATATTGATAAGTTTTATCGGAATTGGTCAAGCAGTGTGGCTGCCAATTTCTTTTCCGTGAAGCAGTCTTAAAAAAGTTTATAAAAGTGAATTTTAAAATTATAATGTATTGTAACTAAATTTAGTTATCAATAGTAAACATAAGATTTTTCAAAATCTCTTTCACAAGAGACTAACGGGGAATTTCTATTAATTAGAATTGAAATGTAAAATAAATAAATAAATTAATCGACCAAGTGAATTTTAGATTAGTGATGTAAAATTTACAGTTTTTTATTCAGATATGTAACTAAAAATTTAAGTGTGCAGAAAAAAATTAAATACAGTTTGAAATCCCTACGAGGGAAAGCATTTCACAAACCATGGTATTCCATCGTTTCAACAAGAATACAGTTGAATTAAAAAAAAAAATCTACAGTGTCTACAGTTGAAATATTGAGATTAATTCCAAGAATCACTAGTTTTCCCCCCTATTTCAAAAATATGGAGTTAGTCATCAACAGAACGAAAGATGGTTGATGTAGAGACACTCATGTATTTTTCCGTAAAAACTCGTACAACATTTAAAATCTTAAGGAAAAATATCAGTATTCTAAACACGTCGAATGTCATAAGAAGAGTTAAATTCAAAATTTCCACGCATTTCATGATGTAAACTAAGAAAATAAATAAATAAATGCGGAAGAGCAGTATTTTAAAGAGAAAAATACCTTTAAAAATTTAATAACAAAAGCAGATGATAATCATAACAATATAAGCATTTTAGCTAATTTAAGATTAAGTTTTTTGTTTTGTTTCACATTGGACTTAATGTTCTATAAGTTATCTCCTTGAACTACGTTTATTAGGGACTAAGGAAACAACAACAAAAAGACTGATAAAGTACATTAAAAAATCGTGAAGGATTTATCGAGTTAGGTTTTAATTTTCTAGTTCATCTGGTTCCAGAAATCATAAGATTTTTACTCTTGGATTTAAGGTTGTATTAAGAATAATGTCAGAGGGTTAAAAAATTTGGTTAAATTTCAAAAGAGGGTCGACAAACACAAACAGAAAAAAAAATATTTTCAGACTTCCTTCAAAATCAATTTTCCTGTCGTGGTGCAGGTTTTTACGGAGAGTAATTTGATTTCATTAATTTCGGGGGAGAGTAACAAGTAGAAAATGTAGAATTTCTGACAAAAAAGCTCGATTATTGATATTCAATTAACAGAAATTAAATTTCGTTAAGAGGGTTTCCCATCCCCTAAGTCCATGGCGCGCACAAAGTTATTAAAATAATAGGCTTTCAATCAACGATTTTAAAACTATACCTTCAACACATGAACAATGTCATTGATCAAATAATTATCATAAAATAAGGCATATTTGAAGATCGTTACACATTTACTGTAAGTGAAGTTGAAGAATATCGCATTACATTTTAGAAGTACAGTGAAAATCAAAATAATTTTCAATCGAAAACTTGTGTTTACCCATTTTTACAACCCTTTCAGACTAGGCGTCCACAATTGAAACCTCATTTTGAAAAGAGTATTTAAGTAAATACTTTACGTTTTAAGTCGAAAACGGTTGCGTACATTTTACGGGAATTTAAGAACTAGAATTTTTTAAATTAAAAATTTAATCTCTTTTTATAAAAAATATAGATGTCTATTCGAGAGAAATTATTTAATCAGATATGAAAGGGTTAATGAACATTTTAAGTAATTTTTTTTATGTAACTCTGTTTTGTGAACTTTTTATATATTTTGATAGGTCGAAGCATTTGTAGCAATTGTGTATAATTCACAACTAAATAAAGCTATTTCGAGATTGTTTTTCCTTTCTATTTAACAATCATAAAAATAAAAGAATACTGATGTTTTATTTTAATAACTTAAAAAATAAATCACGAGTCAAGTTCTTAAATATTTAATATTAGAATGGATCTTTTTCAGTTAATAAACGTAAATCGAAAAAAAAATTACTGATTTAATGTAAATTACATCCTATTTTTTATATGAAAGTACATAAAGTGTTAATGCCACACTTTTCACTCAAAATGAGAAAATACACACGTTATCTTAGGAGCAGAGATACGGACTCAATGAAGGCCATTTGAAGTAAAATGCCGATATATTATGTCAAGGTTTAAAACAGCGTCTGCTAATCAGAATGCAGGAAGATTCTGAAATGATTCGCTATCACTTTTTCTATATAGGTTATTTTATTTACTGGGACTACTTTAAAAGATTCAAAGATTAAGTTGCACAAAATAGAACATGCTTTCTTCCATAATCGTAGAACAATTATACAACAGCAGGCCTTCATTCACTCTTCAGCAAGAACATTTTTTGTTGATTTTACATGTTAAAACATTTTATATGAGGTAGGATATCAATTAACATCGACGAAAGCACAATAGATAAACTATCGAATCTTGAAAAAGGAAAACACTATTGTATTATTCTTATTTAATATATGTCGTTATTCTCAAATGAAAAGAACATTAGATTTTAGTAAAATTAACAAGGATTTTTAGAGAGTTTTGGTACTTTCAGATGTACAAAGTTCTTTTCATTTTTAAGGTTTTCTCCGATTCAGAGATTTTAATAATTCTGAAACTAGTCAAGGTAATTCAAAAATTGAAATTATATTAAGGCCATCGAACTGCATTCATTTTGAAGAAGTCATACATTAACTTTAATATCAAAAAGAGGTTTTATAGGGTTTTGGGATCACATATTGCATCCATTCATTTTGAAGTTTCAACGTTTGAAATTTCTCCCCAATAGTCACTGGCAATAGTTGTGCAACAGAATTTACTGAATTCTTATGAAGATGCTTCCATAAGAAAATGGTAAAATATTTCGATGCATGTCTTTTTTGTTCATTTAAATATTTGCGCTTTCACCAACTTAATTCTGTTTTGTTTATACCTTTTCACTATATATCACAAACATCTTTTGACGCCCGATTTGACGTATTTGGGATGGATGAAAGTTTATGGTCAGCCGATTTCATCACGACTAAGAAAAGCTCAAGACTATGCGCAAATTAAAACCGATAAAACAGTTTATAAATTTGTACGAAAATCCTTACGTTAAGACACTTTACATATCTTTGCAGGTGTCACTTTAAAGACATCTGTAGTTGTTCAGATATTTCAGAACTGTGTTTTAATGCTTATCGACTATTTTAAATTCCGTTGTTATGCAATACCAATGTGTTAGAGTTTACATGCACTAAGTTATATTTGTTTAATCAAGTATTGTCCAGTAATTTACGGCTAATAGAGCGATGGAGCACATTTCTAATAATGAAAAGTTAGTATTTTAGTAGTGGAGAATAATGAAGGACTGAGATTGCATTTGGTTTCAAAAAATCTTACTGCAAAATTTCTTTTAAAATGTTTTGACAAGTTTATATGAACATAAATTTCAGTAACTAGGGCCCTGGCTAAAGGGGGGGGGGGGCGTCTCCCACCTAAAACTCGCAAAATTAGATACCTAGTTGGCAAAATTAGCTAAAAAATTTTAACAAAAACTATAATTTACTTTCTACCTCTGGTACACTTGGCAAAAGTAAAAAGTTGGTAAAATAGTTGATAAAAAAATAAAGAAGTTGGCAAAAACCGATATTTGACTTGGCAATTTATCGAAATCTCCCCCTCCCCCTAAAAAAAAGTCTGCAAAAGCAATGGCTATGCTAAAGTGGCTATTATCCATTCGCTCAAATCTGCGAAGTTTACGATACCAAAATAGGTTCCAACATTTTAATGAGCTTACATTGTACTTACTACTTGGGATCAGATAAAAATCTCTCGGGCCCGAATTAGTTTTTACAGGAATCATTCTTTCAGAGAGTGTTTCGAACTCATCTCTAATGCCCGTGAGTAAGAGAATAGAATTTGTAGAATGCAATTCAAATAACGAATCGAATGGAAAGGACTTCCATGTGCCTTTCTGTCTTGGTTCATTAAATCAACCGTTTTTCTTCCTCGCGCTGGACTGGAAACTACAGAGCAAGGGCGCAGTGCCAGTTCAGTGATCTTGCTGCAAATCGAGGGACTCAGCTTCAAGCCATGACAAAGTTTGCGCGGGTGAACTTCTTTTCTTAGACCAGTTTCGAGCTTCTAAGCATTACGCATATCGCTAGAATATATTCATCTTTTGCGTTCATTTTGAGCCGGAGTGAGTTCCTTGGAAAATTTAAAAGTAAATACACCGTTTTCCCGATTTGGTACAGAAATAAACTTTGATATTTAGCCTACCCGTGAAACACGGCTTTTAGGATAGACTTTACATTTTCATTCGAATGGAGTGCCAAAACTGATTGCTTTCAATCGAAGAAACATGTCTAGCATGCAATAGAACTTCTAATACCATAATCAAAGACATCCTTTCGTCAAAATATGGAAGTTTTCGAAATTCATATGGAGAGGGTATAGGTTATAAAATCTATTAAGCTATTTTAAACTATTTCCAGAACTTTTTTAAAAACCAAAATAAAAAATTCAGCAGTAGAAGACGTACTTTCCCCCTTTCTTAAAAATTATTATTTTAAAAAAAATAATCTAAGCTACTTAACAGTTTAGTACTTATTTATTCAATAACAGCTGCGTTTATGTGTCTGAATAAAGCGTATCGGAGCTCAAATACAACGTCAACTAGAAGCTTATTAGTCATGAATCAGGTGATGAAACATTACCAAGGAAGATAGATTATTTCGCTCGCTTCTTTTGTGAAACAATTATTGAAATCGATGGTTAAATCTTAATCTTCGTTTGCATGGCAATAACGGAGCAGCGACCTGTCATGTAACCAAAATTGCATTCGAGCTTCATATTTCGATGAAAACTTATAATTTTGAAACGCTTTTCTACAGCATTTTATTTTCTTTATCTTTCTGCAAATTTTTACTGAAGTACAGACAAAGCGAACAGAGGTGGCTGGAAGAAGTCACAGGGAAAAATACCGCTAATTAATGTCTCATGATTGTAAATGATTGCAAACTAATGCATCGTTTCAGTGCGCCGTGAGAATTAAGCAATCAATCGAAGAGTAATGTTATTTACCATAAATTCTCAATGAAGCTTTTTTTTTTTTCCTGAGGGGGAGGGGGCACATTTGATTTACTTTAACTAGCTCATACGTGTGCTTTTCCAGATTTATTAATACATAGTTATTATACATATTTCATATCTTAAGGGGACGAAAAGTCGTCAGATATGACTGGTCTAGAGAAAGAATCACTTAGATTCTAACTACCACCACATAACCATCTATTTTCCATAGTTAGAAAGCAGCCTATTGTATTAACCAATTTTACGTGTTGCAGAATGAATCCTGTGATTTTTTTTGTGATACAACAGTGGATTGGATTACGTTTCTTGAAATTTATTGTGCTTTCAAGCCTCAGTGACAAATTGCTTCAACAACTGTTCCTTGTTTATACTGCACTACTGAGTGCGTAGTCGTCAGACTTCTGACTATTTCAACCGGCTTAACAGTTAACAGCGGCGGTTATTTTACAACTACCAGAAAAAAAAAACACACCGTAGCAATTTAAGAATCTTTTTTATTTATTTATTTCATTATGATTAAGATCACTGCCTTCTGACAACGTTATGGATTTTTTTAAAATCTGTAGGTAGTTTTAATCATAATCTATGGCATATCTCGCCATATATTATAGATAGTTCTGTAACCTTTTGACGGCTAGAATTCCCGAAAGATCTTCGGCAGTTAAAACAAGCTGCAATGCCTTCGGTTGTTAGCAGAGAGCCTTTAACCCTGACTCATTGCAATCACGGTTTGACGTCACTACTCATATGCACTTAAACTCATCATCGTTATCATCCGCTCTACATCTGCACATTTGTCATAATACTCCAATAAGTTCGTTGAAGGACCAATATCGTCATCAATAATTACCATTTCCTCACAAAAATTGCATTCGAAAATTATAGCCAGGCTAAACAGGAAATCCGGAATAACAGCTTCACTCACACACGAGTGATAAAGATGTTCTGTACTTTTAAATGACCCGTCCATTTTTAGGCGTAATATATCGTGACAAAAAGTAATGCTTTTAAAGCTTTCCTTCTTTTTTTTTTTCAAGAATGTAATTTTACAAATGGCGCGACTGTAACAAACCAGAACAATAAAATCTAAATGTAAATCAACAAATAATTCATATTCTAAACAGAGTAAGGAATTTTGTTTCAGCGGAATCGTGAACATATATCTAACATAGACAAAATACTAAAAGCAGAAAAAAAAGTACGCGTTTATTGAGTTTACCTTTACATCAGTTTAGTAGTGAATGCAGAAGAATAGCCAGGATTTTTTTGGGGGGATTGGCAGAGAGCTTGAAAACTGGAATGCAATATAACTTATAAAAATCAGAATAACATTTTTTTTAAAGCGGTAATTATTATTTTGACTAAAAGTGTTCGCGTATAAAAATGAATTAAAAGATAATGAAAATAAAAAAGGAAATCATAAATAGAGTTTTAAATCATTGCAATCGGAAATACGTATATATATATATATATATATATATATATATACAGTGAAACTTCTCAAAGGGAGCAGCCACCCTCCGTTTTGCGAAAAATAGGTCGCCGAGAGAGGTGGTCATTCAAAGAAATGTAAACATTCGGTAGCCAAGCGAAATAAAATGCTAAAAAATATTGTTTGTCTTGTTATCTATGAAATTGCATTCTAATACATAAATAATTATTCAGTTTTGAAATTTAAATAAAATATTTAGCAATTTCAGATTGTTGCATTCTTTATTCTCTCTCCGAGAGAGTTTTCTCGCTACTTCATTTTTAACATTTGACGAAAGAGCGTTTATCCTGATATTCTACATGCATTCTAAATTCGCCATAATTGCTTTTCTTTTTTTTTCTCATCACGAAAAGTAACCGCCAACTTCCTCTCCGAATTTCATTTTTTGTGTGATTCGATCACATCAACAGTAAAATCAACTCCAACAAAAAAATCACTCGTTTCTTAGACATATGTGTCTTCTCTCACCTACAAGATTTGTACTTGCATCTGTTGTCAATTAGCAGTAAAGCGAATGGTTTCGAGTGTGTTTGTTTACTTTACTTCAAAATATGGAAGAAAATTTTCGAACTGGGAACCGGAACCGGCCGTTGATAGAGGGTTATACTGTCTCTTATAAAGGATAGATGATCTTTTAACATTAAGTAGATAGGGTCAAAATCGGTGCCTTAAAAAATTGGTCAATGGAGGAGGGAATCTCTCAGAAGTTTCACTGTACACTGAAAAGCATTTTTTTAAAATTTAAGTTCGGTTAAGGCTCGTACGTACACGTCATGATTCTCAAAAGGGAACTTACGACCACTTAACCATTCACATAAACAACGCGTCCTCGTTCCCCTGAAAAATTTCCAAAATTATTTCTTCCTGTTTCTTTTTAAAATGCCATGTAATCAAATCTGTGAGGGGCCCTGCCTAAACTATATTTACTTTTCTTTCTTGAAAGCCTGATAAACAGTCTTGTTTTATGTATATTACGGCATTGGAGTGGAGAAAACAGTTGTTGATGGGCCGATATTGGTATTAGTGTCATTGCGTAACTATTATATTTGTACTTTTATTATATTTGTACATTACGTAACTATTGCGTATTAAGATTTTGTATGCTGCGTTAATGCAAAGCTACATGAGGACTGTTTACCTAGAAAGGGTACCTTGGGCGTAGGACATTGTAATTAAGATTTCATCGGAAGATAAAAGAAAAAACGTATTTTTCAGTGAATTAAAGTTATTCCAAAACACTAAATTTTCTCCATATCCTTATATTTACAAATTTTGGGGGTGACTGCAGCCCCATCAGCAGCCACTGCGCCACTGAGAAATGAATGGAAGACACGGTAGAACTTAAATTCGGGTTTTCAAACTCGAGATTATCTATAACCCGGACGAAATTCGACTTTAAAATAATTTATATTTTATAATTAATAATTTATACTATAATTATACTATTTATTGCTAAAGATACCAACAAATAACATGTTTCTGTAGTGTATAATTTCTTAATAATGTTTTTATATTTCATGTATATCTTTTTCTCTTCAAAAAAGGCGAGTCCATTCTTTGACAACTGTAGCAGATTTTTGCGTTTTCTTATAATTCATATTACAGGATATGCATATCCGGAATCGGTAAAATCCCAGCAAATCCGCATTTGAGAAGCTCTACTGTAATTTTTAAAGAGTGCCGAGTTGTAGAGATTTGGAAAACTTTCCTTTATGAATCTTGAAATTTATTCTTGTAATTTATATAAGGTTAGCAATATAATGGCAAAGAACAGTAAAAGGCAATGGAAAATAATTTAATCTGTTTCCAGACAATAAATACTTCTTTTTTTTCTGATTCAACTAAGTTTGATTGGGGCTATTTTAAATAAATAATTTGTTGAAATAAACAATATTTTGTTGAAGAGAATTTTGTAGGATCAGTAATAATTTGTTTTGAAACAACGAAAATTTCGTCTATTTTAAAACACGTTCTGTTAAAACGCAACGCCAACTTCTTCCCCTCCCCCCCCAATAACAAAACATGTTTCTTAGTGCACTATTTGTTTTTTGCCCTAAAACTGCCAATACGGGTTATGAAAATTTTCCAAAACTGACCCCCCTTTTTACAGGAGGGGGGAGGGGAAAGGAAAAAATACACTTCTGAACCTGGAAATTTCTAAGCGACCGTTGAAAATGTGAGTCATGACTGTATTTGACAATACCGTCATGAGTCATAACAGTATTACCAAGAAAAAAAAAATCTTAAGTTCAAAGTTCAACATGAGGAAACCGAATCTTCAGGCAAGATTTGCAATGAAGTAAGGACTGGATTCATTCGACCCTTTAACAAAGTGCCTTTTTGACCATCACGTGAAGGCAATTTACGCTTTTAAAAGATGTGATGTCTATTTCAAGGTAAATGTCTGAAAGGAAAACAGGGCAGTCTGACAAGGAATAGAACAAACACTCATAAAGGTTTATGGGCCATAAATACCTTTTTTGATCAAACGTTAACCATACGGAACGCTAAGCACAGTTTTATTTCTGAATGTGAGTTTATAAAAAAATATATTTATTCTTAATTTTTAAGCTTTATTAATCACCAATTGAATGCCATGTACAGTAAAACGATGGGTTGCAAATAGTTTCGCCTGCAAGTAAAAAGTTTTATAAATTTCAACTTGATGAAGTAAAATCTGGAAATACTTGTGACACGTTTTACCGATCTTAATCTCCCCTGGCGTTTATTTATGTAAAAAACTCCCGTAGAATTACAGGATTTTTCATGGATAACTCAAAAATCCATTATTACATGTCTTATGTACAGGCTAACAATAGCTAAGTTTTCGGCAATTCACGATACTACTGAAGTACTTCTGCGGTGGTTTCTACTTTTTCCCCAGTAAAATCGCACGACAAAATCTCCAGTATTAAGAAATGCCAAATTTACCCTGGAATTCCTCTCGTTTCTCAGACAACTTTTATCAAAAACGAAGGACTGGTTTATTTGGCTCACGTCATTGCGTTCTAAAAATAATTAACACAGTTATAAAGTAAAAATTTACTTGTTAATATAACTGCATGAGGAATAATACATCTGATATTTCATTATTTCTTACAAGGAAATTCGCTTTGCGAGATTTTCATTTCAGGTACGTTTTCAGAACGAATTATTCTTTTAAATCGAGGTAGGCTGAATTTGGGGCTTTGACTTCTCTTTCTTTACAGCTTAGTTACTAAATAAAAACAATCTTACTTTAATTATAGTTTTGACATATTTCCTATTTCTGTCCACTTAATTTATTCGTTTCTTATTTCTTTGGTAATTGGTTTATGAGAAGGGCATTCATTAAACAACTACATTTGAAGAAAATGAAACAAAACACTGTCTGTAGAAAAAAAAAAAATCTGCCAATTTTTAACTCAAAAACCTTACGTAGCTAGATCATTTGGGTCCTAACCTCAAAAGTGAAATTAATAATTTTATTTTTACAGTGACGTTGCGCCTTCTAGAGAGGTCTTGAATTATAAACCGAAGAATGCATTAGTTTAGTTATCTTTTGTCCATTACCCACGATTGAGGACTAAAGAACGTAAAGAAATGTTAAAATTTAAACGCGTAGATTTTAACGTACGATGAATACTACAAACATTTTGACATTCTGGCAGACCGCCAGCAGTGCTAGCATCCCAAGACATTTCAGTGTGTCAATTGTTGTTTTTACAACTTTGCATAACCAGAATACCCTAATATTAGAATAGATTTGCGTACCTAGTAACACAGTTGGCCCCAGTTTGTTTTAAGTACTACGGAACTGATATTCCATTCGAATGCAAAAACTTGTAGGAGGGGGCTGTCTATCTTGTACTTCTCTATCTGAGGAGAGTACACTTTACAAATCGTAATTTAAAAAATAACAAATTTTTTTAATTCCAAATATAATTTTTAATTGTATTACACAAGTTATGATTTCTGATGTGATCGTTTAAGGGTTGCAATAAATACGATAAAGAAAACAATTTCAGAAATGTTACTTTTCAAAGCAAAAATTAATTTGCCGAAGCTGTAAAATTATTTTTCGGAATTGCTCACTTTCATACTTTTATTTTATAGAATATGTATAATATATCTTAGTATAATATATCTTATATAATGTATAATATATCTTAGAAATTTCTTAGTTGTTTAGCTGTGTTTTTCATCCGCCAATTTTATCAGTTAATAGCTGGCACACAAAAGAGGCAGCCGAAGATAATAAATGTATTGAAGAGTCGTTGAATATGAGACGACTACTAATGATGAATTCTGTAAAAAAATTAATTTAAAAACTAAAAATATGCTCAGAAACCAAATTTTACGAATATTCACCGAACTGGTAGACTGAGCTCATTAATTATGTGTAAGTGTCACTCGTTTGTTGTTTTCAATATAAAAGGGATTATTTATGAATCCATTTCAGCCTTTATTTTTACACGCAATGTGCAAATTCAGTAATCAGTCGCCCTAAACCACCGGAATTTATTCATTAAAACTTTCCGTATTTAAAAAGCAAGAATTCCAGTTTTTAAAATTCCGCAATAACTTTTGAAATCAATTTGTTCGCAAATGGGAGTTGATCTGAGCATGAAAACAATCAGGTTTTACAAGTGACCGCGTGATATATACGAATCATAAAGAACAATTAAACGCTTGTAAGCAGTCACGTACAAGGCAAGTATTATTCTTTGAATAAAACACTTATCGTGATACGGAAAAATTTTCTTCGTAATTCGGGTTCGAGTGTTTTCCCTTTCAAAATGAAAAGGATATAATTTTACGTATGTTCGAGGGTCAATTACTAAGTAATGAAAGGTGGCATTTTTGAAAATAAGTAGAGTGCCTTGAAAATATGGGAAATCTAAATTCCTACCCTACATTATTTCGATTATCCCTGAAGCACTCTTTAAAATTAGCACACGGATTCTAATAATAAAATGAACATCAGCGTGTATTAGTTATTAATTCCCTTAGTATTAACCGCCTGAAGTTCATAAAACTTAATAACATAATAGAAATTCTCATGCATTCCAGCAACAAAAGCTTAATACCTATTAGAAATTTGAGTTATTCGATTAATGCGTGGTCTAACCTGCAAGTTCGATTTTTATTATTACCTCACTCTAGTAATGACCAAATAAAGATATAGTATACGAGTTCGTAAATGTAAGATATATAACATACCTGAATATGAATGCGTTCATAAGTATTTGATCGGGGTTGGGGGGAGGTGGATGGTAACAGTTTATCATTCTGAATACCCCTCAAAAACAATCGCTGAAACCCACCACCACATGGCGAGTAAATCGCGCACACACACTTTAAAAAAAAGTACGATATTAATATTTTAAAATAAATTTCTTAATATAAATTTGATAACTCGCAACACCTTGAAATTATTTACTTTTTACACCGAAAGAAAAGCTTGTTGACAGCTTTGAAGTCATTTAGTGCTCCCCTCCCCCTTTCTCTGTGGATGATGAAGTAAATGCTTTCCGGGAGCTCTTTTATGGAAAAACAAGAAAACTTCCAGTCATCCAGGCAAACAATGCAAAATACAGGTATCAAACAGGTATCATACATGGGACAAACTTTAAGGGTCGGTAAGGCAGATAAGGATTTAGAATCACAGAGCAATGTGGGGTCGGAAAAGTTTCCATTTACCAGTTAATAATCACTTCGAAAAAAGTGATGAATAACAGTAAACTTTCTGACCATTGTTCGCCACAAACTAATGCATCTTTCAACGAAACCACATGACTAAGCTTGACAGTTTAAAAATTCTATTTGATTTCATAGATGACATTTTTGAAGATACTTCCATTGTTTATGAAACTTGGTTAAGAAATTAGACTGACATTTTCAAAACTTTTTCCAAAAGTGATTATTAATAATTACGTGAAACCGCCATTTTTGATCCCACATTGCAATGTGGTTCTATTATGCGCCCTACCTCCCCTTGAGGTTTGTTCTAATCATTATGGGAAGCCCTGTAGATTGCACAGGATGCTATCACTGCAGCAGAAGATGAACTACGACGACTTCATGTTTTAGTCCTTTTGTTACAGCTTTAATCCTTTATCTACAGAATAAAAAGTTGGCAAGAACATCAACTTGTTTCTTTTCTCCTGTTTTAGTTCGGCAATGAATGATCAATATGTAACACTGAGGAACAGAAAATTGAGGAAAAAAACAAACACTAGCTATACTTCTGACTCATAAGCAACTATCGAGTCTTTTCAAACAAGTATAGCACAAATAAAACTGAAGAAGTCAAGTAATACTTTGAATGGCACACTTTAAAAGAATCTAATCCTTTAATCACCATCACCTGAAAATTCACCAATGCCCGTGTTTTTTTTTTTTTTTTGTTTGTTTGTTTGTTTGTTTGTTTTTTCGCTGGCTCGATATGATTATAGAGAGCGAACTGCTATTTATTTAAAACAATCAACTTTAATAGAACATGCAATCATGAATCATGATGTAAGCTGATTAAACGGAGTATTTAGTAGTGCTTTTCAAAGAAATGGTTACGAATTTTTTTTAAGCTTTTATTTTATGATATTTCTAAATACCGTCAGTAGATAAAGGGCTATATAGTAGTCCCGACACTAAATGTCAGCATGTATAAGATGGTTGTCCTGTAACCTCTCAAACAAATTCGTTACGAATTTCGATAAAAATGAACTTTCATTGTCTGTACAGATGAACTTTACAATACTCAAATGACCAGAAAACGCATAAAAATTTAACATATGTTTATGTGTGCAAAACTAGGAAAAAATAAGACGTGACTATGCCTACTTTATGTAAATGTGAAAAGCAAATAGGTGAAATTTTTATACTAAAGAAAAAAGCTTTTTGAACAATTTTAATGAAACAAATTACCGACTGTTGTTAGTATAAAATATAACAAACAAACAAAAAAAGTAAAACAACTGCATTACTTACTTAACCTCTTTGAAATAGGAAAAAAGGGGAAAAAATCTTTTCCTTTCGACGCAGCAAATCAAGTGATTTTTAGAATTTTGTGACACTTGAATATTTGGTCAGATAGCTCATTTTATTTAACATATGTCCGCACTCTGCGATGCTATTAATTGCAAACAGAGAATGAAAAGGAAAATCTTACTGTCAACAGGAAATGAGGTAAGCGAAGGACCATTAATGAAAGTCCTCCATTTGAATAATTTATTAATTTTTTTTGCTATGTTAAGACATGAAAAAATTAAATTTTTTCAGTAATTTTATGTATATTCTTTCGATAACTGAATGTCAGATATAAATATCAAGTTGATACGAATTTTCTTTCCGAGCTTCACAGAGAGGATTATATTGTACAAATGTATGCTGTTATTTGTAAGGAGCAAGAAAAAGATACAGCCACGTAACAAATATACCCGCATCATTAATGGAGTGCTGCAAGGAAGGAAATTATTGGGTACGCAGCGAGTTCAGTAAAATGAAATGATCAGGGAAGCATGCAGGTACAACTTCTTTTATGCTGCAATTAAAAGTTTTTAAAAAATGAGAGCAAATCCCGATAGCATTTTGAATGACTGTGGTTTGGTTTGGATTGAATTATTATAAGTGTCATTTAAAGACTGTTTTAAAACTTAAAATCTCGTAACTATTAAAGAGTTTAAAAAGTAAAATGCGTGAGAGATATAAAAAATTTCAGGATGTCTCGAGCACTCTTTGCGAATGAAAGTTACACAACTCAGAGAGAAAAAAAAAATCAATAAGTGTGTTGCATATCTGGAAACTTCGTCATACATTTTGTATTGAAGTGTTGTTTTTCTGAAACTTAATTTTTGTATACATTTATCGTTAACATAGTGCAATTCAAATCATTAGAAAAGAATTTTTTTTCCGAATCGCGAAGTAAATTGTTTATATTTTAAAATCTATTATCTGTTAAAAAGCCATATGGCATGTGCATTGATCTTTGAATGAAGAGTTTCATGTACACGAAGGCTAACTGCGCCCGAATATTTGTGACCAAAGTTTCAGAAAATGTCAAACTGACGGTGGCCAACATTGCTCTTAACTTTTTTTATATGGTGGTCTTTTGAAATAATTAGGAACCAATTTATTATATAACAATTTAAGAAGCTCGTGAATTTTAAACGAAAGTTTTTAATGTACACATTTTTACTGGATAACATTCATAATAATTGATTAACATTCGATTTCTCATCGTTTCGCATTTATTGAATGCATTTTCTAAAAGCTTTTACTTTTGAAAATTTTGACCTTGGACTTTGGTTGTCAAAACTGTGCAGCTGGGTACATTGGCACGCAAATTTCGCCTGCCTGGAAACACTGATTTAACTGTTAGTTATACAGGGCGATAATAAAAAAAAGTATCCTATAACATGGACCTATAGCGGCCGCTCGTTCAACCGATCGAGATGATATTTCGGATATTTTTATTCAGAGGTATGAACTGAGAATTCTGCGAACGGCAACAAAGTGGCGCTCACGGTTACAATTATAGAAATTCGAAATTTTCGAATAGCAACGCCCATTTTTTTTTCTCCGTCACAAAATACTCGGCACATGCTAAAGCCCTAAGGAGCGATACCTGCATACCCAAAAACGGACGCGTTATGCACGCATAGAAACAGCTTTGTGAACGGCCAATAAAAACACGATCAGGGCACACTGAGGACATTTGCATATGACAAAGACATGATGCCAGATATTCAGCGTTAAAAAAAGAAAAAATTAAAGAAAAAAGGCGGATGGGAATGTTTGTTCTTCAGTCGGACTCTTGTACATGCCGACGCAATGACTCCGGCAGTTTTTGTGCGTGCATAACGTGCCCGTTTTTTTTTTATTTGTGATACACGTACAGTTAGAACGCTCTTTAAGGTTTTCCTATGCACCGAGTATTTTTGACGGGAAAAAATTAGTGTTTCCATTTGAAAATTTAAAGCTTCTGTATCTAATAACTGTAACTTATCGTTCACAGAATTCCGAGCTCATAACTCTGAATAACTATACTGAAATTTCATCCGATTGATTAAACGGAATGGCCGCTAGAGGTCTATATATCGGAATAGTTTTTTTTAATGACTATCCTCTTCAAGTACTAGACAGATGCGAGGTACAAATGACTATTTTCTCTTTCCAGTTCATAGTAAAAATACACATAAGTTATTAGTTATTGCAAGGATATTAAGGGAAATTTCACATAGAATCGAAATTATTCTAAAATAAAGCATTTATCGGTATGCATACTTACATTTTCATACAGCTGTCACTCACTCGTTTAATCAAACCTTTAAAAAAAACCTAACTGACAGAAAAAAATGAGGCACACAATCTCCACTATTGAGTGGTCACTGCTGACGGTCAGCGGACATCACCTCTGAGCACACTCTAATAAATACTGATGAACGTGGAAAGTCAAAAACCATATTTGACAAACCATAAAGGAAACTCCCAGGGCATAGCTTTTTTTTTTTTTTTTTTTTTTAACATTTGTAGTAATTCTCTGTTCAGAACGGGCATTCAAATGAAATGTCACTACACACCAGTCATTGTACAGCTGAAGTGCTTCACTGACCTTAAATGTAAACACATTTGCTGGAGTGCACACAACTGATAAGTTCGTTGACGTTAAAGTGCCGAGACCCATTTCCCTTTGAATAACTTACCAGACGAGGGCCGCACAAAGTTGGAAATGGGACTTTGAAGAGAACGAATACAATGCATGACAATAATGATCCATAGCATGAGTAGAACTCAGCACTGTTTTTTCTCATCTGATGAATTCAATTTCTCTTCCGCAATATTCATGAAGACGCTCGGGTATATCGAATGGTGATGAAACGAATGCATGTTAATGTGTAATATTGCAATGTCTGAAGGCTTTATCATGAAGTTTTTTATATTTTTTATTGTGCTCTCCAAGTGTGTGAAGATTATGCAATACATTTGTGTCTTGTGTTGTCGAACCGCAAGACGAAATGGCTTAGCTGTAAAATAAGCATCCCTTATCAACAGTACTTAGTGGGTAAGTAGCTGTAACAGTGCAAAATAATAGTACTTTTGACCACAAAAGAGCATTATTACAGTATAGAAATATTTATGCTCAGTAACGCAACCAGCGATTCCACTTTAGTTATTAAAATAAACATAATATTGACTGTAATTTAACACCTGATGCCTCGTGATTTCAAATTCTAACAAATTCTATTCACTGTCGTTCGTTGTAAAAGCATGGGTGGTTAGTTATGTTTATTTCACTAACAATAAATATGATTTCTACAAATTGTTTAAGGACAATAAAGACATGTGACTATCTTATTTGCTAGGTATTTTTGAAGATTAATTTTATGATAAATCAATAACTTATGTTGGAAGTTATGTCTCTGCACGTACTTGCAAAAACTTTGAAAATACACTATGAGAGAAATTAATTCAATATTTAAAAAGATAGAAATTTCGTTCATTGTAGTTGGACGATATAAAACGTCTCTAAGAGTCTTTTCAACAGACTGGTCCATTTGAATATTTTAGCTTAACGCAACAACTGAAAGAGCAACCGGAATTCTCAGTGCACAATATATGTATTATATATATCACCGATCGGTTTCAATAAAGTATTATCTGCCTTCGACGGTACGACAATTTTCTTCGCTTTTGGATTGATTATGATAATACTTTGCTAAAATCCAGAACATCCACTTTTTTTTACTTGTATACAGTGAAAGTTTTAATTATTTTGTAATGCATAAATATGTTACGTTGTTATGTATATTGCGTAAATATGTTACAAAGCTAAAGAACAAACTACTTACTGCCGGGCCGCACCCAGAAAAAAATTCGGAAGAGGGACCAAACGGTGAAAACGGCTGAATTTTTCACAAAATGACTTCATTATTATTTTGTTAACAAAATTATAAATTTCGGGAGAGGGGGGGGCTGGGCGGACCCCTTGCTCCACTTCCCCGAGTACGGCCTTGACTTACTGTATGCACTTGCAACCATTTTCTATGCTCTTAAAGTATAAGGAATGTAACATATACTTATAATTTCCCTTTAATTTAACGGGCCAATGTCCAGAGGCGCAACTAGGGTTTCCAGGTCCCGAAGACAACTGAAGTTTTGCAACCCCTTCCTATTTACCCAAATGCAATGGGATTGGGGAAGACTTTAAATGTATTTACAATATAGTAAAATCTCCCTTAACGTGCACTCCCCATTAGAGGACATTTCTTTAATCCCCAGGCCTTTGAAAGGTGTATGTTCCTGTCGTCTTTGTACGTCGTAGTCAACGTAGATGCGAAATAATTTAGCATCTGGAAACATAAGACTGCGTGAACGAAAACTGGGAGGGGGGGGGGGCACATAACATATTCAAAAGCAAGAATAGCAAAGTTTCAGCAGATTTTGTAAAAGGAATTTAGAATAAATGATTTTTTTAGATAAAGTGGCACGGACATCGCCTGTGACCCCCTCCTACGTCCCAATTTCTCGAAATTGGGGGGGGGGGAACCAAAAAAAAAAAAAAAACATTTGGTGCCGCCCAGATTGTGTAGTGGTTAGAGAACCATTCTACCACATCACGGGTCCGGATTCAATTCCCGACACGGGCTTGGGTGTCATTTCGTCCGTCCCTTCATAGAAGGCAACGCTGGTCCACCTAGGGGGCTCCATAATAAAAAGACCAGTAATTCCGGCCTTGGTAGAAGACAATGCCTATACGGCAAGTGCCCGCCATTAGAAAAAAAAAAGATTTGGTTGTTATTTAGATTTTATCTTACACTTATAACCAATCTCCTGTAACACTAGATAAGAACTTACTTTCACGGGCGCATATATGTTTACTTTTAGGAGGGGGTATTGCATTCTAGGGTGGGAGGCGGCATACAGGGCTTTCAAGACTTTAGAACAAAAATAATACACAAAGTTCAGTACGCTATAAAAATGTTCACTGTACCAAGGGGCGGGAAGAACCCTCAGCTGCGTCCTATATAGGCGTCCCATGCTTAGCTTTAAGTTTTATATTGTAGTGACTCAATATCATACATGATGTTTTGCTTTCCACAACAGTGACGCACGTTGCTTTTTTTTCTGTAAACACAAAACTAAATAAATAATTTCATTCTGAAATCCCGTAACAAATTTGGTGTACCTCGGTGCTGCGCCAGGGGGCAAATGCCCCCTCTTTGTCCTCCGCCCTAGCTACGCCGCCTTTGCCATGTCAAAATCTCCAAAAAATATGAATGCTTTTTCATTTGTTCTCTGAAAGTTTTAGCTTCTCACCGAGATGTTTTCCAATTAAAACTTATTTTGCCAGACAATTAGACGTCACGCTATTGCTTTCCTCTGGTATTTCAAATTGATTGAAAGCGTGCGGATTATCTAACCGTGCTTTTACCTTTGAGATGTCTTTGTTAAGATGTAGATGCGTGTCACTTAACGATATGTTTTGCACTGCAATCATCTTTTGGAATCGGACATCTCGAAACTAGCGAAGCGAGACTGTATATTTTGCCTCTTGTTTCGGTTTAAAAAAAGGAAAAACAAAACAGACATAAAAATTGCGTTAGGTAGGTGTAATTTATTTCTGAACAATCTAAAGTGACCACGAGCAGAGGAGCAAGTTTGTTTTTTCAAAGGCAATGAACTCCCAGTCACCTTATTAGAATCACACCTTTGCAGTACACTTACAGTAGGCTTGAAAATGCCAAGTCATCAACTGTTGATAATACACTGGACCAATTTCAGACAAATCGGATATAATGTATAGGAGAATCTGGATTTGATTTCCATTTTTAAGTAAACGCATGTAAAGTGGTAGCGTATACTCCACATTTGGAAACCTCTTAAGAGAGTTCAACCTCTTATCTGGCAATGGTTCTTTTAGGTAACATTTCCCCGAAACCCCGTAAAACCATCGAATCCTTAAATACACATCCATCGAATCCATCGAATTCTTAATACACAGAATAACTATAATATGTTATTCTGTGCATAAACACAAACTTACATAAGCCTCTAAATTGCTTTTGTGCTTATATAAACATTGAATTTACTTTTTTTGTTACCTGGATTGTTTGTATTTGTTCGCAAATTAATGTTTTACCAGGACCGCAGCCAAGAGATTTTGTGCCCCTGGCAGAACAGTCCGAAATGCGCCCCTCCCTATACTTTGAAGAGCAACTTAATTCTTTACCTCTCATACTCATTGTACTTAATAAAATCCTATTCTCTTCCTCCACAGATGAGCTATTTTGAAAAAACAAATCTTAAAATTTATTTAAACCTCTGCGATTCCCTCCGATGTTGTGATTCAGTTGATTTTGCGCCCTCTCTTGTGCTTGCGCCCCTAGCTTGGCCCAGTCCCGCCACCCCCTAGCTACGGTCTTGTGTGCTACTTGTAATTTCATGGGTTAGTTCCTGGGTCGGGACTATCAGTCTCATTTACAACTCATCATAATCACTACCCATGTTGAGGATATTAAATGACTACAGTGTCATCATTTTTCTATACAATTAACCAGCATGTAAATGTTTTTCCCTAGCCGTGAATCGTGGCATTAGTATTGGATATCCACAGACTAAGGCTATGATATTCTACTCGAAATTCTACTTTAGCAATATTCCATCCGTAATCGTGTAACCTGAACACGTACGAATATTCACATACCATTACTTTTATAAATTTAATCCCGATCTCATCAATTATTCCCTGCAGTCACTCTGACAACTCTGGCTCTTAAACACATTATTAAACTACAGAGGGATTCGGCAAGAATAAAACTTTACATCGGGAATGCTGGGCAAAAACAAAGTAACCAAGGCGGTATTCGAAAAATAAAAAAAAAATAAAATGAAATAAAAAATATAAATAAATAAATAAAAATAAATTAGAGTTTAAATGTTTGCTGGCGAATGATGAACAGAAAAGACATTTAGCTCTGACACAGCAAATATAAAAATTTGGGACTTAAACATTATAAAATAATTTAAAATCAGCGTAAGTCTTATTTTAACTAAAGGTTCAGTTATTTTTTGTCCAACTGAGCCATTTCAGAATATACGGCTCACTTTAAGATCAGAATATATTACAGCACGACAAACTCAATAATATTAATAACAAGCCAAATATATTAAGGTTGTTGCTACCTATATCATTAGCCTTTTCAGGATTGATTAAATAATTTCTCTTTGAATAAATAATTTTACTTTTGATAAAAAAATCTGATTATTAAAATTTCAAGGAAAAATGGTTCTTTTGTGCATAAATTAGGAGATCTATCCAGTACGATAGTATAGGTAAATTTTGTGTCCTTAATTGTGGATGCAGAGTCTGAAAGGGTTAAAGTATTTTGCATCACCAAAAACATAACAATAAAAGGTTTCTTCTTTTAAGGTTTAAGGGCACTTAAGATTTATCTCTAAGATAAATAAAATTGTCTGATATATTAACACTATTTACTAAACTTTTTCTGATAATCTTTAACGTTATCGGCACTAAATACGAAATATTTTCTAGTATGACCTTTAGAAATTTAGAGATGTCTAATTGAAGAACTTTCTCGATTTGTGCGGATGCTTTGTCCTATAACAAGACAAAATTCTGTTTTTTTTTAATACTATCTACTAATATTTTTTTTAAACCATGCAATTGCTTCCAATCTGTTTTAGAAAACTATCAGAAAATCTCTTTAGAAGTTGTATTGTTAAATCGTATAAAGAGTTAGTCTTAGAGAAAAATGAAGCACTAATAAATTCTTAAGCATTTACTATTTTGCTGAATGTGTTCCAGCTTTTCATTAAAATATTTTTTCTATAAATTTTGTAAGTCCCAAAGATTTATCGTTTGTAGGAATGTATTGCGCAGCTTGTGAAGAAACATTACCTATTTTGAGACTCGGCGACATAGTATATTTTCCATTCCGTTCAATGTGTAGCGCAAACCTACAAGGGGTATCGGTCTATGTGGAGTGCCTCGGACGGAGGACTTTCTAAGGGGCTCTCTAACGAGTATTAGGTGCATCAAGAGAAAACCGATCAAATTTCCAGATCGTTAGATTGAGAGCTTCGCGGAAGGCTGAAACCCAAGACCTTCATACTTCAACCATCTAACATATTCAATCCACATAACATCCACTCGGCTCTATTCCGTTCAAAAAGCTATGTGAAGTGTATTTTCATGAGAAGAAATTATGTAGATTTGAACATTTTTTTTTTTTGAAGAATCAAAATGCGTCAGAAACTCAAAAAAGGAAAAATAGAAGAAGTTACGCCATTTTACGAGCTGCATTAAGCACTCGTACAAACATTAAATCTGTATAAGAAATGAAAATTCAGAGAAAGGAATTTTAAACTATTTTGCCACTAATTGGTGGGCGATTCAATCAACATCGTGATGAAATTTTTCCTGCGACGATTTTTTTTTTTTTTTTTTTTGAGAGAGAGAGAAAAAGAGTAAACAAATTTATTTTTAGATAGAGTGCCTAGTACAGATTTTTCACAAACATTCTAAAATTACTTGATTTAAAGAACTTTTCAAGAGCATTTAAAACGATAAATCGTAGCAATCAAATTCAATACCAGCAACATACATGAGCTAAAGTGTCTAGATATCTGAATTCTCGTTCATCAGGATGAAAATAAATTGCCGCAATACACTGGTATTGCAGCAGTGACGAATTCTGGAGAGTTGTCGATATTTCAAATGCCCATGACTCATGCTTCCCACCGAACAATGAAGATATCTAAAGACCAGTGCATTGAAAATAAGATAACATGGAATACATGAAGACTGATAGCGATTTTGTCAAAATGCTACAGCACACACATTCTACGAAAATACGATGAAATAAAAGTACAATATATTTAAGGAATGGTATACGGCAGTTTTTATTTTATTCATTTATTTTAAAGATTGCTATTAATTTTTAGATTCATTTTTTTCCGTTATAAAAGAAATTTTAAATCGAGTAAAATTCAGTTTTATAAAATCGATCAAAAGATAGTTTTCAAACAATTAAAATGTTCCATCGCGCATTTTTTGAAAACATACTAGATTTTCAAAAAATGCGGGTTCAATTTACAATGGACTTTTGAGGAGTGTTCGCGAAACAGTACTCAATTCCTTAAACTTAAAATACTATTAAGAAAGTTTACTCAATGAAAACACTGAAAAAAATTATTTAAAGCCTGACTTTCATAGTGGATTACGTTAAAAAGAAATGACACCTAACTTAAGGGAATCCTATTCCCGTTTAAATTCGAATCTTGAATTGCACGAAAAAAAATATTTATGTCTACCTATAAACTTAATAAAATACAAAGAACAATGGAGAATAATTTTTTGATGGTGTAGCATCGTAAAAAAGTTATTCTAGTCAATCAAGAAAACACACGTAATCGGACATATCTGAAATTTAGTTACAATTACAATAGCATGGCTCAGAAAAACATGCAACATGTACGGTTAGGACATTGAGAAAAAGGTAAAAAGGGTACTTTATCTCCAAATATAAATTTTATTGAGAAACTAAAGCTAACCTTTTTTTTACAAGCAAAATTGGTAGAAGCATGTTTTAAGACTTCGAATGTTATTTACGTTTTTATTAAAGATAGGTTCTTCCTCACAAATGGCATTTTCATTAAAACAGCATGGGATTTAGCTGAATAATTTAATTCAAATAAAAACGTGATTTTGTTTTTATTTGAATTAAATTATTCAGCCAAGCGTTTCACTTCATTGTTTTAAGCAATGACTAAATGAATTTTATGCTAAATCCAACATTCAAAAACCAGCAAAAATTTCAGGATTTGAGAATCAAAATTGTACTTTAAAACTGTGCACTTTATTTTTCAAAATGCGCATTAAAATGAAACACAATCACTAATTTTACCAGACTAACTAAAACAATGAAAAAATAGTTATAAATGCACTGTGTCCCTTTAAATAATATTTATGCTTACTTTTCAAATGGTCTGTAGGAAATGGCACTTCGATTAGTTCTTAGTCATACCACTTCTATGAGATCAAGCTAACTGATATATACATGCAACCTGAACCTGCATATATCCATTTCTCTCGAAACTAGACATAACGTCGTCGTCTACACAACCACATGATCCATGAGTCAGAGCGACTCCAAATGAGCAATTTGCAAAAGTCTCACCCAGATATGACTTGTAATTTCTTCCGTTATTATCCATGAAATTTTTTCCTTATACCAGTTTTCTGCACAAACCGCACGAGGCTTGTTGCCGAGGCTTACAAAGCCGCATATTTCAAGGTTGCCTTCTAATGCTTGTTGGCAGCTTGTTGGTCAACTTGGTCGCTCAAAACCGTGCCTTCCGGAAATGCAACCTTACCCATTTAAATAATTCCGTTTCCACGGCATTGTTCCCAGACTTGATAGCAAATGAATTAAATTGCGTGTCGTAAGTTACCCGTCTAATAGATGGGGGATTATGTTCCCGAAACCTCTGTTTAATTAATATTTTTCTAGTTATCAGACTACTTCCGTTGAAAAATGTGCAATACAACGATGAATGATGAAAAGAAACAAACTTGTATTAAAAGGACTAAACGAGAATGGAAGGAGGGAAATTTGGTGATCATTGTTAACAAAATAATAATCTAGCTTTTTTGGCCCCTTTTCGAAATCTTTTGCATACCCCATCCCCCGAAAAATTTCCATGACTACGTGCAGAGAACCGTATGAAAAACTGTCTGTATGTTTCGAGAGGTAACAAGAATACTCCCTCAAGAAAGTAGGGAAACAAAAATTTGTTTTCTAACTACGAGAGAATTGGAAAAATTTCGTGCAGCTGACGAAGAAAGGATTTCTGTACCTCTTTAACGATTGTACATTTTAATTACTGCTAATTGTGTATCACGCGAACTTATTTTTTATTGGTCTCCCCGTTCCCTCTAACAATGAGGAATAGTTTTCGTTTTTATTAATTCATTCGACTGAAAGCGGGCGGACAATGATTAAGTGAAATGCATATATAAAAGACAGCAAAGGAAATTAATAATATAGATTAGAAGAATAAATTAAGAGTTGTTTGCCGGAAAAGGTTTTTTCGAAAACATTAAAGTCGCTCAAAGGAAATCGCTACTCTATTTTGCTGGGAAATTAAATTTTGCGTAGTAAGGTTTCAATAAATAAATATACACCATTTCTTTTAAACATATATTAATGTAAAATTGCAGATTTAATTCCTATGATTTGTGTTTTCCAAATAACTGAATGCTGATTTTAAAGGGAATTAAAAAAGGGAAAATAAAAGACCAATCCTTTATATAGTGGAAATCGCTAGTACCTACCATTAAAAAAAAAATAATAATTTGAAGACTGATGAACATGAACACTAATGCATTTAGATAAAATCTGAAGCATTTATATATAAATATATATATATGTTTTGTTAAGTATGTTGCAAACTGAGTAAAAACTATGTTAAGACTACATAACTCATAAGATAGCTCCTTACATATAAAGTTTATTTTAGTCAAAACTTATGAGTAACACAATGCTGCAATTTGTAAGCAAGAAAACAAAAAATATTTTTCAATCTTAAATTTCTATTACAAAATGGTGTTGTAGATAGCTGTTATCAAAAAGCTCATTTTCTAAAGGAAATTCCAATAAAAATAACGAGATGACAAAACAAAAAAGCATTCCTTAGTAATTATAAGGCAAACAATGTTCAGGAAAGATTAGGTTGAGTTTTGCCACAAGGTTAGGGATAAAGCTAAATTTATGAAACTATGCTTCACAAATAACATACACAGCTGTCATCCGACCATTAGTTTTCAAGACTGGGCTGAAAAATAAGTTTTCCGCTGACGCCCATACATTTAGATTCGCAGCATTTTCCTCGTTAAAAGCTCTTATTCAAGTGGACATTATTAAATACGAGAAACTGCACAAAATGCAATTTTTTGCCAGAAAATTTTCTTTAACCTAATAGATTCGAAGGCAGCATTAAACTTTTGAAAGACAGTAATAAAAATATACAGAAAAGGTGTGTAAAGGCAAACCTACAACGAAGGGTATATAATGGGGGTGTCTTGGACTGAGGACTTTTTAAAAGGATTCTAACGTCTATTCACATTACATCTGCAGAAAACTGCCCAAAACTCCCGACGGTTAGATAAACAGCGGTAAGACAGAACCCCCGAACCTTCAAACTACAGTAATCTACCATGTTCAGTGTCTTATTCACTCTTGAGGCCTACAGGAAAGGTACACAAAACAGAATTTACTAATTACAGGGTTGTCATTGAAGAAAAAAAAAGGGTGAGAATTTCTCACCCTTTCCCGCAAACTGAGTGAGATTTTTATAAAATGGGTGAGAATTTATCACTAATAGATTTGGGTTGGGTAAATATCCAGTGGGTAGGGTATTTATTCCTGTATTGGGTAAATACCCAAAATCAATATTTATGATTTTTAGTTATTTTTATTGAGTGTAACTGGACCTCCAAGTCTAAATCAAGCACAGTTACATGCAATAAAAGTGACCCAGTTTAAGACCCCCCCCCCACCAGGATCAGAATGTTCCCAGGAACCCCCGGCCCCCCTTTTTTTTCTTTCATCGACTTCAGTTTTTAAGAATCCACTTTTACACTCTGCGTTTTTCATTATTTTTTTTTTTCTTTGAGAAACCGATTTATAGGGTGCGCAAATTTCTTGCAGTAATAATTTTTTAATGCGAGAAAAAGAAAAGAAAAAAGCGAGATTCTCGCGTTCTCGCGCTCTAGTGAAAACACTGAATTATGTAAAATATTTCAAGTCATCCATGAAAATTTAACCCAATATTTCCGAAAACTACTTTAATATGGAATGGAAATTGAAATTTATTCTTTTGGACTCTTAGTAGATACCATACCCGATATTAATAATAATGAAACACAAATAGTAAAATTTCGGTGGTATTAGTGTCATTCAAAACAGTTACTATCTCTCCCCAATGGGCTCTATCCCGCTATTGCAACATACATAAACTGAAACGTTGAGTATCAAATTGCGATAAAGATGGAGCAAGCACTGCCAGAATTAATGATAAGAAACCAGCTTTGCGAACAATTAAATACAGGTGAATAAATTTTAATATGAATTGAACAAAATACTCAGAATAACAAAAATATTTTGTATAAAAGATATAGCAATGCAATATATTAATAAATACTTTTGTGGTCAAATCTAGCAAAGTAGGGGATATCTGCAGCAAGAATCAATCACAACAAAATTATGATATTTTAAAAAATAACTTTGAACTTCGAATGATTATTTACGAAATGGAAGTTATATTATGAATTTATATACACATAAATACGCCCATGATATTTAACCATGCAATACCTCGCTAAATAAGCATTACATGATACAAAATTAAAACAATTACAGTGAAACAGGCACAGCCAGAAAAGAGGAAAAGCTGGCAAAGGACGGATATATCATTTTAACATACCATATTTTGTCTGTGATAAATGTTGAGTCGATTTTGAACCGCAAAATTTTAGTTACTTAAGTCATAACTGAAACTTAAAAATCAAACTTGATGTTGGTGAATTCAGATGGTGAAATTCAGATGTGGTGTACTACATCTGAAAACAAGCTTACATAAGTTTAGAAATCATGTCTGTGCCCTGCGCACTACATGCATGTATGTGATCTGGGGACGAAAAATAAGAGTTTAGTCTAGAACATTCAGATAAAGGTGGGAAGCCAGCTACATAAAGAGGCACAGAATTCGACAAATGTCCTGGATACAAAAATGTTATAGTTGGGCTATGGCTAAAAATTATGCGAGATCAAGGGGCTTATAAAAAACCATGTAAAATAAAAATCTTGAGTCCTGGAAATAATTTGCCCAGTTACATATGCTTTATATTTCAGCATCCTTCCTAAATAATATTAAGGACTGTACGTTTACGCCTATGTACAGGAAAGATGAAAGGCAATTTGAAATGGATTCATCCGTTTCCAGTTACATGTTTATTTCAGATTTTCATCTGCTGATTTTTCTTTAAGTTCACTGAAGTAAAACTGTTCAGACTAATAAACTAACTAAACAATTTTTATTTTATAATTTAACAAAAGTATTTTTATTGCATAAACATTTTATTTTCCCCCTTCAGGATTGTAAAATGCATTTATAAACAATTGAAGCAATAATTTTTACGAAAATTCGCCTTCTATAAAAACTACTTTTGGTTGTTGAATCAGTTTTTTTTTTTCACCAAAAACCCTGCAAAGAAGTTAAAACTTGTTCCGATAAAACTACACTAGTTCGAAGCTCATATCGAATCACTAAAAATCGGTTTCTCCAGATGTAACGTGAATACTCGTTATATACCCCTTATAAAAATCCCCCGCCTAAGGCACCCCCCTAGACAGAGATGCCCCTCGTGTAGGCTTCCATTACACAAAATACAATCAATAAATATTCTTTAAAAATAGTAATTTAACTATTTTTGGAAAATTGGTTTTACTAGCAATTTTCACAATTTGCTAGTAAAACCATCGACTTTTTCAGAAAGCTTGCTGAAGCCACATGTGTAAGCCTGACGCATTTCTCGGAATTTTCTTGAATGAACGAAAATACTGGATGACCAGGATTTCTCGCATGACAAAATTTCCGTGGCCTGAGAACAACACACCCGAAGTTTTCCAACCACGATGGAATTAAGAACAGTATATGTATGTACCCTCCAGGCTTAAGAATTTGGTAAATCCTAATCCTCCGATATCCCCCAATTTTAATAATAAGCTCATCCACGCGTCTTAATTTCAAACGTCGTATATTAGAATTTCATTTGTCCTAATCATCATCAGCCGCTGCTCATTCAGGAAATCGTTCTTGTCACACAGTTTGATAAAAAGGACGGGAAACGCAAAGATTTTCGTTGCTTTCGTGTTCACTTGTATGCTAGGAGAATATTTATGATGACCTTGCAACCACTTATTGTAGTAAATCTGAAACACAACAGCAAAAGAAATATTTCTATGGGAAAAAAATGTCCCTTTGTAATGAAATTAAAAGCATTGTTAAGTAAGTTGGAAGCCTTTGTCAGACATGTTGATAAAAAAAAAAGACACAATGAGGTTTCCAGTAGACCCAGTTTTAAAATATGGCATACAATAAGACAGAAGTAAACTTTAATTATACGTGACCTACCCCGATTACATGTTAATCGTATTTGGGGATGCGACTGGGAGAATGAATGAAAATTGTAGACAGGAACAGAACTTTGGTTTCTATCTCGAATTTTTACTTTTGATTGAATCCTGAAAGAATGATTACGAAAAAAGTTTTGGTAACTATTGCTCACTTCCATCGTATTGACGACTACATTAGGGCTACGATCTCTTTTAAGGCTTTTAGCTTCGCCCCTTTTTTTACCCCTAGCCTCTCTAGATTCTCTACTGCAAGAACAGGACTTTGGATACCTTTCTTCAGGGGGAGATAGCAAAGGTAAATAACCTTTGAAAGGTGCATTGTGTCTTGCCCCTGCGTCAGTGTAAAAACTTATTTTTCACATCTAGACCCAGTCCTAGGTATTTTTCGAAGGGGGTGCAAACTACAAAAATGCCTCCTCCTCCCCCACACACAGTAGCTAGAAAATTTTTCAGATTGCTAAGGGGTGATATTTCGCCCCAATGTAGTTTTTATTTTTCGTATAGGAAAGTTCATGCCACAGGAGCAGTATACATATAATTTTTTTCTGAAGTTTTAAAATACGGCATACAATAAGACAGAAGTAAATTTTAATTACGTGACTTAACCCGCTTACATTTTAACCGTATATGGGTATGCGAGGGATAATTTTATAATACTTTACATTATATGTGTACGTGTTTATTATATGGTAAGGTAATTTGGCACCTCCCTGGAGATGGCGCGATTTCTTTACTTTTTCAAATTACTTTTTTCAGTAGTAACAACGTGTTTTGAATACTGTCACAAAACTGCAATAACTTGAGTCAGTTTTAACAATCTAATACACAGTTTCAGAAATCACCTTTGTTTCCAAATTTAATGTTAAAATGCCTTTCACGGTCGCCCGTGATATTATTAAATCCCAGAAAATTCTCTGTTCACGGCAAGGAAACTGAAAGACCACGTCCATTAGAGAAGCAGCAGCTTTCTGACTAATCTGCCGGAGATTTCTTTGACCTCTTTTGTTCTTGAAATTCAAATATAGAGAAGTTCAGATAAGAAAAAAAAAAAAAAGCAACTTCCGCCATTTATGGTCCCAATTGCCTCTTTTGTGATCTTATCGGCGAATGTCGCGCTACCTAAAAGTGGATAGCGAGGCTTATCTGCCTTCCTCTGTCCTGAAAGGCTCTACTTTTCAATTTTCAAGAAAAGGGCCGCTGAGGGTTTCGTTTTACAAGTGCGTACTGCGAAAATTTCGAAATTCACAAATATAGCTTTTATAAGAGTTTTATTCGTAGTGTTAGGAAAGGATGGGAATGTTCAACATAATAGGCGTGTTTCTTGAGGAGATGTGTGCGTGGGAGCGACAATTTCGAAATGAAGAAAAAAGTCGGGGATTAAAAAAAAGATGTTTCTTTATAAGCTATTCTGAAGACTGACAAACGACAAACTAGTGCATGTTGTAAATCTTTCTGAAAATTTTAAATATGCAGTATCTTACAACGTAATTCCATACAGAAGAATTTTTATAAAGTTTCATAATCTGCATAGGTTTATTGTTTATTAGAGTATAAGTACAGATTACGAAGAGACATTCAGAGATATTTCGAGCCCCTGATGAAATTCGTTTATTTCAATTCATGGAGTCAAACAATCACCCCCCCCCTTTTCTTCCCCCGAAAAAATAATGCGAATTTGGTACAGAAGTACAAATAAACCCAGTACGCCAGGCACTTCAAAATTCTGAGACTGTCTCTTTTCAAGTTATACTACATACTGAAATAAACGATAAACCAGTATTCAAACTTTCAGAAAAAATTCTTAAAAATCGGGAATTTTGAAAATGTGTCACTCTTAGAAAAATTTTTGCGGTACAGTTCTATGTTTAAGAATTTTTTCGGAAAGTTTCACAAAAGGCACAGTCTTTTCGCTTATTATAGTGCATAATACAGCTTATGAAGAACCATCTCGCATTTTTTCGAGACCCTGGTGCTATTAGTTTATTTCAATTCGTGTACCAAGACCAAAAACAGGTTTTTCTTTTCAAGCATTTGATTATAAAAAGGCTGACTGATACGAAAGAACACATTGATTTATGTCATCATTTGTTAATATATGCATTGCAAGTGATTTATTGGGTATAATTTTGAGTTTACCATTTCGCAAAACACGACTATAATTTTGCCTCTAACTGTCGCATCTATAGACAACAAAAATAACAGTGGTTAGAATCTTTTTAGCGTGATAACTGAATATTTTTAAATTTTCAAATTACAAGTAATTGGCAAATAGGACAAAAATGTGGTGTTTATACCCTTCTATTTTCCCCCATGTCTCATTATTGACATTCTTCGCTTATGCTATTTCTGTACGTTTTGCTCATTTTGAAACTTGGTAGAAAGTTACTTGTACACCACACCTCCTGCGACCCCGTTCTTTGAATGCAATTTCGATCTTAAAAATAACTTAATGAAAAGTGAAAAAAAAATACAGAATTGGGAATATATATATTTATATACATTAATGAATTTAGATGCGATGCGTAACAAAGAGTTATTTGCATACTTATAAAGCAATTACACGGAAAAATTTATTTAAAACATTGTAACAACAGAAACCACCTAGAAAATACTGCCAATCACTAAAAGATTCTGAAGGTCCAAACGGAAATTCGGGATTAAAATACCAATGCAGTAACGCAATCTTTTGACAGATCTTCTAATATTTTTTATTACTTAGACTATCGTAGGAAAGAAACCGGTACTTAAAGTCTTTAAAAACTCTGCACGGAAATGACAGAGATTCTGTTGCAAATCTTCAGCACTGATGCAAAGGTCAATGCGATGGGAATAAACTACAAGTTAAGGTTATGGAGTCTATATGATGCATGCATAGAGCACATTTCCAGACGGATAAAACCATATTGAGAATAGATCAGAATAATATTTAATTGAACAAGCAGTTAAATGCATGTACTACTAATCATTAAGAACGTTTTAGAATCATTATACTAATAATTTAACATCATTTTGCAGTAAAATCAATAAAATATGAGCAGTATGAATTTAAGGAGCCTATAAAATAGCGTAAAAATTTAATAAAATAATCATTTCTTAAATGTATTTAACTGACAATTTTCAAGTTTTTGGCATTTTTATTGAATAGAACGCGCCTTTCTGTTTCATTATTTCACTGTACGTGTGATTAAAATTTAAAATAGAAATAAATATATAAAATAGATTCACAATTCAGAATCTTTGAGACAAAGATCCAAATTTCAAATTCTATAAAAGGAGACTGTACTGTTTCTAATGTATACCGTTTCTTGTTGCTTTAAATGTTTTAATTTAGATTGAAATGCTTTTATATAAATAATTATTTAAAATGATAATACTCACGATTTAACTGTCAAATGAGGAAGTCAACGAATTCAACCTTATCTTAATACATTATATTCCTCAATGTAGCTTTAAAAAATTAATTGATCATTATCCTATTTCACAATATATATAAAATATTCTTGGAATACTTTTTTTTGTGATTCCGTTAAAATTACACGGATTGCACAATCAATGCGGGTTTATTAAGGTCATTTTTGCAGGTACAAGTTACCAGAAGTGACAGATTGCTCTAATTATTGGATTTATGCCCACATTTTTCACACATTGAGATCATTAAATTCGTTTTCTATACCAAACAAAAGAGCTTTTCAATTGCGATTTCAAATTTTATAAAATATTAGTTTCAGGGGAATTGCGCAAGCAGCTCTAAATGGCATGTTAGGCAAATGTTTTAGATGTCGAATTTTCTGAATAAAGGCGATAAATCGTCGGCAAGGTCCTTGGAGCATTTAATATGAAAGCTACCTGCTTTACATTTTGCTAGAGTATTTAGAATATACAAGGGGTTCATTAAGATAATCAATGAGTTAAAATACAAGTTTGAGAATCGCAATACCCAGAAATAATTTTCCTGCCATGTAGTTTTCTTTCAACTCGAGTTGAATTGCAGTTGTGGCAGCTCTGAAAATAATTCTGTGAAGTGATTTGAAAGTGCCTGCAAGCAAATAAGCAGGTTGAACAACGCACCTTTGAAAGAAAGACATCCGAGAGATTTTACCCGTGTAAGATGCCCGAGGAAATTCAACCTAACTATTAAACTGGAGACCACTTTTTTGGTTTGATATCATTAGCGTTGTACAAATTAATATGGATTTATTTTTCCTTGGATCATACTCCTACAAAACACAACAATGTTCACGGGGGAATTTTATTTTTCTGGTTCAGTTGCTCGTTAAAACATAATAGGATGCTTGAGTTGTTTACTTTTCGCTCTTTTTACAGTCCTAGTTCTTTTCGAAGAAAAAACTGCACCTTTGAAAATTATACCAGCTATCTAATAACAGGGGAGAAGTAATCACTTAGCTGTGTCGTGATGCATGAATCTTCATTCGGTACAACTAAAACAGAGGGTATTTAGCTGTGGTTAAAAAAAAAAAAAAAAAAAAACCCAGGATGTTGGGGTTTTTTATTCTTGAGATAAATCTACTGAAATCTTGCATTCTGATTGCTTGGGAATCTTTAAAAAGTGGATTAGAGTTTTGCTCCAAATTACCCAAGTGGGTATGTCATTTTGATATAGTATCAAGCTCAATCAAAAAGGCAAATGTTCATGGATATACAACCATTATGCATTTCCCGATTGACTATGCTTTTTAAATAGTTATACACAGAGCCCGATCAAGGCAACTGTGAGCCCTGGGCAAAAGGGAAAAAAAAAAAATGTGCCCCGCCCGATAGCTTCTCCTCTTCCAAAAAATCCAATTATGATTGGTTTGTCCAGAAAAGTTTTAAATTCCCCCAGCCTTCCTCCAAAGACGAAATTTTGTGTTAAGTGATCAAAAAATAAACGAATATATATGATGTCACAACACCAGTGAAACGTTAGGTCGAAAACCTATATGATAGTTGTAAACATGTACGGAATACAATTAATCACTTTTTGTGAACAGAAATATTAAAAAGAATTTTCTTAACTAATTTACACATTCAATTAAAAAATTTTGCTGTTTTCTAACCTTAAAAATACTGTTCACAGAAAGTGGTAAATTATATTTTGTACATGTTGCAGCTATGCTATACCGACTATAGATCATTTCAACGAATTAAAAAGTTTAAATAAATTTATAGAATTGTAAATTTGAATTATTTTTTCATTGTTCATACTTTATAATTAAAAAAATGTTATATTTTCAAGAATTTTTTTCTCCTCTTAATTTATTGCAAAATTATAAAGGCTGTAAAATATAATATTTTTGGGCCCCCTCAATCTGTGGGCCCCGGGCAGTTGCCTCGTTTGCCCTGCCGATGATAGGGCACTGGTTATACAGTGTGCCCGAAAAAGGTGGTAACGGGCTTTAATTCTTTATCTATTAGAGATCCGTGGTCAGTGTAAATTTAACTAATGTTCAAAATAAGGTCGGAAATAAGACTCAGTTAAGAAAAAATGATCTCGTTAATTTTCAAAAAGTTACTCTTTTTAAATTTGTATAAGACCCCCGTGCAAAAAAATTCCCAGATAGTAAAATGTGTCCTCATACACTAATGAGATGAACAAAATTTGAAAAATTTTTAAAAAGTGTCAGAAAAAGAAGATTAAAAATGTGCTAACTCAAACCACTTTTCCACGGCTCTCGAAGAGAAAAAATATCACGTCGGATGATCGTATTCCAGGGGTCGTACATAAATTGCGAAAGAAAATAATGCTTTTACACTCTAGCAATAAGCGTTTACATTCAAATTTATGTACAGCCCCCTATCATCTCTGTTTAAAGGTATGAGACTATTTGGCTGAAATTTCGTAATCCTCATTAGTGTATGGGACATTTTATCAATTGGGATTTTATTTTTGTATCGGGATCGTATACAAGTTAAAAAAGTGTAACTTTTTGAAATCAACGAGAGTAATTTTTTCTTAACGGAGTCTTATTTCCGACCTTACTTTGAACATTTTTTCAGCTTTCATTGCGCACTTATCTCTAATAGATAAAGAATTAAAGCCCGTTACCACCTTTTTGGGGTACCTTGTATAGTTATACGGCAGACGACAGCAATACATGAAGGAATTTTTTATTCATCACATCATTGGAAACACAAAGATTTTAGATATATAAAAATAATTCAATTACTATCACTGACACGGACGTATATAAGGGGGGGGTGTTAGGGGGCCTGAACCCTCCCCTTAGTCTACGCTATAATACTAATTTTGGCCGAATAGCTGCCTGTAAACTGTATATTTTAATGGGTAATAAAAAATTACCATAACGATTAAAATTTTTTTAATGTAACTGAAATTTTTTCAAGTTATTTATAGTAAAATTTGTCGTCAATCAAATTTTACAGTAAGAATAGAGCCCCCCCCCCCATAGCTAAACCCCTCCCATGTGAAAACTATACCTGCGTCCGTGATCACTGACATTTTTTTAAAACATACAATTGTACATCCTGGAACTGGAAATTCAAATTATGAATGAACTGGGTGAAAAAATATTTGTTAATATAAGATTTCATTCGGGCTTGAAGGAATAGAAGAGAACTTTAAATGGAGATTACTGAACTTAGGAGTAAAAATACGGTTAGTGCAAGCTTCAATTATTCTTGAGAACACGGCGATACTAATTAGCAAATATTTGCTAATAATAGTCAAATATACGAAGAATATTGTGTTAATTTATTTTATGTAATGACAATTTATATTTAAGGTATAAAAAAGGGGAACCATTCAAAAACACGTGAAAATCTTAGTTTAAAAATCCTTAAGAAATTTTCTTTCAACGTCGTGCCTACCTTCATTCACATAACAAGCATTAAATTAATAATGTCTAGTTTCAATCTCGATGTCTGATTTAGAGTGATATACCAAGAAGCAATTGTAAATGTTTAAACTTATTGACAGGGACAGATTTTCAGAGATGGGGACCCAGGGCAAAAGCTCCAAGTCCCCCTCTTACGAAAACTTTCTTATACTCTACAAAACGACTTCCATATCACACTATTATAAAGAAGGATGCTATAACAGCTTAAAAAAGGATTATTTAATCAAGATGCAAAATGAAATGCAGTATAATTTTTATAATATTATGTAGGATAATATTTCAATTATATTATAAACCACTTAATTTTTAATCGTTAATTTCATTCCATCTTTTTTCAAGATATATCTTCATCATTTTTCTATTTATTTTCCTAATGTTTATGTCAGAGCATTCATATTCACAGTGGATTAGGTCTTCACTTCGCTCCACTTAGGAAACTGTTGCCTTTTATCTGTTCTTATTGAAAATCAGCTGTATGGTTTCCTCGCGATCAGCTACATCACTCCATAGGCTACGTGTAAATGATAAGTTTGCGCTGAATAATTGCCTCGGACTATATCGTTTAGCTAAAAAAATTGTGGATATAAAGCTAGCACTGAAAAGCAGTAGAGTAATTGTTATTAGTATTATTTTTCATAAAATGAGTTTCTCTGTCTTATTTTAAATTAAAATCAAAATTTGCACATTTTTAAACTTAAAAGGCAATTTGGGGGCCCGGGCGCTTGCCCCGAATTCCCCGCCGGAAATCGGTCCCTGCTTAAACTAAATTGTTTAAACCGATTACGTTAGTTGCCTATCACAATTAACTAATATGTATTCTCTTAAGCCACCCGAAACAGTCTTTCTATAAAAATTTTGGGAAGGGCTGACCCGGCGACGGCGACTGCAGTTTCCGCCTTTAGGTAAATATGGTACGAGACTATGTGTATATATAATTATGGATGCAAAAGTAAGTCATGTAGTTAACACACATACAAGGCATCTTAAACTAAAACGTTATACAGATATCAACACGTTTCTACATATTGTTCTATGGACATCAATCACTTCATTTGCGGTATCTAAAATGAAAACTTCTAAGAATCATGCGGGCTAAATTCATGATCATTTTACAAACAATTATTGAAGTGATTTAAGAAGACCTATTTTTCTTTGACATTCAGATGAATTGTAAAATTCGTAAATTATCTAATTTGAATAGGTCTGGTTACAGATCAAAATTCAAATATATCGAATGCGAAAAGAATGTCTCGGTTTTACTAAGTTTGAATCAAGATGTACCTCAGAATTTACTTCGAAAATATAATTTTCCAATTTTATTGAATAAAGTAATATAGTAACTAGACTACAGTTGCAGGGATCAAAATGAAACTTTTTAATAAAAAATGTTACACATGCGCTTGCCATATTTTAAATTCAGGTATTTAATGACGTGATTAGCAACATTCTTTCTCAAAATAACGATAAGAAATACAAATAAATTTTCAACCACATTAATTGAAAACAAGATATTAATTTTGTTTACATGAAAGAAGGGAACTGACCAAATGAAGAAAAAGAAATATCAGTTGCTACTTAAAAAATATTCTACAATTTAATTTAATGAGTCACAGTACATAAAACACTTTACATATAAATTCATAGAGTCCCTCCCCCATTCACTTTATTTTTTAAAAATGTCACCACTTTGCGATAAATACTTAAGTATTAGTTTCCCATACACTGCCACTAGCCGACTTTCGACAATTTCATGAGACGCTAACAATAATGCTTGTCAAACAGGTTCAATGGCACTAATAATTATCCTAATAGAATCCATTGTTTTAGAACCCCAATGTCTACAAGGACTTGAAGAGGTCTAACCAGTTTTCAATAACCAAACGTACGAAAAACGCTAATCTGAAGTAACTTTTATCTCGGAACGACGACTTATCATCGAATACATTTAAAAGTGAAAAATTAGGAGCAACTGTGAATATGAACAATAAAAAGATCTCCCCCAGAGTAAATTAGCTAAAGCGGGAAAGACTTAAATAAACTCACATTTGTGTCCCTTTAATTATAGAGAGAAATCGAATTTCAAGTTTGTAAACATGCACCAGAATTCTAACCACGTTTCAGAGAGAGCGCATTTTCGTCTGCTAATAAAATGTCTTTTGAATAGTCAGACTCTTTCATTGAGTATCGAACAGGATAAAAAAAAAACCACATGTTTGATAAAAGCTTCAAAATGAAAGTTAATTACCTGCCGAGATACATCAAAAAATCAGCTGTGCAGCTCCAGTCATCAGCTACGCTGTAAACAATCTCGCTCGCGACTCCCTACTGAATCCTGATTTGAGCAGCAATAACCCGAAATATCTTTTCGTTTTCTGACATCACCGAATAATGTTTATCCGAGAAGTTTCCCTTTCGTTGATCGCATGTGCTGCCATCTAGTGCACTTTCCCTAAGAATGTTTAGCACGTTCAGTTGATGCTCAGTTCGTGCTTCATACTACGTTTAAGAATTCTGTTTTGCTGATAATTATTTTGCAGTTTTCATTTTCTCTGCAGTTTCACATCGAAGGTGGAAATTACTAAAAATTAGTCGGAATTAACTACTACTTAATAGTTAAACAGCAGATTTTTATGAAACGACAGTCTTGGACAAAAAGTCTTAACTATAGAAATTCAGTTCAAAAATTTTTTATATAATGATGTAAAAGTGTTACCTCTAAAATCAAAGACACAACAAATATAAAATAAAAAAAAACGGGGAGAGATCAAAACGTGGGAAAGGTAGAATTTATTTTGCAACCTTAGCTCACTTTTTCATGTTCAAAGAAAACTTTATAAATATTTATTCATTTTATAAAGCTTAATAAAATTCTTTTGTAAACACTAAAGGAGAATTTTACTAAAATTCATAAAATGAATAAATATTTGTAAAGTTTTCCTTGAACATAAGTAGAAAACATATATTTTTACTTATTCCCTACTTACCAGAAAGCACACATTCACTTACAGCAACCCTAAACGTTATCTTTTCCTAGAAATGTAATTTTTTTTTCTTTAGCGCTAAAAAAATTTTCAAAAACTTAAAATGAATACATGTATTTATATGCATTAAAATATTTTAAAACTGCCCCAAAATCCAACATTTTAAGCATTCAAGAGCAGTCCTTTTTTTTTCTTTTAAACTTTCATGATTGCTAACAGGGCCATACCCAGAAAAAAATTTCCTGCGGGGAGGGGGGGGGGAACCAAACGGTGAAAAAGGCTAAATTTTTCACAAAACGGTTTCATCATTACTGTTTTGTTAACAAAATTTTAAATTTCGCCCCCCCCCCTCCCCCCGGGTACGGCCTTGCTTGCAAAGGTAGTTGTTAAAATACCAGGAGATTCATGGGCAATTAGGCAAAAGTTCGAAACCTAAGCAAACATATGCGCCGGCAGCATAGGGAAAGGGGGGCAATGCCCCCCCTGGATTTTTGCATGCAGTGTTTTCTCTTACTTTTTTGCTCTTTCCAACATGGTAACCATACGTTGAAGTAGTCTTTGCCTCCTCCCCTGGAAAATATTCTGCCGGCGCCCATGTGAGCAAATGCAGGGATTGTACGAATCCTCATAATATTTTATTTGCATGCATGTAGCTAAGATCCATTCTCCTCAAATACGCTTAAATACTAATAATAACATTAATTTAGCATTTAATAAATTAAACTCAACGGAAGACGACATGCACTCATTTTCAACATTTTCCAAATGTTAGTGATTTCGATTTTCCTATTTGTCCATTCTCTTCACTTCTGTAAGTTTACCTCAATTACCCCCGAAATTTGTATTTATACAGTAGATTATCTTTAATTCTAATCCTGTTAATTCGAAGGCTTAAAAGATTAAGCGCAGTGACGGATTTCCCAATAGGCGTATGAGGCGCTCGCCTCGGGCCTCATAAATCTAAGGGGCCTCAAAATTCGGTTCTCAAAAGGATATATATATATAAATTTCTGTTCAAAAGACAGAAACTTTGTTTATAGCTTCAGAATTGCTCCTAGAGTAGAAAGCGCTTTTGAACACTCTTTTCTTTGGTGACCCTTTTTCCTTCTTCACAGCATTGGGGGATCATAATCTAAATTAAAACTTTAATAGTGCTTCAATTCCTTATTTCACTGTAAAAAATCCAGAAACGTTCCTTGGAAATAAGGAAAAGTTAGACTTACTAATACCAAACAGAAAGTAAACATTTCTATCTGAAAACTTTACGGTTTCCTTTAACCCGTCCCTTAACTGAATAGTGTTTTCACGACTCGATTAAAAAAACATGCAATTCTTTTAAAAATGACCAGCATTGTAAAAAAAAGAAAGAAACACGGGAATGTTCCTTAAAAATAATAAGCAACTGAGATGTCCTAAATTCCAAGGAAAGTTGCACGAAAATAACAAAAACTTTACTGAACAAAATACATTTCGATGGAGCTTTCCTGAGTTGTTCAGGAAAGCTTCTGGTATTTTCATGTAACGTTCCTTGGAATTCTAGGGCACCTCAACTGTCCATTATTTCCAAGGAAAGTTCCAATTTCTGTTTCACTACATTTCATCTCAACAAATGCAGGCGCAGAGGGTCCCTATGACTTTTTCCTATCCGGAATGAATCAGTTGTGCTGTGTTGTGGTATTACGGCCAATTATCTACAAGTGGGATCTATGCCGATGGGTGTGGGTGCTCCCCTTGGGCGTCTTTCTAAGGGCTCCTAACCCATATATACGCTAAGTTTTGGAGGAAACCACAGAAAAGTCCTAACGGTTAGGTTGGCGGACGCGACCTGGTTTTGAACCAGGCACCTTCCGTGTCCCAGTTCAGAGTGCTATGCGCTCAGCCACTGGTTGGGCCGCACTGAATCAAATTGCAGCTCAGTAGCTGGTATTGCAGTAGGACATTCAAATACACCTGCTTTATAGATTGCCCCCCCCCAAATCAAAAAGTGTACAGTCTGATAAGAATATTTCTCATTTTAAGAGAGAAAAGCCTGACCCGCTTTATTCTGCAGCTTGAGATTGAAAAATTTGTCAAAAATTAAATATTTTATTTTTTTTAGCCGTTCTTCATTTAAATGAATAAGGAAAGGACACTCTGTATTCAGTGAAATTTTAAAATATACCTAGAATATATAATTGTTGTTGTTTGTCACGATTTAAAGAAATTGGAAACAATAATTTATCTTCTTTCGAAAAATCACTAAAAATTTTAAATTTAAGCTAGAGGTAACCAATTTTATCTTTTTTTTAGAATCGAAAGAACTTTCCGAGGATGCAATGATAAAATATGCCCAATAATTAAGCAGATACGAGCTGATACATGTGCGATAGCACTTTTTTTGGGGGGGGGGATAATATTTGATAGTTAAAAAAAGTACAGTGATTTCGCGATAGGTCAAATTCCTGGGGACCGACGAAAAACTTCGACTTATAGTAAATACGACTAATCGAATTATCTTAAGATTCGTATTGGATCGGATACTGGGACTGCGTAAAAACTTCTGGATATTCGACACAGCCGGATATTCGACTTATCGAAAAATCGCTATCGAAAAACTAAAAAGAGCAGTAATCAGTGTCACCGGAATTACACATGCGTGCAAAGTTTCAGCTCGATCGGATGATAGTGGGCTAAAATTCATAAACAAATTTTGAACAGAAATGTCACACACAGTTAATTAAAAACTTAAAAGAATAAATGATGATTAAATTAATTTTTTGTTTTCAACTAAAAATATTTATGATAACTATATTATAAATACGTCATGTATTTTAGAGTCGCAGATGAAAATGCTAAACATTAATAAGAAACGTAGGACAGAAGTTTAGAGCATACAGATTTTCAATGTAAAGTGGAATTTACTTTTAACTCAATAATATTTTTTGTATTTTAACTACTTAAAATAATGTGTTCTTTTTTTTTCTAATTCTCTTCTAGTTTTTTTTTTTCATTCTATTTAAAAGATAGAATGATATATATATATATTATTCATACCTAATTACTCAACAGTCTTAAATTTATTGTCAGTGTGATGAAGATCAGATATCTAATTTTAATAATCATTTACTTTGTGTTTCTTAAATTTAATCCATTCAAAATCAAGTGTTCCAAATAATTTCTGTTCTCATTTTTCTGTCACTTCGGCTTTTAATTTGCATATTCGCTTTTTCCCGTAGTAGCAGTGCCGGATTAAGACAGCGCGGGGCCCGTAGCAAATGTTACCAAAGGGCCCCCTGCTCAGTGAAGCACCTATATAATATATATATATATGTGTGTGTGTGTTCACCCACACATTAAAGTAATAGAGCTAAATTGAATGAGAAAATAAATAGTGCTAATTATATTACAATTTATGTTTAGTGCTAATTAATGGTATTACTAATGCTAATTAGATGTAAACAAAACTAAAAGGTCCCACGTGTTACATTTGCGAGAGGTTTATCCCAGCCATTCCTCCACCTTGGGTGAGCTAATCTGTAGGTTTTGTACGATAATAAAATAAAACACAACTTTTACGAATTTTCTTGATTCAAAATGAACAAATTTGAGTTAACACTAGACAAATCAATTTCTCCAAGTAAATTAGTGTGCGGAAAAAATTCCCGTCAAAATAAAGTGTGGGGGGGGGGGAGGGCAAATAGATAGTGAGACTGGCGATGTTTATTTATTTGTACAACTCAGGTTTTTTTTAAATGAATGTTAATGTTCATGGATATATATTTGGAATTTCTAACACTTCCCACCTTTCCCATATGCAAACATATAACTAGACAAGTTTACACACATAAAATAATAATTGTTTCTGTAAAATTTTTAAAACCATCGAAAACAATATGTACTTTAAACTGTGCCCTTAAACACTATTTTTTCCCCTATAAAAATACATGCTTGTAAAATTATTTCATTATCTGGACGGTCTTTACTAATTATAGGTTACATATTTTTAACTTCTCTTAATTTATTTAATGGGTTAATTCATAAGAAATCGAACTGGGGATAGATAGATCTAGCACAATAATACCTCCACCATTCAAAATATACTGCATACACGGAAGGCATTTAAACTGTACACGCTTGTACAGGGGGACTGTTACTTCCACATACCGCTTGGAACACTTCTAAAGGTCATTTCGTTAGTGTTCTACAAGCATATGTACATTGCTTTTCAACTTATCTTCGTTAAAATGATATAAAATATTTTGCTCAAAAAAAATCTTTATAAGAGGAATAGAATAATCTATATAATAAATAATAAAAAATTCGGATAAAACATTCATTATCGTATTACGTTCAAATGTTTTTGCAAGACATAATAATCTTAAATGTGACAAGTAATTTGTGAGTTTCTTTGTGGGTCAAGAGTATCCGAGAATTCTTTTTGTTTTCAGTTTGCCTGAGGTTATGGCTTCTCGGATACCCCGACCGTGCGAAGATCCTCTCGGTTCTAATTATTTTATTTGAACGAACGTACTGGCATTCGCGCACTTGACCTGTGGTTTCGACCGGCCAAAAATCAATTCTTTCATATTTAACGTGGTTAATTTCCGAGATTAATAAGATAATTTATCGTAATAGTGGATTCCCCAACTATAAAAAAATGACTTACATTCTATATATTATTATTGTTTCAAAAAATAATTCGCCTTTGTTTAAATATTGTAAAATGTAAAATAAATAATTAAGTAAAAACAAAGCAAGCCAACTACCAAAAGCCTTCTAAGATAGTTTACACCCTAGTACACCTTAGAATTTCGCCAAAGCCACACTGTAAAATACCTTTTAGATGTGTGGCTTTGGCCGTAAAATGCCGTGGATGCCTGTAAAATGCCTTTACTGTAAAATAAAAGAACTTTGGGGCTGCCCAACATCCGTTTAAAATACCATCCTCATATTTACTGCAAAACAAAATAACTTTATGTCCAATATTTAAATAAAAATTATTGTTTCGTGGGGGATTATTATTGATTATGCGGCGCGTTTTTCCTACAATCTTAATCCTATGGATCTCAGCTCTCGGGGAAATGCAGAAGGTCAACTCGCGTTCCAGAGAACATCTTCAGAAATAGCCACAAATATTTCCGTTCTATTGAGTCATTTTGAAAAAGTTTGATTATACAACTTCATTAAAAAATTCTTTCAACTTGTTACTGAAAAGTCCCTGAAATGATCGGGACAGATAGACTACAGCCTAATGAATAATCCGGCCCACTGACGGATTAATACAATTTTGTGGGTGGAGGCTTGGATGGAAGATTCATGTATATATATATATATATATATATATATAAATTTTATGGAAGTAAGTTGGGATTGTTTACATTAATTTCATTTTTCTCGGGAGGGGCGGTCACCTCCTCCGACCCCCTCCCTTTAATCCGACCTTGATCAGACCCTGAGTCTGTTTTTTTGTTTCGGCACTTAGTTTTCTTTCTATATTTTGTTTATTTCTGGATTCATTCTTCAAATAAAGACAAAAATGTAACATTATTGGTAAGGAATCCATTTTCTAAAGGCCATAGGTGGGTGGTGCAAGGATCTGGATACCCCTCCTCCGTTTGTCAGAGTTTCGCTTTTAGTCAACGAAAAGATAATGATACAGCCTTTCTTTCTGTCTTTCTTTTATTTCCCCCCTTTTGGATGCTCCCTGAAATTCTTTTACTGAGAACCGTGTTTTTGTTCCACAGTATTGTTGGATATACTCTTGTGTGTGTTCTTATTGCTGACTTTAGAATACTCATTCAGTTTCGCCTAGGTAATGAGTTGACTAAATAATGCAGGCATGCAACAGCCACATTAAATATATTAATGACTATGTCATTTTATCTCTCACCCCCTTTTGAAAATGTGACATAAAAATAAGACACGAAAATGCGTTACGAAAACGCGACATAAAAGTAAGAATAAATGTCCGCTGAAAATGTTGTATGTGTTACGTAAACCACCGTTTTCTATAAGCTCCGTAAGGTTGCATTTATTTGATAAAATGATTGTTTAAAAATTTCATCCGTTTATTTAAATACTATTAGTTCACAACTGCTTTAATCTATTGTTACAATATTTCGTAAGCTGTAGAATATACATCACAAGTATATTTTACATATATTTAAATACTATTAGTTCACAAGAGCTTTAATCTATTGTTACAATATTTACTAAGCTGTAGAATGTGCATCACATGTATTTTTCTATAAATAGGTTACAATCCTAAAAATTTCAACATGGGGTTACCAGGTGAAATACACGATAGATGAGAGATAAAATGACATAGTCCATTAATGCCGTTTTAATATGGCAATCATGAAACTAAAAAATTAGGAGGGTTCAGGGGGGTCTCCCATTGACAAGGCTCGAACAGCCGAGTTATACATATATTCTTTCAATGAGTTGTCTACAACTGATTTACAGTTCCACTATATAGAGCTTTAGAAATTGTCTTATCCAAAAAATAAATAAATGAAAATGAAAAGAAAGAAAGAAAGAAAAAAAGAATTACAAAATTTATCTGTTGCCTTAAAAAATCAAGAAAGATAAATCATGCCAAGCTCATAGATTATAAAACACTTTCCAATACAAAGTATTTTTGCGCCAAATCTGCTATGTTTTTTAGTTAAAACTGGCGAGATTTCGTAGATAAAAAAATGTTGTATTATCACTATAAATGCAATTTTATGAGACCCTGTAAAAGACCTTTAATTTTTTTTAGCGTTTAACTGAAAAATATAAAAATTTTATACTCATTGTCTTGTGCTAGAAATGTATTAGTGTCTCTCAAATGCCACAGACTGCAATGGGAATACTTTTGAGTGCTCCTGTAGAACTATTAATAATACGGACGTTATTCTCAATGGAGAGCATCATTTTGAGAGCCTTAGTAATATATATGCCAACTTTGTTTTCTTTCAAAAATCGAATATCTCTAAAATATGTTTCCAAGAATGACTGTTGATTCAGTCATTCCTGTATCAACAGATACAGGGGGAGACCCCCCCGAACCCCCCCTCTTTTAGTTCTGTTTTTTAGACTGTGCTATACATTGGATTTTTTTCTCCTGTAAAAGAAATATAAATGCTACATACACCATTTTCAATATGGTAGGTGGTACTGTACATAGAAAAAACATAAATTTCGCACAAATCGATGTATATCCACAGCAGTTAGAACACTGGATGGGTGGACATCAGAACAGACAAATAACTGAAATCATAAGGACGTTAACCCGTTTTGGGTTCTAATGCATTAACAAATTTTCGTCGGTCGGAGACCCCCTCATACTCCTAGGCACATAGCCCTTAACAAAACACAATACAATAAATCAGTTAATTAAAGTGCGAGTAACGACTTTTCAAAATTTCCAAAGAAATCGACATAGCTTAATATAATTACATTAGACATTTTTCGAGGTACTACAATCCAGGCGATCCGCCAAGACGAGCAACTTTTTCGCAAAGATAAATGCCGGACACATGAAATTAATGATGAATGGGAATACGATTGCCAACAGTTTGCCAGGAAATTTGAGGAAAAAATAGTTTGGCGTTAATGACCGCCGGGATAATACGTAAATACCTTTTTCGATTTATCGTAAAATAATAAAAATATCGCCAAGTTCGGTTCATTTTTCAAAGCATTTTTTTCGCACCCAATTTGGCAATTTATCGCAAAAGTCGCCAACATTGCCGGCTTTTGGCTCAAATTTTGAAGGAGGCACACGATCGTCGTCGGATTATTAGCTAATCCTATTGCAGAATAGTATTATATGCTTAAAATAGATGCCTGTCTCTAAACTGCCATTGACCGTATTGTATTGAAATTATTTTGAGTGCTCCCGTATGGAAAAACTTTTAACTATACAGACACTATTTTCGATGCAAAGCTTCATTTTGTAATCCTTAATAACATTCAATTTTGTTTCATTTCAAAGAGCAGAATATCTCTAAAACTAGAAGTCAAAGCCTGTTGTGAAGGCAATTACAACGGGTGAGAGAAAAAACATTTTAAGGAAATTTGTCTTTCATTCAATATATTTAATTTTCATCCACCTAAAATAAATAAGTTCATATTCAATTTTTATTACAGACCCAAATCGAATTTCATGCTCATCTGGAAACGCGCGGAATCTTTTCGCAGTCGAAAGCTTTCGTTTTGTATACATAAACATTCGAATATCCAATAGACGATTTATTTGTGGGGAAAAAAATAATAAACTGTGTAATCGGGAGAAATTATTTTAAACGTATTGGAATCCCCCCAATTGTATGACGTCATTTTCACTTAAAATAGGTCATTTTGTCACGCAAATGATTCAATTTTTCTGACTCTCGGAAACGAAATGGTGCTGAAAATAGCGAAAAATCGCTTAAAAATGAAGGAACGGGTGGATTTTCAGATTTTTAAAATTGACAGATTGTTTTCTATATTTTTTTACAAACTTGTGAAAATTTTCAAGCGGATCGTACAAACGATGTAGAAGTTGTTAGGTTTTTTGTCCTTGACTTTGTAATCTTTTTGCAGTCATAGAGGAAAAAGTTTTATCTTGAAGTCAGGGTTCAGCGCAACTACAAGGGGTGATCAAATGAAAAGGTACGAAACGTCGCAACAACCTAACCGTTATCATATTTGTCCATGCAGCTATGAGAGCACGTAGCGAGACATCTAGTAATGCGATTCGTGCCTTTTGTGTGGATAGGAACATGCGGGGGCCCGCAGGAGAGAGCAGAAGCTCTTGTAAAAAGCACCCTCCTACGTCCAATTGACGCGGCAGTGGATGTGAGGACAGGATGGTGTTCACATTGCAAAATTCGGCGATTTAGGGGCAGCGAGGCGTTATCCGATTTCTGACAGCGGAAGGTGTTAAACCGGCCACTATTCATCGCAGGAGGATGATCGTATACTGGGAAGGCTGTGTGTCCCACAAGTCAATGAGAAAATGGAATGTCCGTTTTCGCCAAGGAACTGGCCACGTTCAAGTGGGAGACGTTGGACCATCCGCCCTACAGTCCGGACATGTCGCCCTGCGATTTCCATGTGTTGGTTCCACTCAAGAAACCACCTGAAAGGGAAGCGCTTCAACTCGGACGACGTACTCAAGGACGCTGTGACGGACTGGATCTCGTCACGGCCACAGGAATTCTGGGAACAAGGAATCCTGCGGCTTGTTCGTCAGTGGGATCGTTGTGCTCAGGCCTGTGGTGTTTATTTTGAATAAAGTCTACATTTGTACCCAAAGTGTCGTTTCGTACCTTTTCATTTGATAACCCCTTGTAGTTAGTAGGGTGATACGCTTTAAAGAATAACTTCCCATAGAGCGCAATGTATTGGGACTATTTTGAGTGCTCCTGTAGAAAAAAATCTATAAATGCTACATAGATCCTTTACAATAGGGTACATGGTACTGCAGATAAGAATAACATATATAAATTTCGTAGAAATCAATGCCTATTGACGCGAGTCAAGGACGGACAGACAGACAAACCGAAATCTTAACTTTTCTACCTTGTTGGAAAGTGTCAAAAAAGCTAGATCTTGAGGGGGAAAGACGAAAACTTTCAAGGTAAAGGCGCGGGGCCCCCAAAAGCGCGGGGCCCGTAGCATTTGCTAAATCTGCTATATTGTTAATCCGGCACTGCGTAGTAGTCAAATTTCCAGTTTCAGTACTATCAATAATTAATTAGTTTTTGGAAAAACATAACATTAGAAAGAGACATGGGAAGTCATTATATACGAAATAATTCGCTTTTACGGAGAACAATATTTTTAATATGAAACTGACATAAGAAATTTGACTTATGCTCGAATACTTTTTTGGCGAGTGTGTATAAATTGGTTTTAAATTAATTATTTGAAAAATAAATTAATCCTGAATGGACATTACATATTGAACATACATTTGGAGGACTTTTAAAGGGTTTCTAACACGAATTCACGTTACATCTTCAAAATGCACTTTATATTTCTAAAACATTTCTGAATTCATTTAACAGATTCATGAATTGAATGAAACTTCTAACCTATAAAATTCTGCTTTCCGTTCACTAGAAAAAAATTAAAATAAATAAAAATAGAAAGTACATCCTTATGTCCTGCTCAGTTGAATGAAAAATTTTAAAGTGTTCCTGGCTCAATGTAGGTATGGTTAACCGAACTTCTCCATACTTTCATCTGTGTATCAACATTTGTAGTCGATATAGATTAAAAAATAAATTAACCAATGAACAAAAATTACTGTTATTACATATTAAGGTGTTAGCGATCATTTTTTTGCAAATAAGGTGTCGGGTTTTGGATTTTTCAAAGGGGGGGGGATAAAACTGCCGCCTTCGTCCCCTTAAATTTCTTGGTGGAACGGAATGGAAGGCACACCTCTTTTCGAAACATTATAGGGTGTAGCAGTTTAGAGCTCTGCTTAAAAATTTAATAATGTATGCATATTATTTTCTCCTATTCTGACGGTTCATTCAAAAAACATAATTTGTTATATAGAAATAAAAGTTGGCTGTTGTTTTTATTTAGTGAAGACTTTTGAAGCAAAATTAACTTTCTTCGTTATGTTTTATTTAAAAGCGAACGGTAATTCAGGAGCCCCACAAGTGGCCGGGAGTATAGCGATCTGAACTGGGAGACTGAAGGTGCCTGGTTCAAAACCAGGTCGCATCCGCCGACCTGACCGTTTGGAGTTTTTCGTAGCTTCCTCCGAAACTTAGCGTAAATGCGGGTTAGGACCCCTTGGAAAGAGCCTCACGGAGGGCACCCCACCCCTCGGTCTAGAGCCCAGGTGTAGCTAATTGGCCGTAATCCCACAACAACACAACGCAACAGCATCATACTCAAGACTAAGCTTTCATAGTCTTAAAAAAAATCTCATTTGAACGTCAATTTATATACATACTAGCTGCGTACCCGTTCTCCGCACGGTAGGTAACGAAACTTTTTTTTTACATCTATAATTCGAATTGATTCCAGTGATTTGGAATCTAAAAATAAGCAAAATGATTTGACTCTTGGCGTAAAGTTACTCATTAGTTATTCGTAAAGTTAGTATAAGTACTGACCTGAGACCATTGTTAATATTATGACACAAAAACTATGTCGGTGTCATTCGCGATCAGAAAAAGAAAAGCGTGACGGTTTGTAGCGAAAATTCCTAAATTTCAAAATATCTCATTTCTACATCATACTCTTTTTTGGATTTAAGTTATACCACCTTAGATACGACATGATGTGGAGAACCGTTTTATTTTATAGTTAAATAGTTGTGTACCCGCTCTTCGCAAGGGAAGAAGAGAACATTTTCCCAAAATGTGATCATAACTACTTGTGACAAAACAGAATCTCCAAGAAAAAGAAAGTTCTGTTACAGTCTTTTCTGTTGAAATTACCGCGGGATATATTAACGCGACGTAGAATTACTTAATGTTTAGTTAGCTGTGATGTAAGATGGCTGTTGAAAAAGGAATAGAACACTTAGTTTCACGAAATATTTATTAATGCTTTATATTGTGCTTTGATCAATATTGCCCTAACATATCTAACTATTACTTATACTATCTTTTACTGATACCAATACAATATATTTTCATTTTTCGATCGTTAATGCTTAATTTAAAGAAACGGCTTAGATATTTGCCACGAATGTAGTCTTTGATTCTTTGGTGACGTTTACAATTTACGCATTAGTATAAACGATAATCATTTCACTTTATGGTTGCCACTAAAGCAGCTCTCCATACATTTGTATGCATAATTCTTGTTAGATTGGCGTATTTAGCACCAAGGCCCCAAGGAACGAAAGTAGGGAAGACCCATGGATTATAAAACGCTTTTAATATATAGTACTTTAGTGTGCATTTAAAATCTGAAAGTGTTTCAGATTTTCTTACTTTTTTTACCACTTTCCGTTTTTTGATAAAGGCCAGTATATCCAGATGCTCTTCAGAATTAATATAGGACGAAAATAATTTGTACCTTTTTGTAGGTTTTTATCATTTAACTATCTAATTTTTGTAACCAGGGGCGGCCCGACACGGTAAGCATCGCATCTGGGAGCCAGCTTCGAAGGGGCGTCATTTCGAATTCAAAAACTAACTAGAGCATAAAAGAGGAAGTCTTCTTTTAAATTAGAAGTGGGCGCCACTTACCCTAGGGCCGCTCCTGTTTTTAACCATCTTAATTTTAAATTCCATTCAGAATCCGAGCGATTTCAGTGCCAAGGAAGCCGGTGAGGAACAGGATTCTCTCCTAACAAGATTTATTAAGATGGCGAACCAAGTGGTCACCGGAGGCGGCTAGTATATATTCTAATAAAAGGTTCCGCCCTTACAGTGAAGAAGAACGTACAGCAGTGAAATAGTTTGTTTCTAACTTTCAGCAATATACAATCTAAATTAAATAAATCTAGAGCAGGTTTGTTAGCTAAAAAAATAGGAAATGTTTTAAAATGCTCCTAATTAGCGTTCTGAGCTTACCCATTAAATTTCATTCCAGGCAATAATTTTAATTCATGCACGCTAATACATCTCCCAAACTGTAATATGAACAGAGGCGGCCCTAGGGCCGGACAAACTGGACTCCGGTCCGGGGCGGCAAATTTTAGGGTTGGCACTTTCGCTCGAATTTGAAAAATACATTTTGTATTAGTAAAAGAATTGTTAAAAATATTCCGAAGAATATCATTCTATATAACTTTACTAGTTGATGTAGCCATCCGTCATTGATGGGTTTTTACTAACCGCGCGAAATTTCGTTTGTATTTTAGGAGTACAAATAATGGAATTAACATACTGGCAGAAATATAGAAAGCAATGTTATAACTCTTGTGTATTGTTCAAAGATTACAGGCTAGAGAGTAACAAATTACCGAGACATACTGTCAATAGAGAAAATATTTTACATTCAAAATTAACATTTTCTTTTAGTGGATGAGCTTCCTACATCAAGAAATCATTTAAAGTTGCAAAAGAAGATCCTAGTAATGAATATTAAACTGAAAAGAGATTTTATGTAAAATACTTTGTAATAGCAAGTAGCCTATATTTAACACTGCAACGTCCGATTGAATTATATTTTGATGATTTTACTTAATGTGCGAAAAATTTTATCAAAGTTTACGTCGTACCTCAAAAATAATTCATATTTGTAGAAAATTAAAACCCTGTAATTTTAATTTACTAACCGCCCACTATTTAACAAAATTTCATTTCATTCCCTTTTGTCTGACCACTAGTTGTTTTCACGAAGTGGTCACACAAAATTTTCTCAAATATATATTCAGGCACGTGCCAACAGGGGGTGCAGGGGGGTTTATCGCCCCCTCGGTAAATGAGTAGAAGGGGCGAACTATATAATTCGCCCCCTCTGTATTTTAGCCCCCTCAATATGTATTCGCCCTCTTAATAGTTTGCTAACAATAGTTTTCTTCTTCAGGACGGGGGGAAGCAATTTTTCCAGCCCTTCTCCTCAAGAAAACGGTTATTTAAACAACTAATGAAGCATAAACGAAAATTTTACTATCTCAAACGGAAGTGGGGGGGGCGAAATAGCTGCCACCACCCACCCCCTTCCGCACGAAGAAAACTGTTATTTTAAGCAAACTATCGAGATACAAAAAAAAAAAAGGTAAATTACATGAAACCAATGGCGCACCCAGGATTTTGGTTTAGGGGGGGCTAGGATTACAAATACTGCTGAACTCGGTTATTGTGACCTCGATTATAGTTATAACTCTCTTATAACATCAAAATATCCATTACCATTTGTCCACTGAACACAAGCCCACTATCAACACAACTCGCTATAGAGTCATAAATAAATCCAATCTTTTGAGTGGTGTTGTCTCAAGTTTAACTTTTTTTTAACCACGAACTTTAGGCATTTATTAAAAAAACCAACACCCCCCACTTTTAATTAACCCCTACAAAAAAATCAGAAATTATTTGAATAAAAATTTTTAAAGTAAAATACTTTAATTAATTAGTGACAATTATCAATTTTAAAGCTTTTCACATATAACTCTCCAGGTTTAGGGGGGGCTTTAGCCCCCATAGCCCCCTCCGTGAGTGCGCCTATGCATGAAACTGATACAGGAAATTTGGCTTACACTCGAATACTTTTTTGAGAGGGTGTACAGACGAGGTTAAAAAAGATTGAAGACGATTATTTATAAAAATTTGTTTGGGGGGGGGGAATAGCTGCCCCGTCCCTGAAGAAAATCATTATTGTAATTGAGCTATAGAAGTACAAACAAAAATTTTCCTGGTACGAAGGTTGACACCTTTCATTTTAAAAACATTTGTTGGTTGAGGGGGGGGGGATGAGGGGCTGGTGAAATGACTGCCCCCCCTCCCGATGTCGGTAAAAAATCGTTCGCCCCCCCACTTTCCAAGACGTTGGCACGTCCCTGCATATATGTATGTATGTATGTATAAATACGCTAAGCAAAATCTTTGTGCCCCTTTTGCAGCACATTGCGCGAACGGCGCGAAGTGTGAAATTCGGTATAGTTGAAGTTCATATGGAGTCGGTTGTGCGGATGATAAAATTTTTGTGTAATATCTTCATGCACTGTAAAAAAACTAGAAAAGTAAATTGGCGAGCAATATTTTGTGCCAAGTCGGATGATGATTCCATTGTTGTGTCCATTTTCAAATTGTTCGCCAGTTTAGTGAAAATATTATCGAAATATACCAGCAATCAGTAGGACATGAACATAATTATTACACTGTTAATGAGGTGTATGGAAATATTTCCGACAAAACATACTCTCGGGTAACACATTGAAGTCAGTTATTTCAGCCCTTAAAAATGATGATTGTACTTTTCTTAATGCTGATATACTTAATCGAATACATGGCCATGATGACAGTAAAACCAATAATTACCCAATTCAGTTTTTAAGTTCTGTGAATGTTAATGGTTTGGATAATTTTCAGGCAGCCTATAGAAAGCCAAATAATTCAAACCTGCGCCATTTGCGAACAAACCTAACGAGAATCACTGAGCATCTCTTCCATTAGAGAGTTCTTTCATCCGCATTTCTATATTTAGGAATTTTAATTTAATTCCATATGTTTTTCCCATTCCATATTTTTAACAAACGATTAATCCAAAAAACATACAAATTTCTTTTCAGTATATTGAAACTTTTATGCATTTTAATTTGTACATAAGTACTTTTATGTATACTGATTAACATTTTCGGCTTTGTTTTGTGGAATAACGATGTTTTAGACGTAGTCTTTTAATGTCGCCAAGAAAAAAACTATTGGTGGAATTTACGCCCGGCTAATCGAAAAGTACCATAGTTTGCCACCTCATAGTTGTGTTGAAAATTAATTGCATAGTTTTACTGATCAGAAATTTAAGTAATACAAAGGGACGAGAGCCAATTGCATCCACGCCAACAGCTATCAATCAAATCGAGGGGCGAGTTGCACCGGAATTTATATCTTGCTCCCCCTCGAAAATATCATAGAATTTCTGTGGAAAATATGCTACCGCTAATCTTTGCAGCACCTCCCTTCATTCCCCCCCCCCCCCAAAAAAAAAAAGAAAGAAAGAAAGAAAGAAGGAAACACTGGATTCGAACAAGAATGCGCTTCAAGTTTATGCATCGTAATATTATTGATTGTGGTGTTTTAACTGGAATCGAATGCAGTAGGAAAAATTGGATTCCAAATAAACAGATTATTCGGAATTTGTCCCACGTACAACATATTCCTTAGCTATTTTATCTTTCACTTATCTCTCAAAAGAAACCAATTTTCAATTATACCTCCATTTGCGATGACAATAAGAAAGTCTCAAGGGCAGACATGGGAAAAAAAATTTGAATACTATTGAGACAGCCAGTTTTCCAGTTGTACGTTGCAGAAAAGTAGTGTTCGATCCTTCCGTGGTTTGAGATTTTACATTAATTTTTTAGTTAAATTTTATATACTTTGAAAAAGACAAACGAAATAACTGTGTAGCCTTGACGAAATCTGGCCAGTATAGCACTAAAATAAATAAATGAATAATAAAAAAACTCAGCTGTTCAAGTCTCGTCAGGGGGAGAACCCCCCCCTGAACCCCCTTAATTTTGTAGTTTCATTATTGCCCTATTAAAATGATATTAATTGACTAGGTCATTTTATCTTCATATTTCGTGTATTTCGCCTGGTAACCCTATGTTAAAATTTTTAGGATTGTAACCTATTTATAGAAAAATACCTGGGATGCCTATTCTTACAGCTTACGAAATGTTGTACCAATAGATTAAAGCTGTTGTGAACTAACAGTATTTAAATATATGTAAAAAATACATGTTATGCATATTCTACAGATTACGAACTAACAATAGATTAAAGCTGTTGTGAACTAATAGTATTTAAATATATGTAAAATTATGTCGCATACTTTTATGTCGCTTTTTTATGTCGCATTTTTTGGACAATTTTCAATAAAGGGGGTGAGAGATAAAATGACATAGCCATTAATAAATAAAATAAGCAGGGAAATGTCAAAAAATGCATCGCCACTTTTTAACTATGGCCTAGCCAAGTTATATCTCAATTTTCCTATAGTTCACATTTTTCAAATAACTGGAAAATTAATGCATAATGACGTATTTGTACATGCTCCCAAGTGATGTAATAGAACAAAATAAAAGAAAAAGTCATAAGCAATGATTATAGAGGTATTAGCAATTATTATGTAAAAATTTAATATATTACGGTCGAATTTCGACCACTGGGTGGGCGATCACTAGTATATATAATTAGGAAGAATTCAAACAATGTTATTTAACTCAAACTCCTCGATAGTAACTGAATTTTGTTCTATTAACTTTAGAAATTCTAATATTATGCCTGTAAAATTTTTGCACAATTTTCTCAAAATTAAAAAAAAAGAAATCGACGTAATTTGTTTAAGTCGAACAGACACCAATTGTATTACCTCCAGACGCCTTAAAGTGACGCCCTTCCCCCTCTCTCCCTGCTCCCTAAAAAGGAAAAGAAAAAATTCAATGCAATTTTTACAAACTCTTTCAATTTATTCAAATCTTTTAAAAATTTCGATGATGCTTTTTTACCCATCAAATGACCTAATTTCATTCTGTTCTCTTATTCCGTTTTTGATGGATGCCAGAACAAACTTTTTAAGCGATTTTTACAAAATCTCAAAGTCTATGAATTATTTAAAACTATTCTGGAATCTATTGTTTCAATTAACTTACCATTCAATATAATTCAAAATTTCATTCTATTCCATTGAGCCATTTTTTTAACAGAGGACGAACATACATTTACACACAGTTTTCACACAATAGTTTTAAATCTCAAAACTTTTAAACGAATTAGAAATATTTTAGCACCTGCAGTTTAAATTAAGTTGCCACTTTTGGTGTTGTTAAAAATTTCATTTCATTCGCTTCAGTCATTTATATGTGACGTGCAAACAAATCTTTACACATTTTGCATAGATTTTTTTCAAGGTTTCTAGTTGGATTCAAATTACACTTTGATAATGAAATTCAACAAGCCAAATACTATCCCATATTTCTAGATTGCATTCCTGATGCCAAAAAATCCAACAGATCGAATTCTTGGTAAGGTATAAAGTTTATTGACAAATCTAATTCCAATGAGGCTACCGTTAAAATTGATGAAAGGATTTTAAGTTTTTTTTCCCAGTGATTTGGCTTCAGGATTATTTAACTCTCTCAAACAGTTCATGTTCCTATGCTCTACTATTATTTGGTGCAAAATATTTAATTGCGTGAATCCATTAAGAAAGCCATTACAGTCAAAATACAACGATTTACTACCTGCTCTTGAACTCTTAATAAACTGTAGAGATATTTTTAAAGGATCTTGATTGGATGTAATTTTAAATGAAATGTTCTGTTATGAAAGAGAACTAGGCGACGAGAAAGTATTCTGGCTAACACTGAGTTTAAGCAGACATGTAACATATTAATTTTGATTGCGAAGCACGACATGATCTGGTGAAATATCCTATATTAAAATTTAAGATAGTTTTTTTTTTACAATACTAGGGGCCAAGGCCCCTAGACTTGCTACGCTCGCTTTTGTGACTTCGCCCATAAGCTATGGTAATAAAGGCTAATTCAACAGACAAACCCAAGATTGGATCATGATGTCGCTCTGCACGCTGCTTGGTTCTTGCATGTTTATTGGTACATAAAAATTTAAACTTCACACTACAGTAGACTACTCCCCCATATCACGGTAGATATTTTGTTATAGGAATCCGTGTTCTACGGGTCCTGAACTATACTCCACTTGGAGTGCGGACTCCGCGTATAATTGCTGGAAAAATTATAGGCACTCCTCATAAACACAATGATATTTAATGTTGCCATTCAAAAGTTATATTAATTAGGAGTTAAAGCGTAATAAAATCAGAACATCTGTTTCAGCTGTATTTTTAATTATGTAAAGTCTATTGGACACCTTGCGTATATGCCACCCATAGCGATTTTTCATTATTTGGTGACTTGCGTATATGTATAGTTAATAATTATCTCTCAGAAAACAGTACGTAACATGTTTTTTTTTTTATAAAAACTATACGGAACAGCTAGGATAGCTTGCCACCAATGGCGACTTTTCATTATTTGGTGATTTACACATGCTCACAACCTATAATTACTGCTCATGCAAGGTTCCCAGAAAACCGTTATCCATATTTTCATATAGATAATCCTTTTGCAGATTGGCGTATTTAGCACCACGAATTTTATCATCTCGCCGCGCTGGCAAATAGGCATAGTTAACACCACCAAATATGTTTACTGGTAGCAAATACTCCAGTTGAACCGAACCGCCTTTAAAATAATCTGCACTTTAATTACATTTTTTATTTTCAAGATACTGGGTTCCAGCATTCTGGAACTCGAAGCTTAGATTCACCTTCCTTGGAAAGATACTATTTTGCCAGATCATTCCTAATTCCAAGATGGTGCTTTTAAAATCAGTTACAATTAGTTATTCTGTTTTGGAAAAACGAATAGTCGCTAATTCTAAACTCCTGTTGTCTAAGCGAACTTACTATTTGAAAATTGTCAACTTTGTGTAACACACTTTGAGTTATTTATTTCATATACTTTTTAATTTGGTGTAAAATGGGTGTAATTCTACATCATGTTTGTGAATTTCACGCGATTCTACATACTTGGAAACGCTTTGTTGCAAACGAATGAATGATTTTATGCCAAATCTGGCAACCATTATGTTTATTTTATCAGCTTTTTATTAATATCTTCTAAAATAATTCGATTTTCGAAATTTAAGTCAGCTTATCAGGTTCCTCGCAATTTTTCGAATCGGTGGTCACCTTAGTCGAAACTCAAATCCCCACGGTTTAGGAGGAGATAGCCCAACAAGCATGGACAGCGGCAACAGCAGCCTTTACTTTTTTTTAGAATAGAGAGAAACAAAGCGATTAATACCTTAGAGTGCAGATTTAATTTAATAAGTACCCAATGTAATTATTTTAAATTTTTGCACGGCATATATGAGTTAAAAGATACTCCTAAAAAGTGCTAATTAAACGCTGTGTAATAGTGTTAGCACTGTTTATAGTGTAAACAATTGGAGTTAATGCTGACCGATGGGGAATCAGGGAATATAAACGCGATAGATCTAGTAAATGAAATAGTGTCAGTTACGGTCATTGGGCAAAAAGAAAAACCCAATTGAAATTTTAAAGCTAATTTCGACTCTAAATTTTACACCGCATCTTGCTATTGCTTCGAAAATTTCGCTTTCTTTGCCGATAATTGTGGCAAGTGGAGAGAAGAGTTTCTCAAAATTAAAGTTAACTAAAAATTTCTTATGTTCCACAACTCTTCCAGATAGGTTAATTAATTTAAATACATTAGCTATCGAACATGAATTAGTTGAAAAATTGATTTAAGAGAAAAAGTCAGGAGTTTTGCGGAATTAAAAGTCAGAAAAAAAAAACTCTTTGATTTTTCTCTCTTTCTTTTGGTTTTTAGCTTAATGTATGGTTTTTAATAAATATGGTTTTTCTTATGCTGTGTTATGTTTAAAGAGCTATTCCAGTTTTATAGGCTTGAAAACATTATCTGTGAACAATTTATTTCTTTTAATAGTAATTTTACTGTGGGGGGGGGCGGCATTTTATTTTTTTGTCCGTGGCGGCAAAACTGTTAGGATGTACAGTTTTGCCGCCCATGTTTCATATTAGGGCCGGCCCTGAATATGAAACAAACACATGATTTTATTCCTTTAGGCTATTACATCGAAATTATTCAGCAAATTTACTACAGTTATAAATATTAGAAATTCATTTAACTTAAATGAAGTCTGTGAATGTAAACATTTACTTGCTTTAATAATATATACATTTTTGAAACTTACTTTTTGTGAGAAATTCGGCAATCAGCTGTTTGGTATTGCATTTAATCAGAATAAACATTGTTTGTGTTCTCACATCTTTAGTTGCATTAAACAATAACTACTGAGATTTAAATCATGAAACAACAGTAGTAATTAATTTCCTGCTCCAATGACTCAAATCCTATTAGTTGAACTTTCCACTGCAAATTTCATCTAAAATTAAACAGCTGTTAAAAAAAAGCTGTTGTTAGTATCCATGTTAAACAACACACTAAAATATATAAACAAAAACTATCAATATAATTTAATATATACTAGTTTAATAAATAGTTTAATATATGGCGACGTATACCGTCGACTGATCGAAAAGAAGCTACAAATATTAACATTTGAAGGTATGGTAGCACGTTAATCGATTTTGGCAGGAAGAAAATTGGCATTTTAATGTTTTCGAAGGTTTTACACAATAACCCTAATATTGAGAGAGCTATATTGCTTAAAATAATCCCAGTCTAGAGTGCTTACCATCAGATGTCAATATCAAAAATTTCTTATGATCGGTTAACCGAATAGGGAGCTAAAACTTCATTTATCGGATAGTTTTTTTTTTAAACACCCTGAACATTATTCAAAATTAGAAATTATTAGTCATTAGAATAAAACTGCATTATTTAAGTTCTTAATTTAAATATTTTCATGTGATTGTCTTGCAAGAATAGCAAGCAATTTTAACATCTAAAATACATAAAGTACATTTTTACACACACACACATATATATATATATATATATATATAATCCTTTAATAGGTTTTGCAAAACCTTTCTACACAGAATTCACTAAGCCCCGCCTCCATTCGACACACGGAACATCGGTTGTGATTTTTTCTTCTTTTAACTTCGTTCTATTGCTATATTTTTAGATAAAAAAGTATTCCGGAGGCTAGTATTTTCTAAGGCTAAGGAACAATTTGCGCGGACCTAATTGTGGCATAGACTGAGCTGCAACTTGAGTTCACGCCACCCAAGACAAGTCTTCATTAATGCGTTCTCCTCCCATGAATTTCAATCCCCATAGTTGCCGTCCACTATTTTGCAGCACTTTTCTCTCTAAGTGCTTATTTAGTGATGGAAAAGTTAAAGATAACCCTTGCTCAAATAATGGTATATAAAGTTGTCGACAGTAAATAATATATTACGCTCATCCAGGTATTTTATTGCCGATAGAGATAAACTTATGTTTTAAAATGGTTTCAGTAAACAAATTTGTACACATTGCTTGAGGGTCACATAAAAATAAGTTTTTGGCAAACTAATGCTAGAGCTCTGGGCGGTTTATAACGACTTTGCTAACAGAAGGTTCCGCCCTCAATGTAAACTAACGCCACTCAGTGAAAAAACTTTCCCCTTAACACCTGCAATAAACATTTCCAATTAAATAAAGTGAGAGCTTTTAAAATAGAATATAAATAGAACAATATATAGATAAATGATAACAAACAATAAATTCCAAGAATAAGAAGTTAATATGCTCTTTATTGCAGAGGAGGAGCCAAATTCAAGGTGACCGGAGATGGAACCATCTGTAGCAAACGCAACATGCTGTTAAAGTTACATTTGGCTGTAATTTCAAAATGAAATTAAATAATATAGATAGTCCGCATGTTTCTACTAAAATATCATTTTGAAACTTAATTTATACTCACGTCAATTTAAGAAAAATGGTAAGTGAGGTAATGTACGATGAAACCTAATTTCAATATCTAAAGACTTTTGCATATTTACACATTTCCTATATAAAGTTACGAAATATACAAACTCTTAATAAATACACTAAGTGTGTTTAATAAAAGAGCCTTTAATAAACTTAGGAAAAACATTCACCAATCAAGTGAAGGTGCTTTTACATTCTAGGAAGACGTCTTAGTTATAAGCAACACTAGTGGCCGAGCTCATAGCGCTCTGAACTTTGAGATGGAAGGTGTCTTGTTTAAACAAAGGCCGCGTACGCCAACCTAACTGTTCGAAGTTTTCCATGGTTTTCTCCTAAACTTAGAATAAATACGGGTGATTACCCATTAGAGAGATTCCCAAGGAGGACACCCCCCCTCTCGACCTCGATCCTTCATTTAGATAACTGGCCCTAACCCAAAAACAACGATATATTTAATGGCAACAAGATCACCTGTAATTAAAGAAGGTATTTTTGGAGACCTTTTCTTTACGAAATTGCTCATAAGCGTGCCCAAATAGCTTCTCTACTATATTCATGAAAGCCTTACCTCGTAAGGCAGTTTTCAAAACAGACAAGTAACGATAGCCGAACTATCGTGTCCGAAATTTTCAGATTCCCTTGATTCATGTGATCTTCCCCCCCCCCCCAAAAAAAAAAATAAAAATAAAAGACGTCCATTTTGACGCTGGAGGAGGCTTACTGAAATGCTTAGTTTTGTTAAGCTGTAAAACATTGCTTGCGACTCAAATAAAATTCCTTTTTCGCCAACTAATGCCAGAGCGGAAGGAGGTTAAAACGAATTTTCTAATAAAATGTTCCCGCCAAAACAACGTCAAATAATGAAGCAATTTTTTCCTTAATATCAAAAATATACATTGACACTTAAATAAAGTAAGAGCAGTTTATTTACATAAAAGGTTGGGTATCTAGAAAAATAATAACGTAAACTATACAATCCGAAAAAAAAATTAAAAAATTGTACGTGTTTTATTGCAGAGAAAGAGACAAATTCAAGGTGGGTGGAGATAGAACTTCATTTTAGAGGTTCATTAATTAGGATAGTTTTTTTTATAAACACCCTGTACATTACTTAAAATCAGTAATTAGAGCACAAAACTGAATGAAATTATCTCCTACAGTTAAAATATTTTCATGTGATTTTTTTTTCCAAAAAGAACAAGGGCTTTTAATATCTAAATTAGATTAAAGTACATTTAAATGTATCTTATAATAAGTTTTGTAAAACTTTCGAATGCGGAATTCACAAAGCTCCGCCTCCATTCGAAGCACAGGCCATCTGTGGTGAAAATTTTTACAAAAATTTTGTTATAAAGCCTTTTATTTCTAGATTTAAAAACTATATCTGAGACTGGCGATTTCTGAGGCCTTGCTGTCGAATCCTTCCTTTGTACGTCGCATCCCACGAGCCTGATTGAGGCGTAGGCAAAGCCGCTATTAGAGTTCACGTCACCCAGGACACACCTCACAAAATTTGCATATTCTTTAGCTTTATCTACCTTTATCTTACCTATCTTGTTAAATCTGTATTTAATTTATAAGGTTTAAATGAACTTCAGATTTAGTTGTTTACTGAACAAATTTTAAAATATTTCTTACTCAAGATGCTTAATTCGAAACACAGTAACGGATAACACAGTAACGCATTTTGTAGAATACCCCATTGTCGTATGTAAAATGTATGTATTTTCAACAAGATGGAGCACTTGCCCACAAGTGTAACAAACTGGCTCAATGTTAATTTTGATAAACAGTGGATTGGCTTGAAAAGAGTCACAGAATGGCCCCCCAGATCCCCTGATCTAACGCCGCTCGATTTTTATTTTTGGGGTCGGCTTCGAACACTAGTTTATAATACTCGCCCCTAATTACAACTGCTCTAAAACAAAAGATCGATGCATGCAACAATATTACTGGAGAAGAACTCCAAAATATTTACAGAAGGATTATTAGAAGAGCTCAGTTATGTATTGGAGTTGAATAGGAACATTTCGAGAATGCTTTAAAAATTGTATTTTCTTTATTTGCATTTTTAGCATTTTTAATGAAATTTGCTCTTTTATATGAGTGGTACCCTCTAAAAGGTTTATAAAATTGAACATTTAGCAATCGTAATAGGTATTTATTCATTTTCGAAAAATATTTTAATTTTAAAATTACATGCATTTACATAAATGTTATTGATTGTAAATTTAATGTATTAATTTGCAGTGAAACGTTTTATAAATGTAAGTATTAGTAACACGATAAAGCATAAATAAGAAAAAAAATGTGTACGTAACAATGCTCACAAAATTTGCATATCTTTAGCTTTCCGTTTATCTAGAGAAATCTGTATTTAATTTATAAGGTTTTAAATCAACTTCAGATTTAGTTGTTTAATTAAAAAAATTAAATATTTCTTACTCAATATGCTTAATTCGAAACACATTCCAAGTTGCAATATCATATTTTTGATCTAAAAATTCCCGTTATCAATTTGTATACGCCCCCTTTTTTCACGGAGAAACCAGCCTTATATGTGATAAGAAATGCCCGGAAAAATGGTACGAGTCCAATTTTTTTCTGCATCGTAATTCAGTTAGTTTTAGAGATACGGTTATGCGGTTTTTTCTATTGGTCTTGTTGGATGGAAAATAAAAACTCCAATTGAGGATTTTTTTTGTAACTGGGTCGTATAAAAATTTAAAAAGTGTAACTCTGATAATTAGCAAGACCCACACAGCACACTATGCCCAAATGAGGTTTAGTAGACATCCAAACGTATCTATAACATTCAGAACATTTAAAGGATATTTATATGCGGAGAAAAATATACTATATCTATAGAACACATCTAAATTGCTACCTCTATAAGATATCCTAGACGGCTATACATATCTAATATTCATCCGAAACCAGATATCTATCGGATATGTATTTATGACATCCGTGAGAAATCCATCAGTAGACATTTTTTGTAGCTAATGAAATAGATGTGCAATGGATATTTATTTGCCATCCAAAGCTAAAAATCCATTGGATCTACGTGTACAACATCCATAAGAGATGCATTTGTAGACGTCTTATTTATGTAGAAGATTGGATGGCTTCTGCAGATTGAAAATGACTGAATCTGCAACCGCGGCTGATTTCAATGACGTTACAGTCTCAGTTACACTGCTGCTGATCATGTCAGAAGTGAAAACTTCTTGTCAATGTTCTGTATTGCCGGCGCAATGTATCTTGTCAATGTATTGCCGGCGTTTCATAGATTGCAGGCAAGAGAAATAACACAAAGAGATTCAGGCCGATATAAAATTAGGATGTATAATTCTGATTTGGCTTTCATGCCTACGGAGGCTATACTAAAAAATAATCTTACCAAATGCCTTGTTATGCCTGCATATCTCTTAGATTTCGTGAGCAAAACGTTTTGATTAAAGGACTTAAAAAATCACTTGTTGAACCACACTCCTTCGTAAAAAGTAAAAATAAATAAATAAGTAAATAAAAGTTTCGCAAAACAGAATTTATACTTTTATTGTATAAGAAAAAATAAAATATGCCCCAACTCAGATAAAAAAGGAAATTGTTTTATTTTGAAACTCACTTATTTTTAATTATTATAAAAAGTAAAACAGAAAAGTATTTTATTCTTTGACGGTTTACCATTTGGTATGCTACAGAATGACTAGGCAATGGGTGAAATATTTCATCGTTTCCAGTTTCAGGCATTCTATACAAGGCCTAGGTATTCTCTAGAAAGTCAAATTTCAAACTTTGCTAGTAACATTTCTAATGCATTTTTTCTTTCCCTCTGAAAATTTTTATGCACTTGTGTTTATTAGGAAATGCCGCATTTTTCCGTTCAAAGACTGCATGTAATCAGTCCATTAAAAAAAAAAAAAATATGATAATTCTCTTCTGAAAATTATAGAAATAAATGAACACGAATTTAGAGATGTAACTAATTACAATGCCTGAAACTGTAATCACCTATTCCCACGAGGGAAAAAAATGGATGATACCTATAATTTTTTAAATCTTAAGCAGAACTAATTGTTTTGTAAAATAGAATCTTGGTGATTTAATTTAAGTAAAGGTATAGAACGAAGAAAAGCTCTTAATGCTTACTTTTGTTAGCTTAATGTTTTAAAGCATCATTATACAAAAGTCTTAATTTGAAGGGAAACTAGATCGCAAACGAGTGGAAACTGTTGTACCAGAAGGTAAGCAAAAAATATAAGTTTACAAGTAGCATTCTCGTAACTTTTCTCGAATCGGGGTTTATTTTTGTAAATCGGAATGTTTTGCTCCTCATTCAAAAGCAAATATAGTATGTTGTGGGAATAAAATAGAGAAACTTATGACTTTTTTCCCCAAAAATTAGTAGGTTAAGTTTAACCGAAAATCTAACAACAAAATTAACTTCTGAGTATCAATACAACTAATTTCTGTCTTTTGGGGAGAGTCTGATGTTATTCAGTTCATGTTTATCAGAATTGCATGCTTGATTATTTTTTAATTATCAAGCCCGTAAATTATCGATATTGTATAAAATTTATTAATTTTACCTAACACTACTTTTTTGAAATGTAGCCAAGACTTTGCGCAGCTTTCTGATAATCGGCTGGGACCAGTGGCGTAGCCAGAAATTTTTCATCAGGGGGATGAGGGTTACGATTACTGCAACTCACATATATGTGTACGTGTGTGTGATAAGGGAGTGAAGAATATACATTTTGTGTGGCAAAAATTTCCTCATGGGGGGAGTTGTGACCCCCTATCCTCCCTTGGCTACGCCACTGCCTGGGACAAATGCCGTAATGAATTTCCTTGCAATAAAAATTTTTACTAAGATAATAACATTATGAGTGAATTAAAAAATATTATTTTTTTAGTAAAAATGTTTATTTCTGTTTTATCTGAAGGCTGACTGTCTGTGAAACATTTATTTTCAGACTCGCGTGCTAAGTGTATCCGACGAAAATTTATAAATGGTCCTCGAAATTACACATACAACTTTGAAAAAATATGTGACACACGTTAATGATATCTGCAGAAATTTGAGGGTTTTCTGTTCATGTGTATCACAACAAAAATTAACAGGTGACCTGAAAACACCAGCGGGGGGTAGCTAGATTATGGAATTTAAATCTCGGGGTTAATTTGTGAAAGTACGCTCATGTCCATAAATTAAGGATAATGAAGTTCAGGCAAAGAAAGAGAAAGAAGCAAAACAAATTTGACTTATTTGTAAAGTCTATTTATTAAACAAAAAGTAAAGAACAAAAAAGATGCTATATGTTTGACATAATTAATAAAAATTGCAAGTTTTACTTCCTTGACCAAATTTCAAAAAAGAACCTATTTATAAAAAACAGTATAACATGGTTAGTAGGATGGTTAATACGGAGTATGTCTCCCGGACGATGCAATACAGGCCTGACAACGCCTAGGCATGCTGAGTATCAAATGATCAATCTGACCTTGGGGAATATTACACCACTCATCAAGCAATGCACTCCGAAGTTCCGGTAGACAGGTGGGAGGGGGTTGACGGGCTGCAATTCGTCGGCCAAGCATATCCCACACATGCTCTATTGGATTCAAGTCCGGTGAGTATGCTGGCCAATGCATACGGGTGATATCCTCCGATTGAAGGCATTCGTCTACAATGTTTGCACGGTGAGGACGGGCGTTGTCATCCATAAACACAAATTCAGCACCCATGGCGCCCCGAAACAAACGTACATGTTGTTCCAGAATGGCATCCCGATAGATGTGGCCTGTCATCGTTACACTCTGAACATGCAGGTCAGTTCTGGAACCAAGAATAATTCCTCCCCAAACGAGCCATCCTGCACCACCGTAACGGTGTCTTTCAATGGTGTTCTCTTGGTGGTAACGGGTACCTGGCGCTCTCCAGATGAATGTCCGGCGAGAATCAGACTCCAAACTAAACCTGGACTCGTCGGAAAACATCACACAAGACCACTGTTGCGGTGTCCACAATGCATGCTCTCTACTCCAGGTTAATCGCAGGCGACAGTGAGTTGCGGTAAGTGGAACACATCTGACAGGCCTACGAGCATATAGACCAATGTGCCCTAAGCGTCTGTACACGGTCTGCCTTGAAACTGTCGTACCGGTAGCTGAAGAGAGCTGACGAGACAGGTCTGATGCCGTACTCCGACTGTTTCTTTTGGCAGTAACTGCCAAATAGCGGTCCTCATTCGGCGTTGTAACTCGGGGGCGACCTGTGCTGTAACGTCTACTCACATTACCATCATCTTGGAATCTTTGCCAAAGCCTGGAGATGACACTCTGGACGATTCCAAGTTCCTCGGATACTTCCAGCTGGGTACGTCCACATTCCAGTCGTCCGATAATTCTGCCACGTAAAACATCATCCAAATGCCTCTTTTGTGCCATAACTATGCGGTTTTTGCACTGAAAGGGTTTCACAGCGCTTGTGAACGATTTTACTTCTTTGCCACCATTCCTTATTACCCCTCTCTTACACTCGCGTCATTGTGACGTACCATCCACGCCATCTGGTGGTTTCCTGTAATTTGCATATTCTTCTTCAAGATGTGTGTGATCATTCCACAGGTGAAATTTTTATTTTAGAGATCAATTTCTGTGTGATTCTGAATTATCCTTCATTTATGGACATGAGTGTAAAACAAAAAAATGTATCTCAATACAGTATCCTATTTCAATGCTATTTCATTTCGTGGAAAAATGCTTGTCTTGTTTTCCATGCGACAAAATTTTACAATCATATATAGTATGCTAAAAATTTAACTATTTGCTTTTCAATATTCAAGGCGTCTCTAAAATTTGGGAACATCTGGTCATCAGTAAAGCAAATGTGACTAAAATTTGACTGAGACTTGTTTTTCTTTCTTTTGTTTTTTAATAAACGAAATGCGTACGGACAGTGACTAACTCTCTCTTGGATTCTGATGTTTCAGTTTGATGATTATGGACAGTAAAATATGTAAAATGAGTGTCAAATGCCTATGTCAGTTGTCCTGGTCTGGGGTTCCCCTGCGCCAGTGCACCGAAACATATATCCATCCTATATGCGCCCAATATATATCCCACTTCCTGTGCGATTGTAAAGCATTGTACCAAAGTGCTCTGTAGAGCAGTGTTTTCATTTCATGCGAAAAAATGTATTCTACGATAGTAAAATATGCTAGTGAAACTTAATGTTTTTATTAGAATAATCCAATTCAAATTTCCTGCGTTGACAGCACTGTAAAATAAGCTGCTGACCAAAAATAAGCACGTTTGAGAAAACAGATATTAGTTTGAAAGAAATGAATAGCTTAACCACTGCACTCATGCTAAAATTGTTCAATTATTCTACCAAAATGACAATGCTGTACAGACTATGTATCGACATGTACTCGAAGAGTATGGGAAGGGGAAAACACCTTGATCATGCGATCGTGAAGCTGTATCTAAAAACTACCATTCGCCAAGTTCCATCCCGGATAAATCCCGAAACTTACATTTAAAAAATCGAAACTTACCTCAAACGATTAAACTTCTACATAAGGTCCAGCCCAGACAGCACAGCAAACTTGCATCAAACTTGATTGAAAATTTATCAAGTCAATAAGCTTGAATTAAGCTTGAAAATTCCAAGCGTGTAAGCTTGATGCAAGCTTGAATCAAGTGTTCTAGTTTACACTTTCCCAGCTTGCATTAAGCTTGACATTTCAAGCTTAAAAAGTTTTCCAAAAAAAAAAAAATTTCTAAATACACGGGGCGCCCGCGCCCACATATTTTACTTTCCCACGCATTTCCCCCTCTAAGCTGAAATTTCAATCTGTTTCCAGCGAGTGTCCGTGGCTAGAATAGAACCCGGGACCTTTCGGTTCGTAGCCGAGCGCGTTATCCATTCAGCTACCAAGCTTCGATGGAGTTATGACTAAAGTTTGAAGTGAATTATCAAGCGGTTTTCTGGCCAGATTGATAAGTGGGCGATATGTCATTTCTTTTTTTTTTTTTTCCATGGGATGCATCAAAATTAAAATAATGTTATGTGTGATTTAGAGACTCTACTAATAGAGAAATAAGGGGGCCGTGGTAGCCCAGTGGTTAAGGCGTTGGACTCGTAACCGGAAGGTTGGGGGTTCGATACCGGCGTATAACTAAAGACCACCGTGTACATGCGGTGTACGTGCACGTTAAATCCGTGGTTCCGAAAGTCCTCTCGGCGTTCGCTAGCAGTTTCCGAGGGGTGCCAATATTCAGAAGTCCCCCACCTTCTGATGTGGTTCCAAATTGTGGCGGTAAATTCGGGGAAGGACGTATATGTAGCTCTAAGCGACACATGCAGTGACGCGAGCTGTCCTCTCCTGGCAAATAAATAAATAGGGAAATAAACATAATATAAACATAAGAGTAGCACACGTTTTAAAACTTTCGCAACACTCATGAGCAATACTGCTGGCCAAAATCGAGACAAACGACTGATTTTGAAATCAATTTCGTAGATAATTGTATTTTATTTTGAAAAATTTCCATATTTGGAAATATAGAATGGGTTTACTTACTTAACACAAATTTTGTGTTAAGTAATCTGAAATGAAAGAAACAGATGGTTAAACGTTACTTCAAAATGCCATATCGCAGTTGCTAACATAACATGTATGGAATACAAACACTTTAGTTATTTTTGTAAATATTTCTTAAAATAACAAATAATTGAAAAATTTTGCTATATTTTAACGCTAAAAATTCTCTTTACAAATGTGGTTAGTAATTTTCCTACATATTGGTATGCTATATCGATATAGAGCATTTCGAAGAATTAAAAATAAGTTTAAATTGATTTATACAAATGTAAATTTGAATTATTTTCATTGTTCATACTTTATAATTAAAAAAATTATTTAACTTCTGAATTTTTTTTATCCTTTGTAATTTTATTTTAAAACTACAAAAGTGTAAGATGTAAGATTTTTGGGCCCTAAAATCTGTAGGCCCTGGGCAGTTGCCCCGTTTGCCTTGCCGGTAATATATAATGCACTGGTAATAAAATAAAACACATCTTTTACGAACTTCAGCAAATTTGAGGACGCTAGACAATTAATGCCCATTCTCTTTCACAGATGACGTCATCAACGCTCCTTTAAAAAGGAAAAATCACGCGAGTAGCAATTTTCAAGCTTAAATCAAGCTGTATTTAAGCTTGACAATTCAACTTGATTCCTGCAAACTTGCTTCCAGCTTAGAATGAGTTGAACTGTCAAGCTTGCATTAATGCGTCAAATTCAAAGAAATGTCAAGCTTGATTTAAGCTTATGTGCTGTCTGGGAGAGGCAAACATTTTCCTGACATCATTTCCCATAATTAATGAAGAATACTTTATATGGATTATTAATAATAATTTTAAAAATAAGCTAATTTTGCATATTGTGTGTATCTACGTGCAGTGTCGGCGGGCAGGGTCTGCGACATAAAGTATACATTAAAGAAAGCCGGTATTCAGGCGTGCAGCTAGGAGCTATCACAGCTTCCCGAAGATCGACACGGACGAATCACCCCTCTTCCATTCAGGCTAATCACCCGGAAGCTAAATGAGTTCCCCATCTCCAAGGTGAAAAAGTACTGGTACATCGGGATCGGTTGGCATCTGCGAGAATGAAAAATTTTTTACATAAACCTATTTAAAAAAAAAAAAATTTGATAAGCAAATTTTAAATTACTATTTTAAAGAGAATGTATAATTCTATTTACCACCGGAAATTTTTATTGCAATAATTTCATGATATATAAGTATGAAAGACACTTCTTATGTTAGGTTAGCAGGCTTGAACCGGGCATCATGGGCAGAGACGCAACCGCATGATCTCCGGCTGCTTGGTGACTACCCTACTAGCAATTTTGCTCGGGCCATCATCGGCTGGCTATGTGGCCGGTGGTAGCCCGAGCAAAATTGCCAGTAGGGTATGACCACCTTTTTACTTCAATTACCTAAGCATTTTCGTTATAATCTAAGAATTTTACGAACTTAATGCCTATCCTTAGCACGACAAATTTTCAAAGAAACATAAAAGCACGTACCATATTTAGCAATAAGAATAACACAGTTTTTTTAAAAAAACAGGAAAAAGATTTTAAATATTTTTTAAAAGATATTGCGGGAGCACTGGCTTCCTCCCTCCGAACTTTAGTCTCCGAACCAAAATATTAATTTTTACTCAATAATATTTGAAGAAGGAACAATTTTATAGATAATTTAAAATATATTCATAATCAATCATAACATTGTTAAAAGATTTTTTTTTTCGATTTATGTTCTTCCAACAGGAAAGATATGAAACTCGACTTATAAACTTCTTTTTTATTTATTTATTTTTTTTCTAAATTTAAATCTGTCTTATATGTGAACATTTTTGTACAAAAAAAGGGGGCCTTTCCCACTCCCCTAACGGAAAAAAAAGATACGTTGTATCAATTTTTACAAATGATATTATTTTTCGGTTTTTGAATACTCAGCTACCCCCCAAAAAAATCCTGGCTAAGCTACTGTCGCATCTAAAACTTTTGGATCCGCAGTCCTCCTCTGAGTAAGCATAACCTACAACAATCCTTTTTCCCTTTTTACTTTGTTTGAATATTCACTTATTATTTTTTGGTAATCAGTTATGCTAAATATGTACGCAAAAGCAGGTCCGAAAACTTTCCACAACAAGGCCAATTACGCCCTCAGGCGGACTGTTTTCCAAGATGGGCAAGATGGTTTTATTAGCTGGCTCATTGACATAGCAGGCTCAAAAATTTCGTGCAAATGCAATTAACTCATGTACGCATCAACAGATGGCGCTACTCAAAACTCACTTTCTACTCCACGTTCTTGTGAAAGAATCAGAAAAAAGAAGTTTGAAGTTAGTCCACTGTCAGAAAAAGTTAGGAATCAGCTGTAGTAAACGGTATTTTGAACTTCATTTTGCCCCGGCTCGTCTGACCTTCATGTGATTGACCGATGTAAGTTTTGAACGTTGCCTTTTGTTTTTAACAAATTTTGCTCTGACTACTTTCTTTTTCGGGATCAAAAATGTGTGCGTAGACGTTTCCTCTTTGCATTGATTTGATCGCATGCTTGTTTGTTTACCAAAAATTCTGGGCAAAAGCCCGGATGCGTGCTTCCTTTCCCTCTACTTGGATTGCTCTCTATAATAAAAAAATATAAAAAGGGAAAGATAGTATTAACAAGCTTTCAGCATCTCTCTCTCTCTCTCTCTCTCTCTCTCTCTATATATATATATATATATATATATATATATATATATATTTATAGTAAAAATGCATAACTTACGAATCAACGTAGCATCCACATAGCAAATACAAAATTCTAAATATCCATGGAATGATAGATGTTTTGATGTAGGGAAATATTCATAAATAAACAACATAGCCATACAGAGCAAAATATATATGAAACTAATAAAAGGGAAAAACGAATATGTGGAAAAATAGAAAAGAGAAGTACGGAATGGAAATAGTTGGGTAGTAAGCATCGATTAATCTCTTCAGGCCCCACAAACCGAATACTTACTACCAATATAAAAACAAAATAACAGGATTTCATTGTAGTTACTTAGCACAAAAAAAGCTAAATGTGTAACTACGGAGCTATCCTGTTAAAAAGCAAGCATGAAAGGAAAAAAAATAAAAATGGAGACGACATGGCCAGTTTGCATTAATCCTGAAAACATGGCTCATCCACGGGGCTGTTGCCAATCGAAGATTGAAAAATACATGTTGCCAGAATGTTAGGTTAAATGTTGAACAAAAGTTAAAAATAAAAATAAAAAGTTAATAAATAATTTAAGAGAGAAATAAATAAAAGATGAGCAAGAAGTAAAAATTAAAAATGAAATAAATTTGAGATACTAGAAATAGTAGAAATGTTAAAAAGAATAATAACAAGAGATAGTTTGGGTTTATAATATTTTAATAGGAATATATCTAACTACTCCTAAAGCTCACTATGTGCGTAATACGCCAAGAAATATATTGAAAATAAAAATTAATTTAAAGAATAGCATTTAGAATAGTACCAGTGATCATTAGTTCTTTTTTTTTATAACAATAGACAAGTTCAAATTTAAACTCATATATTATTATTATTATTTTGTGTGTGTATGTGTGAGAAAGAGAGAGAGAACAATAAACATGTACTAATTTGAAGCCAGATTTTACCAACCCCCCACCCTCATATTTTTTTTTAATTTTTTAAAATATTTTTTATATAAACAAGCCAGCAACCAAACCCCAACCTCTCCAACCAAGAATTCCCAATAAGGACACACGTTTATAGTAGGTCTAATTACAACTAGGAAATAGAATCGAATGTAGAAACTTTTTAGGGTAATTTTATCTTAATGCAGTATAACATAGAAGATATATTCGCAGACTTAAAATTACTAGTACAAAAAGACAGTACTCTATATAAATGATTAGCTATGATATTTCTAAATACAGATATATGCATGCATGATGTAAAATCTGTGAAACTAATTACATTAAAAGTAAACTCATCTCTTTTATTGTATATATTAAATGTGAGTTGCTTGTCGCTATTAATCAGTATTTGTAGATCAAGAAAATTTATACTGTTATTAGGTAGAGGATTTTTAATTAATTCTAAATTATCAGGATAAGTAGTAGGCAATATATCTGTGTTGGTATATTTATCTGTAGCTATAACTATAATATCATATATGTATATTGATTAGGAGTTTTTTTTATTATCACGGACATAGCAATAGCTTTCACATGGAGGGTGTTCAGCTATGAGGAGGGAGGGGGTTCCATTCCTAGTGTAAAATTTATTGACAGTAAATTTACTATAAATAACTTGTAAAAAATTTCAGTTGGACAAAAAAATTTTCAATCTTTATAGTAATTTTTTTATTACCTATTCAAACATAGTGTTTACAGGTGGCTATTCGGCCAAAATTAGCATTTTTGCGTAGACTCAGAAAAGAGGGGGTGGTCAGATTACCTCCCCCCCATTACATACGTCCATGTTTATTATTTAGTTTTCTGTGAATGCATTGTAATGCGAACAGATCTAAGCCACACGTTGAATATGTAAATATAAATTCATCTGAATTTTGAGTTAATTAAGAATTCTAAAAGGTATAAGAGATTACGCTCTTTATTTGAACACTCATTTGTATATAAGGAAGTGGGATCATCAGCAGGAATATTAAGGCCTGATAATCTCACAGGTCAATTAGGCTTCGGCCTAGAGCCCTCAAATTTTAGGGTCCCTAAAATGACTGAGGTAGTTTAAAATTCCACTCTTAAAAAAATAGCATAAAGAGCATTATTGCCAATAAATAAAGGCATGAACTTTTACAACACAAGCCGCAGCTCAAAAGTGTTTGTTAACACTATATTCTTGGATCGAACAGAGGGTTCAGGCTTCTGGCCTACCGCGCGGTTGTTGATCTAACGGTCTGGAATCGGGGCCGGGGGAGGTTCCTCCAGATGTACCGTGAATACGCGTTAAAGCCCCATAAAAAGTCCCTTAAAAATCCAGGGAGGGACAAGTGCCTCCCTTGCCCTATGCTATCGACGCCCATGTATATATCTACACCGGCAAATAGAAAGTTCTTTAATGGTATTTTTTTCTTCATTCGTCTTTGGATGAAAAACGACATATTTCACATCTGGCATGAATGGAAAAAAGAAAACGCTCATCTGCCTGAAAGCATATTGCAGTTCGAAAAAAATTAGGTGATTTAGTAACATAGTCTAACATAAATTTATTACATTAGGGTCTTGAACGCAATTAGTTTGTTTCGTGTTCAAAGGCTATGGCACAGAGAAATTTAGAATGTTACTTCACCCACTGTACTAACAGTAAACATTTATGTTTCATGAAACTTTCTTCAAAAATATTAAACACGCAATTCTTCATGCAAAATGGACTAAGGCAGGATCTATTTCAAAAAATTATCATTCGTAAAGAACTGGGTGTTTACGAGTGTTTTTAAATATGTTTCTTTTACGAACTGACCATTTCTAAAGGTGCACAGTCAATCTTGTGACGAGATATTCTTAACGTTTTCAAGTCTTTAAGTCGGATTTTTAAATAGCTGAACACTGTTTATATCTCCCCCATCCCCCTTTAGTTTTCACCCTGTTATTATTATAAACTCTTTTAGAATCTGGTCTGAAAGCCTGGTTTTACTCTAGTATTTATTACAATACTAGTGTGTCCTGAACACCGATAAATTACCATCCCAGAAAACAACTGCTAGTACGAGTGATAAAAGGTTTGCCCTAATTTAACCCTGTACGGTCTAATAAATCTGTTACCTACAGTTTACAGCGGATCCGAACGGTTTGGGCCAACTTCGATGCCAGCGTAAGACCAACTTAGGCAATAAGTTTAGACCTCTCTGATACAGAGTACGAATTGAACATTTTCTCCAGGGGGTATATTTGAAAAAAAAAAAAAAAAACATTTTCTCCAGAGGGTATATTTGAAAAAAAACATTCTCCAGGGGAGGACATTTGAACAGGAAAAAAAAAAAAAAGGAGTGAAGGTGTAAATGCTCCTTTCACATAATATATTAGACATTACATGACATATGCAATCGCCAACTTGCCTGGGAAATGACTTAAATTCGAACAAAGTCGATCCCAGATTTTCTATGCGCATATATTCCTGCGTATATCGATTCTACGTCTACCCTCAAATTCGGCTCGCGGCAGAGCAGCGCTTGTTCGTTCATTTCGCAGTCTTCTTTTGAAACCCGACCCTAGTTACAGAATGAGAAGTGGCACCAGGCATGTGTATATCTATTTAAAAGGGGTGTTTGTAACTTGCTCCTTTGTCTAGTAAACAAAAGAAGAATTTCTATTCTCAATACTTAAAATCGTTAGGCACTGATGAACTTGACAGATAAATGTAACATTTTTCCAGCATGGGATAAATAGCATCCCTAGCAGGGATCAATTAATATTTCTCTAGCCAGGGATATTACATTCTTCAGCCGGGATATTACAGTCGTCATCATTTCAGGGGGCGTCCCCGCCCCCCTTCAATTCGCACCCTGCTCTGATATAATATATATAATTATAATATGTATATTATTGCCGACCACTGCTCTAGATTTCTAGGTTTAGCAGGTCTACTGGGACTCCCTGGAATAGTTCTCCGAAATGTAAGGTTAGGTAATTTCATATTCCACATTCAGATTTGCCCAGTAAGAGTCTATAGGTCACCACAGATTTTACATTCGCATCGCAAACACGATGATCTTTCAATCTGTGTTCAAATCAAAGTTCATGAGTTAAACAGAATTTCATTTATAATTCACTAAATAATTTGCTAGAGAAATCTCTGTTACAATTATTAATATTTATGTATCCTTTTCTTAAATTGAAATGTTTTCATACCTTGAAAAGTGGTTTAGTTAAATTTGAAACGTTCAGTTTCAATTCTATTTCTAACTAAAAAGAAATTTTCGTGATTTTAGACTTCTCAAAATTAAGTTTTTATGTTTGAATTTCTTTTTCTACATTTTAAAAGCATTAATAAATTTATTTGTTAGTTTTCTCTCACGTTCTTGTCAAATATTTACAAATTATTTGCCTGCTCTCGTGAAATGGTGAAACAAACGGTGATTTTAGCTTTTAATGACTTGCTGGCTTAAAAAAAAAAAATACAAAACACATTTTCTCGACGGAACTTGAGGGAAGAAGTATTAGAAACCACCATTAAAAATGTCTTTTTTTTTTTTTTCATTTAATGATTGTTTCCATAGAGTACACGTGATTTCGTCAACTGATGACTTTTGTACATATTTTATATTTTCCCCCAATTTGAAAACACTAAATGTTTTAAAGCTAAAATTTTATTTGAATGTTTTTTTACTCAGTGAACATGTGATCGTTGTATATTTGCTTTGTGAGGTATAATGTACTTGAATCACTGTCTTTGTGCGGGATTTCATAATTAACTTTAAAATTTGAAGGGTTATTTTATTGTGAATGTGAGAATATTTCGCATTTCTTTTAAGATTTTTTTCATTTTCATAAGAGTTGTAGGCTGTGCGTTTTACGGTCAGTCTTTGTACCATATATAATAAAACAGAGTCGGGCGTAAATTATTAAACCATAAAAAGTATTTTTAGTCGTTACACAAACATGTGGAGTTCTTCGGACTTCCTTCTTGTCAATCGATGTTTAGTCAAATTTTCAAACACGCATTCATGACGTAATTTTTTTTTTTTGGTAAACATTGTACAGCTGCGGAAAAAAAGCTCACTCACTCTTTATTCGGCAAACCATTCGTTTACAAATAACATATACTTTAATCTGGTATTCTTAAAATTTATCTTCTTTCTAATAACTTCTTTTTTTTTTTTTTAAGTAGCGACTTGCTATTTTGACTTCATTTAAACGGAAGAAAACCTTCATATTATCTTAAATATAAATTTTCACGAATATTCTACGATAATATCCGGATGTATTGTAAATTTCTATTATTGCGCGATTTTAAGGGGTTATCTTCGAATTGAGAACAGTATATAACAAGTTCATTTGAAGATGAACAAGTTCATTTTCTAGACTAAAAATACACATTATTTAGAAGAAAAATAATGTTTCTAGTCTTAAAGATTTTTGTTTTGAGAATATAAAAAAATATTGTTCTTTCCGCCTAATTTCAGATCAGCAACGTAAAATTTGAATTTTCAAAACGAATACATTATAGATATTGTATAATAAACAAACTTCCTTTTACTGATATAACTTTTGAGAAAACATTTTATGTTTGAAATAACGATTTTGATGATTTGCATAAGTTGTTAATTACATTGCGAACCGAAAATATCTACTTTAACTACAGTTTCAATTTAACTAACGTAACAAGGTACGTACGTTACTTATGGTTTATTTACAACTAAAGAACTTTTTAATATTACTAATTGTCAGGCAGTGGTCGAAATTCAACCATAAAGCATTAATTTTTTTTTAATTTGAGTGTGAATAAAGTTCTTCTGTCAAAGAATATGTCTCACCATTCCATATACACTGGGACCTACTAAAGTGACCTCCTTGGCTAAGAGACTATCTGTCTTTAGGGACCACTTTTCTACAATTTCAAATTACAACCACCACACTTTTCTGTGAAGACGGTGTTTTTGTAAAAACTCTCATATTTTGCTAAATACAAAGACAGCTCCAGCGAATGGGTCATAGGGTCATCTCCCTCAACCGACCTTGGATTTCACGCATTCAGTTTGCATTTTGAACAATTTAAGCTAATCTAAAAAGTCTAGTGGACCCCTCCAAAAATTCAACCTGGAAGTATCCTCGGCTAAAGGCCCATTATGTTTGGAGTTATAAAATCTTAAAAAGTCGAATGATTCAAGTCTACTTGCTGAGGCGTACCACTGACCATATAGGAAACCTTATTGCCTCAATAAATTTGCCCTCTTTTCGAATGATTGTCCTTGAGATTTATTTACTATCATCGCAAATGCAGGTATATTTGGAAATTAAGTTTTTTGTAAGGACATGGTAAAATGGTACCAGAATATTTTCTAAGTGGAATTAAAATTCTTTTATTGCCTGCGGTTCCAGTTCAAACTTCGCAATCAATAGTATTACTCAGTGAACATACGATGTATAAACTTGATGCGCATTCCTGTTCCATGGACTAATGCTTCCTTTGTATTTAAGTTTCTTATTAGTATAATGATGCAATTTACTAACTTACGTGGTGACAAACTCTGTTATTTTTCTGTTAGCCAGGTGCAAATCCTGCCAACTGCTTTTTCTGGGAAACGTTTAAAGACTACTTCTGAAACACTGTCTTTCCCCCACCCCCCACCCCCCCAAAAAAGGCGGAAATTTTAATCCGTATACAAAATAGTATTTAGATACAGAATTAAATAAATACAAAAATATCACTATACTAAAAAGAAATTTGTATGCTTCTGGGTCACATAATGGGGAATTTCTGAAAACGTGTGGAATTGAATAAAAATACGAAATTAAATTAAACTTCGAAAATACGGAAAGGGATAAACAACTATGTACTGGAAATCGCTTTAGGTTTGTACGAATTTCATGCAGATCACAATTATTTGGCATTTTTCACTTGCTCCCGGCTAACCGAAAAGAAAAGAAAAAAAACATTCACAGTCAAAGAATTAACAAACTCTACTGGATAGTTATTGATTTAACTGTCATCAGAGCAAATTATTTAATCGTAGCTACGGTGATATGTTCTCTATTCATCAGATATTCGACAGGGGCGGATCCAGAAATTACTCAAGGAGGGGGGGGGATTTTGTACCTGAAACAGAGAGGTAGAATGCGCGAAATCATTTTATAATTAATTAATATAATCAATTATACCAATTAATGTAATTAATTATTTTATTGATAAAATCTATATATGAGCGATGATTAAAAAGGACAGGGAGTAGTACCCGCAATACACCTCTTAGAAAAAGGCTACATAATTTTCATTATACTTTCATAATATATTTTAACAGATTATAACAGATTTTTGGACTTCGCTCAGGAGGGGGCGATCGCCCCCACCGCCCTCCCCTTGGATCTGCGCCTGATATTCGATTATGCCAACATTAATAAAAGTTCAATCATCATTTTTAGGTTCTATTATAGCTGACTTCAATATGTTATCTGAGAGTATGTTTTCGGAAATATTTCCATACACTTCATTAATAATATTATTTTCACTCTCTCTTAATTGCTGAGGTATTTCTTCAATAATATTTTTGGAGAAAATTTGCTTTAGCATACTGCCTGGCGGGAGGTTATGAAGAAATTGTCGAATTGGCGAGTTTCTGTGTAGCGTCTCTTGGATTCCGACCTGCCCGGAACGAATAGTAAATATTATTCTCTCCTCCAAGGTTTTTCTACAGCTTTTAAACATGGAATTTACAACACTTCGCACACTTATCGCCGTCTAAAAAAAAGTCGCGAAGCACATTGCTAAAGCACATTTTAGTCATTGGCGTATCACCAAACTGGGGACTAATTCCACTTTTTGTAAATTTTGTTGTAATACTATAACCCTACAGTACTGCTGAAACTAAGTGTTGTTATTTCAAAATTGGCACAACAATGGAACCATCGCCCGACTTGGCGCGAAATACTGCGTGCCAAATTACTTCTCTAATTTTTTACCGTGCATTAGCATACTACACAAAAATTTTAACATTCGCACAAAAAATTCCATACGAACTTTCACTGTGCCGAATTTCACGGTCATCGGTTCATGCAGTGCGCTGCAAAAGGGACATTAAGATTTTGCTTAGCGTATTTATATATACATAGATTTTATCTGACGGTTTTCTAATCAATTGTCCTTTAAGTTCGCATATTAAAATATTAGGGTTAAAATTGATTACATAGTATTACAAAATAAAATATTGTTGTTATATTGTGTTAATAAACCATTGAATATTTTAGAGTTTTATTAATATATCGAAATTTTTCATCTTAAAATGTAGTTTACTTTAATTATAACATTATTGATCTTATGATAATTGAATAATAAGACAGTGGTATTTCTGTAAACGGGCTTACTTTTCTTGTAAAACTTTCTCACATACATATGAACGCTTTCTAATTTATTTTGAAATTGTTATTGAGTGTTTTGAAGGTTTTCTTAGACAAGTCAAATGTTGCCAGAAAAGAAACATTGCCAAAAGTTCAGATGCTGTTCTCTGCTTATCTGACCAATATGAACATGCAAGTTAGCAATAGCAGAAGTTGAAGAATGATTTCATGTAAAATAGGGAAATAAATGTGCAATCTTCATGTAATAAACATACAAAATATAGTCTCTAATGTTATTTTATAAAAACAAAACGGTGATATATCGACAAAACGAAATAAACATGACTAAAACACCATAACACTTTACCAATCTGTAATTTATTTACTTCAAAATTTACTAGTTTTAATATCTCTAACATTTACTATTTTTGTGAAAAATAAACCTAATTTACACAATATTTCTATTCTAAAGGTAACTTTTGAAAGCTTATCACTCTATAAATTGATGTACGGCCTCATGAAGATAGGACATTTTAATATAAAATCAACTACTGAACGTAAAAATTTAAAATTTGCACAGCCATGGGAAATTATTTTCTGCATCTATTTTCATCGAAATTTGGTTAGGTCGCTTTTCATATGTTTTTCGAGTGTTAATTTAATAATGCATAACTCATATTAATATTTTATTAAAAAAATCATAATATTAAATTATGTTTGGGACTTTTAGTTTTATTAGTACGAACAAAAATAAGTTTCTTAATATCAATAAATGAGATATGAATTAAAGCATGAAAAACTATTTTAACCTAAGGGGAGGGAAATTTTGGAAACTCACAACTTTTAATTTAAATGTATTTATAAATTAGTATCCTTTGTTAAAATGAGCTATATTTTTGAAACATGAAATGAAATCTAGTTGTTGCATTGGGAAAAAATAAGTTTGGTGTGTATTTAAATATGAAGATGGTCCCTTATGGAAGTATAATTTATAGCAAATTAAAGTGTATTTTATTCGTTGGTGATTGGTATGTGTAGTTCTGTTGTACGGCGAGCGGCGGGCGAATAAAGGTCAAATGGGTCTTTCTTTTTCGCAACAATTGATTGTTTGAAGATGACTGAAGCGTGAAGGTCCAGGTTTTTAGCCTACTTCGTGGCTGTCGATCTAACGGTCTGGAGTTTTGGGTGGTTTTCTCCAGATGTAACGTGAATACGCGTTAGAACCACTTAGATAGTTCTCCACCCAATGCATTCCCCATCTGTCAAACAGCCCTCGAGAGTAGTTTTGCCTTAACCAACACAAACAAACAAACGTTTGCTTAAATGTATGAAACAAATTCAATCTTCAATTGAATTTTCATTAGAATCTAACAAAATTATGTGTTGAGTATTCTTTTGAATATTCTTTAACAGATATATTATAAAGTTCATAATCAAGCTGTCTGTCTTTTGCTAGTGTCAGTAATTAAACTAATCCTTTACCTCAAACTCATTACCTTTCCATTGTTGTTTTAACAAACTATCAAAAAAACTGTGAGAACTTAGGAATGACCAGGATTATATTCAATTAATGCTAGCTTAAGATTATACTTGTTCAGTCAGCTTCGCCGGATTTAAATTTTGCAACTTTTCTAGAGCTGGTAACCCTAATCTTTGATATTTGTCATCTTCGGCCGTTAAAGCTATTAAAAAGCATTGGTAAAGGTAGGAACCCACTGGAAAAGTCTGACCAAAACTGCCGTAAAGTCGCAGAAGACTCCCATACTTGGAGATTTAGCGAGACCAAGTCAAAACTCCTTTGAAATTGGAGGCAATTTCCTCTCCGGAAGCATATCTCTGCAGGAAAGAAAACGACCTCGCTCGTAAAAAGCAGTTAAAGCCCAATAAAAGCACCCATTTTGCATTGTTGCTATCTCCGAGGAACAGCAAAACTTGAAAAATCAGAGCTGTTCCACTTGGTTTTCGGAAAAGGCAATGGGCACCGACCTTAATACTATCCAGCTTATCTGATGGGCCCGCTGTTAAGTACGTCCCTTGCCCGATAGAAAAGTGACACAATTCCAGAAAATTCCTCTTGTACACTAATAGGTCTTTTCTAGTCGCACTGTACCCTAGTCCACTACACTTATGGATACTGTTTCTATAGCAAAATAAACATAAATTAGACCTATTAGCATAACAATACACAATGAGTTTTTGAGTTGTCACTTTTCTTGTGGAAAAGTGACCTCATGACCCTAGGCATAAGTATCATTTCGTATTATAAAAAACTGTTTTTGCCTGAAAACATGAATGCACAATTACTGATTTCTAAAATTAACGAAAACTTTGTATGGTGGGTAACGCACGGTACTACGGTTTCGGGTTCAACTCCCGGCGGTTGGGGTTCGATTCCCGATTGGGCGTGGCTGTCCTTCTGTCCGCCCCTTCATAGGGGCGACGTTGGTCCACCTACTAGGTGCCCCCACAGTAAAGAAACCAACTCCGGCCTTAGTAATGACTAATGCCTCCAAGGCAGAGGCCCACCTTGGGGGGAGGGGGGGAATAACAAAAACTTGTTAACTTATTGGATTTTATTTTTCAGTAAATTTTTAACTTCAATTAGTAGAGACATTTCTTAAAATGCATTTTATTCCACACCCTTTCTGAATACTTTTTATTTTTATTTAGATAATTTATTAAAAATACTTCTCATTACATTTATTGTCCATTAAATAGGTACTTCATATATATTTCTCTTTAAAGTTCATGCACAATTCATAAATATTACAATGTTTCTGGTGCACTTCGCCTCTTAGCATTTCTCCTGTAACTGTTTGTGAGACATTGTTTCACAAGCTGTATGCTGTGAGCTTCAGCTAGCCCTTGTAAATTTTAATCAGGCCCGGATACGTCCTCTGCGAAGCCGGGAAATTTTCCTTGTGGGCCAGTCACTTTCATATATATATACACACTACACACATAAAATTTGCTTGTATGTATGTTCAGAATAAAATGTAAGTGCGCGGCCGATAACAAATATTTATCGGGCCGGTGTTATCCGTTGTATTTGGCTCTGCTTTTAAGCAATGGCACTAGACGTAAACTATTAAATCTTAGAAATTATTTCTGAAGTCGTTGCACCAGCATCCCGTAAACGACTGCATTAAAACAGAAGAGGTGTACCGTTTTCTTGCCTTCTAAATTATCCAAATTCAGTTCCATTCGGCTTTTCTCCCTTCTCTCTTGGGACTTAAGCCAACGAAACGGTAGAGAATTTCCTACGGCAATCTTCTGGCTTGTAAACGTGTCATTAGCGAAAGGCATTCCATTGGCTTATCTGAAACTGAGAAAATATTATTAACAATGTATTTTGATACTTCATATGAATTTTTTACTCCTGCGTATTAAGCACACAAATACAATATGAAACTCTCTTTCTCATATAAGTGTATAGATATAGATACTTTTAAAGGTATAATCGTCGCATATTTTTTTTTTCTAAAATAAAGGGGCTTTCATTATTCTTTTTGCATCACTGGGGGAAAATGTTCAAATATCCTTCAAATCCCTGAAAAAATTCTAAACCCTGATGTAACCCGTTTGCTGTGCCCAGGTTTTCTACCCTGCACTTGTTGTGTTTGAAGTCACTAAGAGGTCCAACATTGCTCGTACGGTAGGATTGAACAGGTTAAATCTTGGTTCAAGAGAGGGCTGAATCCCACAGCCTTTCTTTTGTACGCCGCTGCTTTTGTCAAAAGTTAACTGATCCAAGAAGTACTAAATGTGTATATATATACCGTATATATCCCGGCGCATAACACGCATAAGTAAATTTATAGGATATGTCAAGAAATTTATTTTATGTTTTATATTCGGTGTATAACCCGCATACGAAAAAATAAGGTGATTTTTGAAGTTGAAAGTGCGTGTTATACGCCGAGATATACCGGTATGAAAAATACTATGGTCACATGATATTCGAGGGCAGGGATGGACGCCAGACGAAAATTAGACCTATCGCGTCTAGCTAAACGGCCGTAAAGTTTTGTCTCGTCTCGCAACGCAAAATCCTTATTTTGTAATGTTGAAAATGTTTGGTGGGTTTTTGAAATTTCACAATAGGTTTTACTATTCTGCCGAGGAAAGAGGAGTTTGACAGGGTTCTCACGAGGCAATTTTCCCCATTTCACCAAAAGTGGCACTTGTTCCTTTCACGTAAAGTTCAGTGACTTCCTGAAATCATGGAACGAAAGTCTTTGATTTTATTCCACACATGCGGATATAAAAGCTCAATGAAAGCCTGCACGCAAACACGCGAATCCAATCTGTCTGCTAACTGGACTTGAATTGATACTCCCATTAATGCTTAGCACGTTCGAAGCCGATTTTGAAGACATGGGGTCCGGGCACTGACGTGTTTTATTGAGTCTGTGGTAGAAAATTGAAGTATGATTTTTATTCTTTTTAATTAATTCGTTTTACTTTTATGTTTTACCCTTTCCCCCACCTCATACACACACATACATACATACGAAGAAGTTTTTAAATGTCTCATGGTTGGTCACGAATAGATATGGTTATTAAAAATTTAACAGTCCAACGCGGAGAATGATTATGGACGTTTTTTCACCGTTCACTGGTTATCAGAGCCGGTTCTAGGGTGAAGCGAACTGTGCGACCGCACCGGGCGCCATCTCTATGGGGGCGCCAAAATACCTCACTATATAATATATCTATATTTGAGTGTCCATATATTGTTGAAATTCCTCGTTCCTCGCCCAGTGGTTAAGGCGTTGGACTCGTAACCGGAAGGTTGTGGGTTCGATACCGGCGTACCACTAAAGAAAACCGTGTACATGCGGTGTACGTGCACGTTAAATCCGTGGTTCCGAAAGTCCTCTTGGCGGTCGCTAGCAGTTTTCGAGGGGTGCCAATATTCAGAAAGCGCCCCCCCCACCTTCTGATGAGGTTCCAAATTGTGGCGGGAAATTCCGGGAAGGACGTATATGTAGCTCTAAGCGACATACTCAGTGACGCGAGCTGTCCTCTCCTGGCAAATAAATAGTGACGTGTGTGTGGGGGGGCGCATTTTTGTACTTCGCACCATTTAGAAAAATGCCTAGGATCGCATTGCGCACCAGTGACTGCCTTTAAAAAAATGTCTATTTAAAATTCCTTGTTCTTGTGTTTAATTTCGTTCTCTATGCCTGAAACTCTAATAAATAATCCTTCCTGTGAAATCTCGATGCACGCACCCGGTTCAAAAAATTACTCATGCATTCACAAAATGTTGATTCCCTTTAAGTGCAAATATCTATTCCACAGGAGTGGCATCATGGTTGATATCTACCAGTAGACTGAAAAGTGGTGCTTTTATATTAGAATGGTACAAACTAAAGATGCAGCTAATATTCGCGCCTACTCTCAACTGTGCGGCATTACTTACTTTAGAACTCGTGCTGTGGCACTATTCGCAGATTGCCAAACACGAGTTATCTCGTAGGTGTCTACTAGTGTATACCAGCTAGCTTTCCCAGCACGAGTTTTCTCGTGGTCGGCTGTTAGCTTGCCAAACTTGAAAAGGGCTTTTAACATTTAACACATGCTTTAACACTTAATACATGCCGCTGTGCTTTTTAACACATCATGAATTACACTTAGTGCATTTTAATACAAATGTTACTCATTTTGTTTTTCCGTGCTCTAATTCACATATATATCAATTTCTACGCAATGTATGTGTTATTGCTATGTACTTGTCCCATAGTCTGTATCGAAAAATTTTGCAGGAGCAAACAAAAGAAAACAGTACATTACGCGCTTCATGGGCAGCCACTGTTTAAAGTGTATTTGAGAGATATTCATGTATTTCAAACAAAATTAATGTAGGATATTAAGGTTTACAAAGAAATGTTCGCCATTGAAAACGGTTTGAAAATGGTGAAAAAATCCTCTTACTATACATTACGGTACTTAGTTGTTTAGATATTAACCCATTTGTGCCCAGATATTTTTGCGACTTTCTTCGATTTTTGATGATGCCAGCAATTATTGAAAAAATTTCTGATGTCAGCTTCTTGAACAAGGGATGATTTCTTTAAAAATCATTATATATAAAAATTGAAATGTCAACATCCTACTTGGTCATGTTACAATATTTTGTGGAGTAGAGGTTCAATACTCGTAAATAAAGGCTAAGAAAAATAAACAACGTTTTCGACTGATAGCGAAAATGCCTTCCCTAAAAAGGGACATTAGGCATAAATGGGTTAATCCATTTCAAGCATAATATAATAAGTATATAGACGTTTAATAACAGCGTACATTTAAAGGACTGAAATAACCTTTAAAGTTCTTTTCTTTCCCTGACCCTGTATTTTGTAAAAAGCCTCAAATATGTCCTCTGTGTTAATCATTTTTAATACAGATTGTACCATCCCCGAAAACGGTTAAGTATCAATTTCTCGTGATTCATCTTCATCCCATGGCTTTGTATCCCTCGGATAATGAAAATTAGTTTTTTTTCTTCTGTTTTATTTATTCGTTTGAACGCAGAAATGGAACTTAAAGTCTGTTGGAGCAGGATCAGGTAAGTACAGAAGATGGACAAGAGCTGCAACTCTTAAGATTAAAAAAAGGAGAGGACAGACCCTCATCTTGCATGTTCTATCAACATACAAAATCATATGACCGTATTCTCTGTTTCATACCGAATGTTTTTGTCCGTAGGTTTCGGAAACTTTACATTCGATTCATTATTATATCATAACAAATAAGTTCATCTGAAATATGATAAATGTACAGTTACACAGGAAGTTTGATAACTAGCAATCAACGGACTGAGGTTCAACTGAAAATATAATTCCTCACACACAAATTATGCTTTATTTATACGCAGTTTGAATATCTCGTTACAAGTCGCTTTTCAGGAGACGATTATATTTGTCATTGTGTAAGACTTTTTGAAAGAGAAATTTAATGGTGGAAGTCGAGGTCAAACAAATAAGCAATTGCCATTGACTTGTGCATATTTTTTTTTTCTTCGAGCAGGAAGAGACTTTTTTAAAGGCAAAGTACACATTTTCGTGGATGCTAAATGAACATACAAATATTTCATATCGTAGTAGCCTCGGTCTGCTACATGTACTATTATTTTCTTTTTGCGTTGGGGAGGTAAATAATGAATGTTCCTTGTTTATTGAAGAAAAGTAAACATAGCATATAAGTAAATGTTAAAACAATAAAAAAAAGTAAAAAGACGTGTTTTGTGAACTCTAGTTTCAACATACTGTTGTTCACCATCCAAGCATAGATAAGTGTTTTAAGCATCTTACAAACTATAGAGGAAATATATTCAGTACGTGCACATGCACGTGCTGATTTTTTTTTTCTATGTTAATGGATTTTTTTAAGAGGATCGTATACAAATCTAAAAGTGTCACTCCGAAAAATAACGAGATTTTTTCGGGGTAGTCTTTATCTTATTTTGAAAATTTTCTCAGTTTAGATTAACCACTTATCTAATAGATAAAGAATCAAAGCGTGTAATCTTCTTTTTGGGATACCCTGTATATAAAAGAGAATACAAAATAGTATCTGTTTACAAACTGTACTAGACAAATTTTCGAATGAAAAAAAAATGCAATCTATAATGTTTTGTGTGGTATTATGTTTATAAAATAATTACATTAATTATGTTATTTATAATCTTGAAATGAATGATTTGTGAACTGATTATTAATAAATTTCGGGGTTTGTTTGCTTTTCTATACCAGGAGAATTAGAAATCTAATAATACTTACAATTCAATGCAAATTGATCAACATTATCCTAAAATTAGTTTACCTCTCAATAGATTCTTTAAACATTTTATCTTCAGACTGTAACGCTGTTCCAGAAATGGTGATTTGGATATCATTAACAATTTTTTTCTGTTCAATTTATCAAGCTCTTTTGTCCTCTTACAAAAGACTGGTTGTGTGCTCAGTTCATCAATGTCTTGCTCCCTGAAATAATGACAAAGTAAGAGTGTCAGTCTCGTCATTGACCTTCATTAAGTTCAATGATTCTGACGACTTGTATCTCCGTTTATTATTTTTTCGTCAGTGAGAAATAACATCTCAAAAAAAGGATAAGATTTTGTTCAGTTTATATTTTAATTTTGTTGGAAAAAGTTACAGTAATTGACGTTAAAAATAAATTGAAATAGTCGTTACAAACTTATTTTTTAAGTAGCATATTATAGGTATGATTTCGAGGATGCAGAGAGTGACAGCTTTTCTAAAACTTCTGTTTTCAGTGCTTGTTTTACATTGGTGTGCAAAAGTTACGGATGAGGTATTTCTTCAGTGCAGTGCAGCGTAGCGCAGCCCATCAGTATATAAAATCGGTAAAATTGGACCAGTAGCATCTTCAGCATGTAGGAATATGCAAAAGGTGAACAAAAGCTTGAAAAAATAAATAGAAAAAATAAAAGAAAGAATTCCAATTTGCTCATTTTTGCACGCCAGTGTACTTTTTAATCGCCGAAAACATCGCCTATTCGACAGATATTGCTACTGATATGCATTCTTCGCCTATACTGAAGGATCTGCGCATACAAAAAAAAAAGCCCTTTTTAAACCACTTAAAAAATGTGAATTGAAAATCTTGCCTTTTCATTTAAGAAAATGAAATTATATATTTAAAACAAAAGTTGACATCTTTCGACAGTTTGTGAGCAAAAGATCAGTGCCTAACTTCAGCCATTTTGTTTTTACTAAATAAATTTTGTCATGAAAATAAGGCAACAGAATTCAGTCATGCGAGTTATCCTTTCTTGGAGAACAAGGTGTTGTCTTTATATTTAAATCCTCACCAGCATTTTTTTTTTTTTTTTTTGCATAGCTTAGTTTTTACGCCATAATTTGAAATTTCAGCTAAATTTATCAGATTATTCCAAATTTCAAAATGTTCAGTTGAAACGTTATACACTTCACAACACCTGGGGCTTCGCGAGGTGTATAAGGGTTCACAAAAATAATGTACTAGTATACACAATGTCTACACCATTGATACACCAATTTATTTCGGTTTTAGAAGAAGTTCGCTGGAAGTAAAAAGTTGGGAACCACTGACGTAGATGATACCTATCCTTTAATATAAATTCGTAGCTTCACACTGGCGGATAATTCATCGTTTTTAGATTCCAGGAAAAAAAAAATTGCTTCTGAAAAAGGGAAATGAAACCCAAACATTTCAGCAATTGATTTCCCAGCAGACGATATTTTGAATTATGGTAAAAAAAGCTTTTTTGGAGTTGAAAATTGCGAAAAATAACTGAAAATCAAGAAACGGGAGGATTTTCAAGTTTTCAATGTAGCCAAATGTTGTCTTTTTTTTTTTTTTCAATGATTGTCTTTGTGTCTTTAAAATTCCTTACCGCTCAGTCTAGTCCAGTGATTTCCAAACTTTTTCTCCTTCCGAACCCCATCGAAACTCCGAAAGAAATTGGCGGATCCCTTGTATATTCGCTATGTACTAGTATATTATTTTCGCGAATCCTTTTATACACATCGCACAAACCACTAGCTGCAAACCGATGATCTAGTGGTTTAGGTGTAAAAGTTGAATATACATATATACTTACATACGTTCATTTTTAATTCTGTAGAAATTATTATTCATGTTTGCTTGATACTCCAACTCTTATTCACAAGTTAAGTTTTTTATATGCACTATAAAATTCTGAACATAGTTTGCTATTATTGGAATTTTTAATAAAATTTTCATATAAATTATGATGTTAGCATTTAAGAAATAAAAAATCTGGAGTGACTCCACTCGACTTTCCGAACACTTAATATTTACCAAGCGTTTAAATAAATTTAATTCAACTCAATCGGATCTAGTGTTCAGGCACTAGATCACTTAAAGCGATTTAAGTGTATAGGCCGCAATGTATAAGAATACTTTTTTGTAGATCTGTAAAAAACTGTAGGACGTACACTTGCTAAAATCTATGCAGTATGTAAGACAGTGACCTTTAATATGCGTACCTAATTTGATGTCAATCGAATGCACCATTTAGACACTAGCTCATGATTTGCGTCCTAAGTCGTAATACAGGGTGGTTATTAATTAACGTGAGGTGTTCAGAGCCCTCTAGCGAGTAAAGTATTGGACGAAACCTAACCAAATTTGATGAGCATGCATAGTAGACCATGGATTTGGATTAAAAAAAAATAGTTCCAAAATTTGCCACTGGGGCAATTTTGGCGCTGTAAAAGTGCCCCAGAGGTCCCCCGATCTCAATCCTTGCGATTTTTGGTTGTGGGGATTTCTTAAAGGTGTTGTTTATCAAGGACATGTCTCCGATATCGCAACCTAAAGGATCGAATAACATTACACGTGAGGCAAATCAACTCTGATATGCTGTAGAGATGAGACGGGCTCAGCCCGAGCCCGAAAGCCCGAGCCCGAGCCCGGGCCCGACTCGGGCTCGGGCTCTGTAATTCACGATTGCGTTCGGGCTCGGGCGGGCTCGGGCTCGTGAAAAATTTCTCCTTTGTTGAACATACGCCTTGAAACAGATTTTAAAAAGTGATTCATGGGATAAATAGACGTACTTATTTCAAAAAATAGCAGCACGAGGGACTAGAAGGTGTGTGAAGCTCCAAAATTTATTGTATCCTATTAATAAAGTAGTTAATTTTATTTGTCTTTAGCTGAAATTTCGGGCTCGGGCGGGCGCGGGCTCCAACTTTAATAATATTGCTCGGGCTCGGGCGGGCTCGGATTAAAAGTCTTCGGGCTCGGGCGGGCTCGGGCTTCAAAAAATGAGCCCGAACTCATCTCTAATATGCTGCTAGCGGCAGTAGAAAATGTTGTGCATCGTATGCAGTTCTTGGAATTTACCAATGGTGCGCATATTGAATCAAATTTGTAAGTAAAATTGATTTTTGCTGTTTTGTTTGTCAATTAACCATTAAATATTTACGCTAATACACTTTTGCAGTGTCAAAATTGCCCCAGTGGCAAATTTTGGAACTTTTTTTTTTAAAATCAAAATCCCATGGTCTACTATGCATGCTCATCAAATTTGGTTAGGTTTCGTCCAATACTTTACTCGCTAGAGGGCTCTGAACACCTCACGTTAATTAATAACCACCCTGTATATAGAGATTACTTTTTTCAAGTCTGTGAACAAACTATCAGCTGTACACATGCGAAAATCTATGCAGGTCATGAGACCTTAACCTATAATATGCATACCCAATATGAATTCAGTCGAATGCACCCTATGGATACTAGCGCACTTAGAAGAATTTCCGTTCGTAGGCTATAATGTTAAAGAAAACTCCTTTGTTGCCCTGTCAAAGAACTATAAGTGCTATACATAGCAAAATGTATGCAGGTTGTGTGACGGTGACCTATAATATAGATACCCAATTTGAACTTTTTTCGAATGCACCGTTTAGATACTAGTTCATTTCAAATGATTTGTGTCCACAGGGCGTAATGTATAAGAATTATTTTTTGCAAGCCCATGAACAAATTATCAGCCTTACACGCACTAAAATCTATGCAGATCGTTTGACCATGGCCTTTTATATACATGCTTAATTTGTGCTCAATCGAATGAACCGTTTAGACGCTAGCGCACTTTCAAGAATTTCCGTCCATTGGCCATAATGTAAAAGAAATTATTTTCGTAGCACTGTAAAAAAAAACTATAAGTCCTGTACACACCAAAATCAATACCAGTCTTGCGACGGTGGTTTATAACATATATACCAAATTTGAGCTCAATCGAATGCAACATTTAGGAGCTATCGTGTTCACTCACTCACTCACACACACACACACACACACACCTCGTAAAAATAGCATAAATGATGTCTGAGACCTCAAAACGTGTAAATACATCAAAATCTCGATGTTGAATTTTTTCATGATTACAATACTTTCCTTAAATGGTACATGTTCGGAAAGTAAAAATATGTAGCAATCTAGAACAGTCTAAGGTTGAAATCGAACAGAATGTTCATGCCATTCAGTTTAGAGGCTACATATCAGTTTGTAAAATGCTTAATTTGTTGAAAGATTGTTAACTTTTTATTTCGAAAAAATTCTTTAACAGTTGGAACAGCTCTTAAAAGTTTTATACAAATCGTTGCATTTTCAGTAAAAAGTGTGAATTTCAGTGACAGAAACTGGTGGGTAAAAGAAATTAATATGACATGAAATTTGTCAAATGGAAATTTGACAAATTTCATATCATTTTGAAATGAAGTCGTCACATTTTATAATCTTAGTTTTACACCAGAAAATCGTAAAGCAATAGCCTTTATCAAAATTTGTATGGTTGTGTACATGATGACCCAAAATACGCGCATACCCTCCATTTCTGTTTCTAACGCATATTTTCTAAGTTCTGGAACATTATAAGTTCTGAAAATTGTTAGAACCTTACCAACACTGTTAAAGATCACAACCTATTATATACTGTAACATTATTATCCACGGATTCATACCGGGGAGAAAACCAAGAACCAAGCCGATTTCTGAAAACGGAAGCAAGTTTCATCACCCAGAAATCTGTAGAACAATTTCTACGCACAGATCCTAAATACTTTGCCAAACAATGGCTGATGCAGGGTGTTCACTAAATGACTGATCTATTTTGATTGCAAAAATACGGGTTGAGAAAAAAATGCGCCGTTTGCTTCATTGTTATTAGAAAAGCAATAAATTTTTGAAAAATACATTCGGCTTAAATAGTTACAAATTTCACCACTTAGTGGCGCTGACGGCTCAAAAATTAAATAAGCAATACTTTCAATAGAGCCGCCCTTTGCAGCAATAATGTGGCGTAGTCTCAAAACAAAATTTGCACATCCGCGTGACCAGTCCCGCAACTACACTTTATATCACCCGGGGCAAACCTTAATTTTTGCCCTCCTCGAAGCAAAGCGCCCGGGCAAACATGAATTCTGGCATTCTTTTCTTTGGAAGAATGACTGATTTTGGTGCCCTCTCATCACAGTCCCCGGGCACGGGCCCCGTTTGCCCCCCTCTAGTTGCGTCGCTATGAGTGACAATGAGTGATGTCTCAGTCGAATTGGACTGACATGCATTACAGACGTAAAGTTCAAAGTCGGCAAGATTCGTTGGTTTTTCTGGTACATCTTCTCTTTCTAGTGTCCCCACAGGAAGAACCAAAAGAAGATCATGCCATGTTATTGCTGCAAAGGGCGGCTATATTTAAAATGGTGTTGTTGCTAAGTTTTTCATCCTCCAGCGCTACCTAGTGACGAAATTTAAAACTGAACTTGTTATATTTTTTTCAAAATTGTTTGCTTTACAAATAACAATGCAGCAAACGGCGCATTTCCCCCCCCCCCTCACACCGTGTTTTTATTATTTACATTCAAAATGGGTTAGTCGTTTAGTGATAAATAAGTATCAATAAACAACTTATAATAGCACCAATACAAAAATTATTATTAATAATATTAGGTTGTAACGAAAGTTTCCCGCTATCGAAAATATCGTCTACTCAAGCATTTCGCGTTGGCGTGTTTGCTCATATTTTGCCAAACGATTTTTGGCATTTGAAAGAAATACTTTTTTTAGGATATTGTGTTATGAAATCTGTAAAAAAATATTGTTATCATTAAGTACAAGGTGTCTGAAATGGAGCTATCATGCTACCAGATTAGAACCATCATTTACTTCCAGCTCTATTGCAAAAAGTCAGCTACAAACTGTCACTGAATCATGTGTACAGCTTTAGGTAATGCTGTTGTATCAAATGACAAGTTTTCGTTCCGAAAATTCAAAAATAAGAACTTTAACATTCAAGAACACAGAGCACTCCGGCCGGCCTACTGATGTTGATGAGGCCTGTCTGCGAGAACTTGTGGAAGGAGATCAGTATACAACCACTCGAGAACTAGCTATGGAAATAGATGATCGTGCCATGACCATTAATTGTGCTATGCATCGTATAAACTTGACGTATCAGTTCAATCGCTGGGTGCCACACGAGCTGACTCAAGCAGATAAGGATAGACGTGCTCAGGCCTGCAATAATCTGCTCGAATATCAACGCAAGGACAACATTCCGAACTGGACATCGTCTGTGATGAAAAGTGGATTTACTTACTTCAACAACACAAGCGAAAAAGGGGGGTTGGTCTGCACCCGGTGAGCGCTTCTGTAGCGTCCGAAAGCGAAATTTGACAGACAAAAAGACCATGTTTTGTATCTAGTGGGATTGCCGTGATATTATCCGCAAGGAATACACCTGGAAAAAAGTAAAACTAACGGCAGTAAGGTGTACAGCGAGATGCTAGTCCGTGTTGACACTGCTATCAAAGCAAAACGTTGAACTGGGTTCCGGTGCAAGCAAATACTGTTCCATCAAGATAATCCAAGACAACATGTGTCTGCATTCACCGGCCGGACTCAAATGGGATTTTTTGCAGCATCCACCCTATAGCCTCGACATAGCTCCTTTGGACTACCTTTTTTCACACCTGCAGCTACATCTTTCTGGTGCTGTCTTCGATTTCGCACAGGACCTCTAAAATGAGGTTGATATGTTTTTGGTTTCGCACGCCCCATGTTTCTGGGACGAAGGCTTTGAAAAACTACCAAAACGTTGGCAGAAATTCATAGATTTGGGTGGTGATTATTACCCGCACTAAAGGTACAGCTTTCAGGTTCTTTTTCTAACTTTGGTAAGAACTTTTTTTGGCGAAAAACTTTCGCTAGACCCTAATAATTTTTGTATTAATGCTACGTTGCTTCTTGATGCTTATTTATTACCCTCTGCACCAAGCTTCGCTTTTATAAGTCATTTAGTGGACACCCTGTATCTCTTAATGCACCACTGCTTTGAGCTGAGCTAAATTAACTGCAGTCGGTCCCGAGACAGATTTTAGCTCTCTTTCCTGATTGATTCTAACTGAACTGGACGTTGAAATGAGCTATTTCTTACTTTTAGTTTTCAACACCCATCCTCGAAGATTCCACTCGTTTCTAGGCTTTTCTATAACAGAAACTACCAGAAATTACTCAGTAATACCCACGTATGGAAAAACAAACTTTGCAGGGGTCATGTCAAAAATTGCAACAAACGGTCACCATGTATTGTAACTCTTGGAGATTCACCAAATTTGGAGCCAAAATTTACCAGACTCTGGTAATACCAATGCGTCGAGATAGTTCCAATTTCTGAATTAACTAATGGAAAATTAATGGTTAGTGACTCGAAAGTCAAATTAACTGGTTTAAATTTAACAAAATCCAAATTTAATTATTTGTAACATAGATATTAATTTTAGCGTGAATTAAAGTCTTGAGAAGAAGATAATCCTGCAAATTTGCGATATTGTTCGCGTCATGTGGTTTACACGCCCCTGAAATTACAATCCTAAATGAGGAGATAACATTTGACAATCGAACATTTAACATTAACGAGAACATGTAATTAGTTAACGAATTACTTTTAACATAGATGAGAACAAGTTATTATTAACTGACGAACTAATTTTAGCATTAACAAGAACATACAATTAGTTGACGAGCTAATTTGCAGGAAGTAACATTTATATTTTAACATTCACCCTTAACATTTTCTCACATAAGTATTATCTACTAACATAATGCGTAACTAGCATAAATAAGACTGGAATAACAATTGAGCTGAGCGCTAAATAAATAACTCCTTGTTATCATGATCCACGAACAAAGGCGCAGTCTGAAAACATTTTAAACGAACTAGTAGTTTTTAACGTCACATGAACAACACACATTATGTAATCAAATAAATAAATGCATTAATTAACAAACAAACAATTTCACATTCAAAAAAATATTATTTACATAACATAGGCACTTCATAAAATTTAGAGGGGTTCGGAACAGAAAATACGAGATGAGTTGTATAGCACGTGAATGCAATTCATCTGAACGGGATTCCATCGCCTAGTTTTGTCGTTGAATTCAAACCTCATGTTTTCTTGGTACCAATCTTAAGATCTCTGCTTTATGGATACGCTTTCCGGCAAGGCGCCTTATATCGCAAACCATCCCAAGAGAATAACCGAAAGGCAGATGCAATACCATGGCTGACTGGGATCTTCCCAGCCAGCCATGGCAATACAAACAGATTCACAAACAAATTCCTTTACTTATGAAATTTCATTCCTTTACATTGAAAATTGAGCGAGCTTGCGATCGGCAACTGTAGCAACATTTGGCTACGCTATTAGAAAACTGAAAGATACTACGTAAATAAAAATAGAATACAACACAGGGTCTCTTAAGGTTGGAAATTAATTGTATTGGGTAATATTTTCAAAATTATCCAAATCCAAACTATCCAAAAGGGATTGAAATCTAGTTTTGTAGTATCCAATTCTAACCAATAAAAACAAAATATATGAATATTTATCTTATTTTTTGAAATTTTAATTATGACAAAATATGCACACATGTTTCTACTTACTTTTTGAGAGTTTGACTTCTGTTATTAATATTTTAAATCTCAAAATGAATTTTAAAATATTAATAATCGAAAAAAAATAAATCGCTATCGTTTTTTTTCACTTATGTAGATTATTTTTGATGTAAAAATATAATGAAACATTTCCATAATTTTAGAAGTTATGGCTTGAAGTTTGAAATTTTTTAACAATACTTTCCATTTTAATGTGCTTAGTAATTCAATCAGTAGTCGTTTAAAATTAATGATAATTCGTATTTTGACTTTTTAAGAAAGAAACGATTTTTTTTTTCCATTGAACTTTTAAAACTTGACTATCACCTAATACGATTTCCTAATTCGATTCCCCTACATTAAATTACTATGCACAGTTACGAAAAAAGAAAAAAATACGGAATTAAAAAAATACCTAATTAAAAAAATACCTTTCGTTTGTCGCTGTATCAATTAGAACTGAATATGCCTCTCTGCTTCGGAGTTTTTCTGAAAATCTTCAGACCGTGCCAGAGGTGGTCTATAAGGATGTTTTCCTTTTTGGATGAAGCCAAATCTGGAGAGCGACCGAACAGCAGATTAGTAGGAGAATTAGGGTCTTGACCAAAGACCATCTGACGAGGCCTGTAGATCTTGGTTTCTATGTCAAGCAGGTTACCTTCGTTTTCATACGAGCACTAGAATGATAAGCAAGTTATGCAGATCTTTTTCTCTGCTCCGTACTGCATCAAATGTCTCAACAACTTTGACTTTTACATTTCCTGCTTTGAATTTTTTTTTCCTTGCTGTGCTTTCATCTAAAGTATCTTCTCAATCAGCCGTTATTCCCTTTCTCATTACATTATTATTTTCATATAAAGTCAGGATTTTATCGAATTTTTCTTGTCTTTTCTTTTGCTCATTTATTTAGGGTATTCCTATATCCAAAAACAACGCCCAGTAAAATTTTATACTTCCGATCATCCATGACTTTTATCGGATCAGGTCATCCCCCTTCTGGCACCAATTCTATGGGCTGTAAGGGTTGAAATGATAATTGTGTCAAATGATGAATCAGCATAAACTTTTGATCTAGTTAGTAATTTTAAATAAAACAAACCAATTAAGAGATGAAAAATCAAATGCGTAACTGTATGTAGAACATAAACAATTACAAGGATGGAGCATTGAGCTATGTCTTTCCTCCTGTACTATTTTCAAGCTAACCAAACTGAGTTGCTCTGGCTGAGAAAAATTAGCTTTATCAACCATTTTTTAAATTCTAAATTTTGTATTTCCTCAAAGGAAAAAAATCTCAGTATCCTTGTTTTTGCAATGATCTCAGTCCTTTGGTAGATTTGTCATGTTCTTCAACGATGAAAGTGTAATTTGAGTCATGCATTTATAGTAGGAAACATATAGACATTGCTTTTATATGTTTGTTGTACGATCGACTATCTAATTCTACAGAGTGTCCCCAAAAATGGTGGTACGTTATAATTCTTTATCTGCTAGAGGTAAGTGGGCAACGTGAATTTTGAAAATGCTCAAAATATGGTTAGGAAAAAGACTACGGTGAAAAATTCTTCTTGTCTATTTTCAAAAAGTGTCGCTTTTAAAATTTGTATACGAACTCCACGCAAAAAAATTCCAACTAGGGATGGACGCAAGACGAGACGAGACAGAGATTTATAGCTTTTGTGCGAGACGGCACAAAGCTTTTCAGCTGTTTTGGAGACGGGTCTTCTTTTCGTCTCTCATCCATCCCTATTCCTAATTATTAAAATGTGCCCCCGTACACTATTGTGGTGATGTACAAAACTTATAAAATTATATCCAAAAAAGTCTCTCACTTAAACTTGGCTTAAATCACTTTTCAGTGGTTCTCAAAAGGAAAAAAAATCACGTAGGGTCGTCACGTTTCAGGGGTCATACAGAAATTACGAAAAAAAAATTATTTTTGCACTCTAATTTTGAACTTAAACATTTATTTATTTGCCAGGAGAGGACAGCTCGCGTCACTGAATGTGTCGCTTAGAGCTATATATACGTCCTTCCCGGAATTTCCTGCCACAATTTGGAACCTCATCAGAAGGTAGGGGACTTCTGAACTTAAACATTGAAATTCTTGTATAGTCCCTGACCATCATTTCTTAAAGGTATCTCTGAGACGTTTTACGATGAAAGGCTGAAATTTTGTTCATCGCCGCATTAGTGTAGGGTGCACATTTTAGTAACTGAGAATTTTTGGTGCACGGGGATCGTATGCAAATTTTAAAAGTGTCACTTTTTAAAAATGAACGAAAAAGATTTTTTTCTTAATGTAGTCTTTTTACCTACCTAATTTTGAGCCTATTTTCAACTGACACTGCCTACTTATCTCTAATGGATAAAAAAATTAAAGCTTGCTGCCATCTTTTTGTATCGTATCGTGTTGTGTATTCAAGCAAAATTACTGAAAGGCTATCTGCCTAGAGAGGGGTGCCTTCGGCGAAGGACTTTTTAAGGGATTTTATTAGTATTCATGTTACATCAGGAGAAAACCGCTCCGAACTGAAAAAATATGTTTAAATGGTCCCACGCTGAAAAAGCGCAGCCGTTGCCATCGATCCACTTAACTACCTTCTTTAGCCCTGTAGCGCCCGATGGGCTATTCGATCGACCGCCATGTTGTTGGTAGTTAAATCGATCGCTAACATACAAAATTTGAGAATTATACCTTAAAAAGTGTCAGAGATATGAAGCAGAGGCGTAGCCAAGGGGGGGGGGTTAGGGGGGTCATAACCCCCCCTATGAAAAATTTCTGGCTACGCCCCTGGAAGGTAAATATAACGCTGACTTACACCACTTACACCACTTTTTTGACGCAGCTGGCTGTGCGCGGGCACAGCCAGCTGCGTCAAAAAAAGGGTTTCTAGATCTGTGGCACGCGATGAACGTTTCGATCGTCCGCCATCTTGCTGGTAGTTAAGTCGAGCGATGGCAACGGCTGCCCTTTTTTCAGCATTGGGAAAGGGTTGCGCCTCAAAGGGTTAAATAGGTTTTCTTCCCCCCCCCTTTTTTTGGGGGGGGGGGGCTTTCAGGCAGGTTGTTTTATCGTCTTTTCAAACCTGAACACATTAGAAATCAGAAAAAATAATACCTTTTTACTATTGTTATGTTTTAATGAACATAAACGCAAAATTTAAAGCTCTTAATATCTGTTTCACTAATTTTACGGAAATGTCCCAAATGAATTTCCTAAAGTCAAGTCTATTGAATTGACGAAGTAAGCTCGTGTATGTAGATTATTTTAGATTATGTGCGCAAACTCTGACTTGGTTAAAATCCTGCCGGCTCTGACCTTTCAAATTGAACCCATACCTAGAATAGCAAATAAATATAAAAAAATTTCATAAATGAAAAATCAAGGAATATTTTGTACCGAAAATATGAATGTGATTTTATATGTTGTTCATTACAGGTTAAAAAAAAAAAAAAATAGAGAAAAAAAGGCATTTAATGAAATCGAGCATTTTAAGAGCAGAACATTTCAATGTAGACTCAAAACAATACCTTCCTAACAAAATTAAAAACATTTACAATATGTATTCTATTTACATGAATTTAAAAAAATATATTCTCTCTATGTGTTTTAGACTCAAAATAATGTATTGCTAACAAAATTAAAAATGCATACATTAAGAATTCTTTTTATAGGAATAAAAATATTCTTTCTGTATGTAAACTCTTATAAACTCTCTAGTTTGTGCTGCATTAAATAATAAACTACATTGTTATTCAGTAGATATTTTGCATGCACAGAACCTCTCCCTTCCCCGAAAGAAAAAAAAAAAAGCTTAACCTATAGAGGGCTGGGTTTTAATTGAAAAACAAGCAAAAGAAAGGTACATCTTCTTACTACTACTTTTTTACTGCTACGGACGCAGGGCTAATGGGACAAACAATTTGTGTGCAAAATAAAATATTTCTATCAAAAATTTGTATATCACAGAATGGGTACAGTAATACTACAACTTTGAACAGCAACAGGTCAATCATTGCAATTAGGTACTAAGCCTGAGAACATCATCGGTGTTTTTAGCACATTAATTAAATTTTAATTTTTATATTTAATTGAATTTTTTAATCATTTAAAATAACTTTTAATTAATGGAAAGATTCTTAGTTATTATTAAGAGTTTAAAAGTAAGATAGCAGATATCATATAGATTATGATAATATGAATCAAGCATTGTGAGATAGAACATGTGGTTTTTTATTCTTGAAATTTGAATTCTTACACTGTGGGGACTGTTAATATGGGCTAATGGGGCAGCTGAATACACAGTAAACCAGTTATTGTTTTATAAAAATTCTGTTTTAGATGTAAATCATGACTACAAGTTGTTATAAAAAATTAAATAGGCCTATAATTTAATTATTTAGACAATAAAAATTAATTAGCCTAACAATATGAACTTTACAATTTCAGACAGTTCTGTAGACAGTAGCATGTCGTTGCAGAACTCATCAACTGAGTTTAATGATGCAATATCCAAGATAAGTTTAAAATAATTAAATATAAGTGACTTTGTTCTAGATAAAAATGCAGGAAAGCAAAAAATTTTCCATTAGATTGGTATCATTAGTGAGATTAAGCAATAATGAAATGTTTATGAATTAATTACCCAAGGAAAAATAACTGACTGTTTTAAATTCAGAAAAAAAAGCATTGGACTGACATTGCTGACATAGTTTCAAAATTTCCACTACTTAAAATTGACAGACAAGCTATGCGATCATTTACAATTTTGAGTTTTGATTTTTCTCTATATGAACTTAAATAATAATTCATAAATTAAAAAATTATGAAAGATCATAGGTATTAATGTTTTGCAATTAAATAGTTTTACATAAATAATTTAATTTTTATTTATTTATTTAGTACAAAATTTATTTTTTACATTTGTTCCATTAGCCCTGCATCATGTCCCATTAGAACCCGTAGATGGGGTCTAATGGGACAATGATATAATTTCAGAAATAGATTTTTAAGATTTTTTATTAACAGGTCTTCAAAAAAACATTAATAATTTTTTGGTAATCAAGTGTGTGCGCGCTTTATTAGTATATATATTTTTTTCAAATTTCTGAATTTTTCACTGACATTACAGCTTAAATTGAAAAAGTGTCCCATTAGCTCTAAATGTTTTTTATTGTTGTAAATAGTAATTTTGTCTCGGGGGTTATTTACCAAGCATTTTAAACTTCTCAGAAACCTATAGCTCCTTCAATACTGAATATACGTATTTTATTGTACATTATTTCAAAATTTATTTACAAGCGCAGAGGTAACTACTTTTTATCACACTTTCTTTTATCAATTATGAAAATTTAAATTGTTTTTTTAAAAAAATCATAAGAATAATCATAAATTTAATTTTCCTTAAAATCACTGTATTTCAAACGCATTAATAAATTTTGATTCCATTTGGACCAGCAGTTTTGGAAATATCGGTTAATATAAAATGGTTAGTAAAAAATGGAAACCGAGGGACCACAAGCTGGATTTTACCATTCTGCGCCTTGTTTTATTCAGTATTCTACTATTGGAGCTAAATATTGATAGTCACCATCTGCTAACTCGCTCAATTTTCACTCTAAATCTATTAAATTTCATATATAAGGTTACTGAAGCTTCTTGACTGAGCAGGTGAAAACTAATGATCTATATTAGAAATTTAAAAGTTAAATCAAAAATAAATACATAAACGGACCCTCAAAATGTTGAAATTTATACATAAAGATAGACCTTTAGAAGATATTCAGCTATGTTTAAGAGTTAATACTTTATAAATAGCCTATTTTTATATATTTATTTGTACTGTACTTATAGATATTTTGAAAATCATTTTTCTATGTTCCGAGATTAGCTGCTCAGGTGGTATAGGGGCTAGAGACCCATTCTATCACGCTTTGGGTACGGGTTCGGTTCAAATCCCGGCTGGGGCATGGATGTTGACTTGTCCGTCCCTACATCGGGGATAACGCTGGCCACCCACTGGGTGCCCCCATAATAAAATGGCCACAAAGCTTCTGGCAGTTGTAGTGGACAATGTCTAATCGGCAAGTAACCCGCTCTTAAAAAAAAAAAAAAAATGTTCAGAGATAAGAGGAAAACAGAATTTTAAATTAATTTTCCCGAATTAACTTGTTTCAACTACACTCAGAATTTATATATAACTGTAGGCCTATGTCGGTGAATCATCTTTACTCGGTTAGATCCTGTTTTTCCAATTAAAATCAGTTCAACAAGTTTACCTTTAACTTTTTTCTCCTAGTTAAAAAGTTTGATTCACCGAGAAAAGCACATGTTTTAACATGACTCATTATTAATAATAGGATCCTCGATCCTTGTTTAGAAAACTGCTTTTTGATATTTGGAAATGAGAATCCCTATGTCTTCCTTCAGACCAGATCAACGGTCTGTCGATCTAGCGTGCGATTCGTTCTGATCCAGTTATTGCAGATTCCTATAAAAATCAAAATACTTAAGGCTGCTTAAATGCAAGTTTCGACTGACCCTTCCTAAAGTACGAGAAGAAAAGCTGCTCGGACTAAATGTTTTTTTTTCCCTCTTGGCTTTTTTAGGGTGAGATGACTCACGAAGGCTTCCAAGATACTTCAAACAAATCATTTACACACACTTGCACCTCTAATAAAAACAGCTGGACGTTAGGGTTTATAAGAGGAAACGTTTCGCACAGTTGCTTCAGTTTCACGTTTCAATATCGTGGGAGAACGTCGCACATTTCTGTAAATGGGTACTCGGCATTCGTGTTGGTTGCCAGTCCTGGGAATTGCCATTATTCAAAGCGAAGAGTGATTAACTTGTCGACTTGAAGACTTTGCGAGTTAAGAAGTCTGAAATCTTTGTCCTTCCTCGAGAAGAATTACTTCTGGAATGATTTCTTTCAGGAAGTGAAAGGCATTCAGTTGTAGTACATGAGGCATTTTGATGTCTTAGCCGTTTAATATTCTGAGTCAAAAAATTTAGTGATACTATATGGTTTTATGAATCTTAGTTGCTTTAAAGACGTTGACAGAAATCGTGTTTAAACTAAGTAAGTACATTTTTGAAACATTTGTCTAGACTCTACTAGAGACCTGCATACATTTTTTATCAAGATTATTTATTCAAGTCGAATGACTGCGATGTGCAACAAATTCTTAAGTTCGCTAGACAGTAAATTTATGATTTGATTAGTTGTATTTCAAATATATTTCATAAAAAGAATCTCTCACTGACTATATGTGCTGAATTGCTATAATTTCCAACTGAAAAAAACCTGCCTTGATATTACATGTGGAATAGTTTAAAAACGGTCAACAGCGATGTCTGAACAAAAAAAGCTCCTCAACAACCTTGGGAAACCTAATGATGCACAAAGGAAGTACAGAAGTCGCTCTGCATCCTCTTCTAAGGAAAACCCAAGGATTCCAGTTTCCACGGAATACCTCAGGAAATCAGCTTCCAAGGAAAACTCCATGAATGTAACTTCTGAAAACAGCAAGCAAGCACCCACAAATTTTGCCTATTCGAATTCTGCAGCCAGCGTAGAGCAGACACCTTTGCGTTTAAGACCCTGCTACTCAACGCTATCTTTGAACAGTCTATGTTCCAATGTCCCTGTCGTGTTCTCCGGGGTAGTAGAAGATGCCGTTAGACGAGTCGTTCAAGGAAGTCTTCAAGATTTGCATAAGGATGTTGGCCAGTTGCATCAAACTCTGTCGCATATGGGTAGGACGTTTTATGTTATAACAATTTTGTTAAGGGGACGTAGTAGCCCCAAAATGCCAGTTTTTGCTACCTTAGTTTATATTATAAGCTTTTCATTTTTTAAACACCGGAATTTTAAAATTGTTTCTTTAATGTTTTTAAAACTTTTCTCTCTCTGTTGTAGTTACTCCCCCCCCCCATAACAAATGAAAAAGTTAAATAAATTTCCACAATCTTCTCCCAATACCTACCGTTTTATCACTAAGTTTTAGTTTTTCTTTCTCGTATATGAGAATCAGGCACAATAAAATATTTATAAATCTAGGCACATGTTCTTTATTATGCATGTGATCAATCTGTGTATAGAATTTTCCTCAAAGTATTTTTTTTTTGTGTGATTGGTTGAAGAGTGTATTGTGTTATAGCAAGCCTACACGAGGGGCATCTACCTACGGGGGGCTGTTTTGGGCGGAGGACTTTTAAGGGCTTCTAAGGCGTATTCACGTGACCTCTGGAGAAAACTGCCCAAAAATCCAGACCGTTAGATCAACAGTCGTGTGGTCGGCCCGAACGTGGGAACTTCACGATTCAGCCATCTTACCATGTTCGTCTTATCCACTCGGCCATGGTGGGGCTTAATTCATTGAAGAAGTTCTAGATATTTTATTATTTTGTTATATATGATATTGAAATACTGACACTATTCTAATAGTATGTTTAGCTGAAAATTGATGCAGTCGTGGGAAATATACTTTAGTAAATTTTAAGAAAAAAGAGCCGAAGAGTAAATATTAAAAAAGGTATACTCTTCCTTCTCCCAAGTGCATGGAATAAAAACATAGGGGCACATACGTCTCGGCAAAACTTTCAATTGAACTATCTACAATAAACGTCGCCGGCATATCACCATTAAAAAAATAATAGTAATAACATACAGGCAAATAGGTATTTAATGCTTAACATTGTCGTCGGTAAGTTACTCGTTGCTGGCAATACCCAAATAGATCGAAACGTGTCTGGTTCCACAGAAGACGATGCTTTTTTTTTTTTTTTTTTTTTTTCACGAAAGGGCTTTAAACTCTGAGTACAACTTGCCCGAAAATGTTAAGCGCTTTCAAATGCCCCCCCCCCCAAAAAAAAAAAAAAAATGCTATGAACCTTTTCGGGATAGCAGTCTTTTATTTAAAAAAAAAAAACCTTGTTATCTATAAGACAGCATTTTCAAGCAGAAAATGGGAGAGGGGACAAAAGCTGGTAAATATTTCCATTTCCATCTTTTTAAAATGAGGTCGAAAAGTGAACTCTCTGCTGTATAGTGCTTGATTTTCGACTAGTTAATTTTATAAGCTACATCTTTTGTGCATTAATAACTTGAACTCCCTTGTTATCTATTTTTTTTTCTTTCAGCCGTAAAAATGTCCGATAAAAAGCGCATAGCTGTGATTGGCGCTGGTCCGTGTGGCCTTGCTGCAGCTAAATGCTGTCTAGAAGAAAATCTTGATGTTGTCATCTTTGATCGTACCGACAACATAGGTGGGCTATGGTGTTATAGAGACTACGACGAAGATGGCATCCCTTCAGTGATGAAGTCAACTGTCATCAATACCAGTAAAGAAATGAGTGCCTACAGTGATTTCCCCCCACCAGCCAATTTCCCGAATTTCATGCATAATTCTCTTATGCTTCAATATTTTAAGCTATACGCTGAAAAGTTTGGGTTGCTGCCTCACGTACGCTTGATGACTGAAATTCTGCAAGTAAGTATCTTAATACTTGAAAATTCTTGTGCACTACAGCCTTCTGTAGATTTCTTTCATGCATCTATAAATTTCATTTTGAGAAAAACAAATTTATAGATGATTATTGAATTCGCATTTTTTCAGCATTTCAGTCGTATAAGGATACTTTATTACAATCAGTAGATGGTCGTACTAACCATATCGAATACATAAACAGTTTTCTAAACTATTATGTACTGTAAAAAACAATATTTGGGACCATTGACGTAAAGCTTACAGAAACTTTCGGAGCTTGGGCTGAAGTTTCACACTCAGGCTGTCTAAAATTGTATTGTGTCGGGGGAAAAAAAAAAAAAGTTGACATTTTTAATTTGGCACTAATAATGCTAACAGTTAATAATTTGTGCATAAAAAACCTTAATGCATGTGTTCATAAAAAAGGGGGGGTTTACCACCGGTTTAGGGAAACTTGGAAAACCTGGACCAGTCAAAAAATTTAACAGAATAGTCCGGAAAAATTGCAGATTTTGATTGAAAACCTGGAAAATCTTGAAATCTGACTTCGAAAATCATCCGAAGTCTGCATTTATAAATAACGTATTTACCCACGTATACGTCGATCCCGCGTATAAGTCGACCCCCCCCCCCCCACACACACACACACTTTCTTGATAAAAAAAAAATTGAATTTTTTTAAATCCCATGTATCAGTCTATCCACCACTTTCCTGATCAAGAAGCTTTAATTTTTTTAAATACATTTATTCAAAAGCATCTGTAAAAAAAGAAAGTGCTAAATATACAATAATAAAGATAATAACAATACAAAAATAGTATACAAAATTAAACTGATAAAAATGTATGCGTGTAATCGTAAAGATTTACGCGCGGTTGAAGTAAAACTTCTTTGACGTTTACGACACATATCACTGAAATGATTAAACTTAAAATAAATATCATATTATAATTTAATTATATTTATTATTCATGTACTTTAGAAAGATTATATAAATATTATATTCATATTATTCATTGGAAATAGGTACTTGAATGTCATCATAATTTTTTATGTATGAAATTATAGGTTTGTGGTAACTAAAATGTGTGAAACATAAATTTTACTCTCTAAATTTGCTAATTTTCTTGAAAATACAGCATCTATCGTTGTACCGAAACGCGTTGTTGATTGAAGTCGAAAAGTATTCATAGTTAGATCAAATTTTTCTTTTAAAAAATCAACTACCGGCTGAGATTCTTGAGAGCGAAAATTAACATTAAAATCTAAAGTTGGGGGTCCTAGGATGAAGTCTAGTTGGCCTATTCGGTAATCAGGATCTGTTTAAATACTGTATGTTTTATGTATGACAAAAAACATAAAAATATATTGGAATGAAAGGGGGCCCCATGAAAAATATCTGCCAAATGTTCTCATGTTGACTTAGCCAGGCTTTGCTTGTTAACCCGTTAGCGCCCAAGTTTTTTTCAGATCATTTTCCGATTTATGAAGATGCTAGAAGTGATAAATGCATTTCCTACATTTAACTCGATTTCGGACTCATCAAACAATTTAAAAATTTCCTCCGTCGTCAACGGCTCATCATGTACACGTATTGGGTTAGGATCGCTTAGAAAGACCTCCACGAGGGGCGGGGGCACCCTACCCTTAGACCTAGAGTCCACGCTTAGCGTGGCCGTAATCCAGCAAGAACAAAAACATGATACACGTTTTCAATCTTTGTATCGCTGGTATGAAAATCAACCTGAAAAGACGTCATTGTGTTATGGAATGCAGGAAGAGAACATTTGTCTTATAAAAGGGCATTTTTGACTTCTGATTAAAAAAAAATAATAATAATTAAAAATTAAGGACCCTCGTATAAGTCGACCCCCAACTTTAAAGCCTTTTTTTTTTGTCCAAAATTTCTCGACTTATATGCGGTTAAATAAGGTAATTTTATATTTGCCACAGTTTTGGATTTTTTAAAATATGACTTGACGTAGATACACAACAATGGCAGATACGGCGATTTTTTTTTTTTTTTTTTTTTTTTTTTGGAGGGTCTAGTTTTTGTTTTTTTTTTTTAAAAAAAAGCTTACTTAACCAAAACAAAATGTACAATAAAGCAAAATGTTACCCTAATGTTCTTTTTATAACCGTGCCCTCCCCCCAAAAAATTGCCTTATCCGCCGCTGCTGCGCACCTACGTGAAGTCCCATTTAGATCATTCCAGACATACATTAAATGAAAAATAGTTTATAAATGCAGAATTCATATGATTTTCCAGATCACATTTTAAGACTTTCGAAGTTTTTAGCCAAAACTTGCAATTTTCTGTTAAAATAAAATGTCCTGGGTTTTATTCCAGGTTTTCCTTCGCTGGTAACAACCCTGTATACGCCGAAAATTCTCCAGCATCCTGAACTAATCGCATGATCATTATCCACGCCCGCACTTCCATGAAAATATAAAATAGAATTTTTGGAGCACAATGTAACGGTCAATGTTATTACTGCCAAATTAAAATGCAGTAAACTCTCGATAATTCGAGGTTGGCGGGACCGGGCTTGCCTCGAACTATCGAAAACTCGAATTATCGTAATCATAAAATTTAATAAACAAATAAATGGAAATAAAGCAATTATGGTAATTTGACTGCATGTTTAAATGAAAGATGTACTTACATATTATTACATTACTGATGATTAGAACAGGTTAATTATATCGGAAAATAATATTTAATTGTTTTTTGTATTAACACGTTGACCCGTTTCTATGCAGAAATATCGCGCCATCGTCAAAGCAGCATGTCAAAACTGTACAGAAATGTCTGTGAGGCTATCTACATGAAGAATACACCCAGTTTCTTTGGGAGGGGGATTTCTGATATGGCTTCCCGGTGAGTCAGGTATTTGAATTTTGTGGTGCGAAATGATTCTTTCTCGTGCTTTGCATGTGTTGGTCCTTATTTGGAATCTAAACTAATTTTTTCACTAAATCGGATTTATTTATTTATTTGAGGGGGGGGGGGGTGAAGCTCCATGGACTCATGTGACTCTGCCTCTATGATCGGGACATTGAGTTAGTGCCTTCCAAATGATTCAGTATAGTTCTATGCGTGTAACGTTAGATGAAATGCGTTAAATTAGACCGAAGGTAAGTTTATTTTTTATGTTTCTTCTTGCATGTATGTAACTAAGCCATTAATGTATTCTGTGCAATATCATCTAGTATTCACATCTTCCCTTGAGTGTCTTTCTTATTACAAGTGAAATAAAACGAAGATGGAACAAATATGTTACTTGATATTGCCATTGCGTGAAAATATACATATATTCGAAAATTCTGGGCTGTCAAGGACAAAAAAGCGTTTCCTTAGGTTTTTTCTCTTTTTATTTTCTACCGTGGAAGTACCTGATGAAAAAAATACCTCACCCGTTACGCAAGAAAGCTTATTAAGCTGATTTTAATAATGTATAAAATTGGAATGTTTATAGAATTGCATAACGTCAAGGATCTTCCTAACATGCAACTTATTTCAAAGAGCAATTGCGTATTCGTATAAGCGTAACGTTGGAAGGAGGCGGGGTTTGTAGCCCAGTCCTAACCATTTTTTTTTGTTTGTTTGTTTCCCTTGCATTTTTTCTTTTAAGATTTGCAATCTAATATACAATAATAGATTTTTAAGCTTTCATTTTTTTAAAACTATTTACAGTAGACAACCCCCCCCCTCACCACCACCATCACCCATTACACATGTTCATATAACAAGATGGATTCGTATAACACGATGTGAGCGACATGCTCTCGGATGCCGATGCTAAAGATGAGATACGGCTCATGTATTTGTATAATCTAAGTGACTCGTATAAGAATCAAATTCATATAATCCGGAACGTATCTGGTTTATTTAACCGTTGGGAAGGCGAGGAAATGATTACAGTTAGCTCTAAAGTAAATGCACTTAGAGCAAGAAGTTTCCCTTGGACTATCATATGTTTATCAGACTCGCGTGCAGCCTGCTTGTAATCTGTCGTCAAGATCCATTCGCATTTTTGATCCTCATCAGAAGGGGAAGTGACTCGTGAATGTTCTGCTGCGCTCTTAGATCTCTTGCAACCACAGAGAACCTATTCAGCTCCAGATCGTTTTGAACGAGCATGTGTCGCAGGTTGTACATTGAACAAGGTTTTTTTCGTCGAAAGAATGAGCTATTTGACTGGACATGTGCACATGCCCAGTCAAAGTAGGCATTTTTTGGTATTTTAGCTATAAAATTCGGTTGTATGAGTCGGGAAAAAAAATCGGCCGCAGGATTGAAGTCGAGAAGAAAATTTGCACTGAATTTGGATTTCTCTTAATACGATAACTTGTACAAAAGAAAAAAAAAAGTGTTAATAAATAAATAGCTCAAAGGTACATAACTTTGTACACATTTAATTGTGCACAGACCCCTTTGTACACAAACCCAACAATTTTGAAAATTTTACTTTTGTTTGCATGGGCAGTAATTATAAGCTTCTTCTCCTTTTTTTTTTTTGTGTATGATTGATTGCCTTTCAGTACTTTTAATTTTTACAAACAACTCAAGCAAATATTTCAATAAAAAAGGGGCCATATTCATCTACATTTGCGAGCCTCCCCGGTATAGCTTATAGCTTGATAAATTAACTTAGTATCCTTCTCAACCTCCCCCCTCCCCTAGGAAGTAGCCACAACCGTAGTATCCCAGTTCACAGAAAACCGATTTCAGTTAGCCGGGATGTTGGAGTTCAAAAGAGGGACCATCTAAAAGATAATTGACTAGTCTTTCCTGGTCAGGCGCACGGATGGTCAAACGAAGGTATGCTCTCTTCGCAAGAGGTCTGTCAGAAGGTCAGAAGAGTCATAAATTTCCTGTAATGGGTTTCGGAGCGATCTTGATCGCAATAAGGGGCCGGTTAGATATGCAAAAAGAAGTTCCACTGTATCTTTCTTTTTTGGAATTTTTTTTATAAGAACGAGAACAAACAAAACTTGTTTATCGATAGAATTAAGTATAAAACAAAATAGTATCATTTTCAGATAAAAAAGGGAAATCAAGGCTCAAAGCAAAAGAAGAACATGATTAAATCTGTATTAATTATTGAGAAATATATCTGTACAAACCGAGAGCCACGCATAACAAAGGAAATATTTAATCTTGCAATCTCTATAGAAAATTTCATAATGCAATATAACTAACTATGCACGTGTTTAACTAAACTAAAAGTAGGAGAAAATCAGTTAGTTATTACCTGACGTCATAATAAAAATAAAAATGATATTTCTCTAAAAATAATCCAGTTTCCAGCTTCGAAACTTACCCTGATATACCATGGTATATTTGAAAGTTCCCCTTCAGAAATTTGAGATTCAGCTATAGACCTAAGTCAAATTAAAAAAAAAAAAATGTCTAATGTATGTTTCTCAAACTGTGAAAATTAACTCGATTTATGATTTTTCAAAAAAATTTCTTTCTTTTATTTAAATAATTTTTATATGAGAACACATCTAGACAAAATAAAAAGGGCATTCCCCCCCCCCTCCCCCCTCAAATAAAGATATGTTTACCGATTTTTTCTAAGTTATATTGCATAGCTTTTGCTAGTTTTCAGCCACCCCCCGAAAAAAATCCCTAGCTACGCTACTGCAAGGTACCTCCATCCTTGCCAGAGAGCCCTTGCGTAGCATTGCCCATGGCGGATCCAGAAAAAATTCTGGTGAGGTCACAAAAATTTTTTGCTTTCTTTTTCTGATAAATTCATTTGAATTTACAAAAATCAATCTTCTACAGCGCAAGCCTCACCATAGCACAGTGGTTATGCCACTGAAAATGGTAGACGGCCGAAGTGTGAAGGTCCCGGGTTCGGGTCCCATCGCGCGGCTGTCGATCTAACGGTCTGGAGTTTTGGTAGGTTTTCTCCAGATGTAACGTGAATACGCGTTAGAACCCCTTGGAAAGTCCTCCTACCTAGGCACCCCCCATCCTAGGCAGATACCCCGCGTGCAGGTTCGCCTTAAAACACAACACAACAGCGCAAACTTAGTTCGTCTGAGGGGAGGCACGTGCCTCTGTGAAAAATAAATGGAAATAGAGGTTACGGCCAATTATCTACGCTAGGGAACTAGGCCGGGGGTGGGTTTGCCTTTCATGAGTAACTTTCTAAGGGGTCCTAACCCGTATTTACGTGAACTTTCGGAGAAAACCACGGAAAAGTCCGAATGGTCATCTCGGCGGACGCGACCTGGTTTCGAACTTGGCACCTTCCGTCTCCCAGTTCAAAGCGCTAGCGCTATGCCACTGGTGGGGCCAATTGCCTCTGTGACCCCCTCCCTCTGAAACCGCCAATGGCTTTGCCATAACTAAACAAACCTTTCTACCCCCTGACATTGATTTGTGAGATTATGGCAACACTACGCTAGGATGATCTGCCAAGGATGGGGGGGTGCCTTGGTAGGAGGACTTTCTAAGGGGTTCTAACGCGTATTCACGTTACATCTAGAGAAAACCTACCAAAACTCCAGAGCGTTAGATCGAGAGCCGCGCGATGGGACCCGAACCCGGGACCTTCACACTTCGGCCGTCTACCATTTTCAGTGGCATAACCACTGTGCCATGGTGAGGCTCCTGACATTGAAATTCTGAAAAGTTTTATTTTGTACCGCTTAAGAAAGAGACCTCCTACCGTGTTCGCCGACATTTACAGTCATTTGTACAAAGTGAATTACACCACTTTAATGAAACATTACCCTCACTACCTGAATCAAAAATTTTCCTATTAAACAAAAAAAAAAAAAAAAAAAGAAGAAGAAAAAGAAGTTTAAAAGGAAGTCTTGGCTTAAATATATAAAAATATGGAGAAAAATATTTAAATCGCTATCACTTCTGAATTTAAAATTAAATTTTATACCGTGTTTAATTATAGCAAACAAGTTTTTATTCTCCCCTCCTAATTATCCTGGCTTTTGTAAAAGTGAGACAGATCATTTATCATATCATAGATGTATCACATAGCTCGAATGTGTCACTTGCAGCGCCATCTATGGAATAGCAAAGCTTCTAATGCTATTTGGCTTATTGTAGACACAGACTGATGCAATTAAAAAAATATAAAATAATAAAATAACAATTAAAATAATAATAAGAAGAAATTATATTTTTTCAAAGTGCGATATAGTATTTTTAATTAATATATCTAAATAAACAGAGCTCTTCTTCTGAGCAAAACAAGTTCTTTGAATTCAAATTTTAAATGTTTATATGTTTTGCCAGCTGTATATTTATAAATATTTAAAAAAGATATAGAAAGAGAAAAAAATATCAAGACATTTTAAATTCTTAGAAAATTTTATGCTCTCGGCATTTAGTTTGATATATTTTGGTATTATTGTCACACATAAATATTAGAGGCTTCTTGCAATTAATATATTCTTGCCAAAAATATATTAGTTGTCTTTGAGATTAATTTGGAAATCAAATCTTATTCTTGACGTAGAAAGAATTAATATCATTTATTCGTTAAAATTTCATCATTTAACACATATTATTTTCTGTGTTCAGTGGGGGGAAAGGGGGAGCTTAGAGTAAGATAGTCAACTTTTAAGCATAGTTTGGATGATTGGTTGGAGAATCCTGTAGAGTGAAATTTAAATTAATCGCACAGTCTTATTTGAAGGAGTGTTTTAGGTATAAATTTTTATGTCTGATCAATATTGTTTAATTAATGAAAGCTAAAAATATCTTCCCATGCCGGGAATCGAACCCGGGCCGCCTGGGTGAAAGCCAGGAATCCTAACCACTAGACCACATGGGACTTATTCAATATGGATTTTATATAAAACTTTAGGAAAGTATAAAAGCTTAAGACATGTTTGATTACAGGGGCTAGGGATTAACTTAGACATTTTTGTGCCAGCGCACTTTTGAAATTTTTCTGTGCTCCTATAAATAACCCTGATAGTATAATTTGTGCCGCTGCATTAAATTCAGTAAAGCCTCAATTTTTGGCCTTTTTCTGCATGTAGGGCCCCGTTCAATAATCCGGGCCTGCATGTGTAAGAATTCTTTAATTCTATAAAGTCTAAGGCAAAAGCAGTCATAATTCTGTAACATCAATAGCGTAGCCAGGATTTTTTTTTTTCAGGGGGGAGGGGCACGGTTGCTGAGAACTCAGAAACTGAAACACAATATAAGTTAAATATGAATAAAACTTTTTTTTTTTTATGGGGAATTCGGCCCTTTTATTTGTTTAAAAGTGTTCGCATATAAAAATGATTTAAGCAACAGGGAAAAAAAAAAAAAAAAAGGAATTCGAGTTTAAATCTTTGCAGATGGAAAAACATACATTCGAAAAAAAAATTTGGCCTTAGGTGCTTGAACCTCAAAGTTCAAGCAACCTTGGAGATTATCAAGAAGGTAAGCCTGGATAGACGCTTATGAATGGACAATTACCCATCAAAGCAGTATTGTTTTTAAGTAAGCAAGAACTGGCATTTAGAGGACATGGCGAGCGAGAAAATTCTTTAAACATGGGAAATTTTAAAGAGCTTTTAAAATTATTGATATCTGAATTAAAACAACGCCTTTTTATGAGGACATCACTGACCGATTCGCAAGTTTAAAAGAAAGGAGGATTGATTTGACTTATAAAAAATAAGTAAGTTTTCTTTTTTTTTTTTTCTTTCCTTCTGAAGTTATCGTTACAAAAGAAAATTCTAAGGAAACTTCGAATCAGACACGGATTAATGCAATTTTGAGGATAAGAGCGGCTGGTTGAAATTTATGTAAATTTTATGGAAGTAAAATAGGATCTCTTGCATTTTTTATGAAATTTCTTTTTCCTCGGTGAGGGCTTAATCCGTTTTCGAATTCAGTAACAAAGATTTTCCATTCCTGTGGGGAGGAAGGGCCCAGTTCAGAGCGCTATGCTCTCGGACACTGGTGGGGCTTGTGTGGTTTATTGGAGGGGCCGCCCTAATTAATATTTGTCCCAGGTGAAGTCAACTTTAGTTCCGGTATTGCGGGCGCATGATGTCTCCAAGGGTTGAGATTTCCCTTCGGTGGTCTCACATTTCTGAATGCCATTGGATCATCGTTGGTTGATTGACTGAGATTGGAGGTTACAGGCTTAGTTGACAATCGCAGGGACTTTCGCGTCATCACGAGTCGCAGAAATCTGAAAATGGACAGATCCTAGAATTATCCCCCTTTGCCACCACCCCCCTCCTCTCGACGCAATCTTTTGACCGTGAGCCCCTTCGAGAAACTGAAGCTTGAGAAGACAAGTATATCACTTTGAGGCGCAACCCTTTCCCAATGCTGAAAAGAGGGCAGCCGTTGCCATCGTTAGAATTAACTACCAGCAAGATGGAGGGCGATCGAAACTGTCATCGCGTACCACAATCGATCGTACGTTCGATCGTCCCGCCATCTTGCTGGTAGTTAAGTCGAGCGATGGCAACGGCTGCCCTTTTTTCAGCATTGGGCAATCTATCCAGCTGTTCTCGCATTCTTCCATTTTCAGCAGATGTCAGTGCTGTTAAAAATAATCGTGACCATATTTTTTACGGGAAATGACGTGCTGAAAAGTAAAGGATTCTCGTGGAGCTATGCCACCCGCAACTGTTTTTATAGAAATCAAATCCATTATTCGTGACTGGCAACAGTCAAAACGTCGGAGTTTGGTGTTCCCAGAGCGGGAACACTGCGCGTTAAAGGGATATACATAGGGGGCGCGTGCTTCCCCCAACGTTGTCTCACAATTTTTGATTTTCAACATTTGTTTCGAAATTCAAGAAACTTCCCTTTTCTACTTTTGAATTCGGTATGCGCCCCTCTTCCAAAAAAAAAAAAAGGGCACACAACCGGATAAAAATATTCCGGGGGTGTAGAGGAACTCAATTTCTCCTCCCAACCTATTCTCAGGGCTCTTTTCTTATTTGTCTTTAATAGGTTACCCAGGCTGAAGAATATGAAAGAACTGGATGTTGGTACGTTAGCTCTAGATGTCTGAAAACTGGCGAGACGAGCAAGGACACTTTTGACGGAGTTTTAATAGCTACTGGTCATCACAGCTATCCTAATGTTCCGGACCTACCCGGTTTGAGCACATTCAAAGGTCATGTTATGCACACTCACAGCCTGAAAAGAGCGGCTGGTTATGAAGATAAAGTTGTCCTTGTAATCGGCATTGGCAATTCCGCTGTTGATGCAGCAGTGGAGATTAGTACTGTTGCGAAAAAGGTTTGTTTTCTTTTAGTTTAAAACCCAGTTTTCACTATAAACTTTATGTTGGATACTCTTAGCATATTGAGGAGTAGAAAGTGGAAGATATTACGGAATCTTAATTTTGTGTTGAAAATCCATAAATTAAAAATACATTTACATAAAATAATTTTTTATGCAGTTTATCCATACTTTGTTTGATATTTTTATTCACATAAATAAATACTCAAGCTATAGTTTACGCAAAAACCCTGTGGCACCATTCGCAGTATTTGGATTTTACACATATACTATAAGCTGGTACTTAAACTACGATTTTCATCCTCGAATATTCAAAAATAATAATGTCTTTTTTATACATTAAATTCAAACTTATAAAATTTCAAAAAGTTTTTAATTATTTACCAAGCTGACCTTTAGAATTCATATTTGTAACATTTTATGTGCAAAAATTTTATAGAAAATATTTTTTTTTCTTTCGAGAAAGATGGCCACCCTTCCACTTTTTTCACGTCTACCCTCCTTGAAGGACAAATTTCAAAATATCCTGAACTTAATTTTTAGGTATTCGTAAGCATAGGCGCCCGTTGAGTGTTTGTAAGGGGTTGGGGGAGGGCAAGTTAGGTGTCCTGGAACAGAAATATATTATACTTTAGAGTTGAACCACACCTACGTTATACCAGTTCGTTAGTTATTACGGTAATACATATTTTTTCGAAGAGATAGCGGAAGGTGTGGCCCCTTCCTGCACATAAGTATGGGCGCCCATGCTCGCATGTGTTTTATTTTACAGCGAAATTTTTATGGTTATTTCTGTTTTCTTTGAGAAAACGCAGGGTATGTTAAAAGGATGTTTTGGCTTTCTATCCTCCCTCTCCCCAATAGTTAGGAATTTTGGAAAATGTTAGCTAATCCAGTACCTAAGTTAAAAAACTCGCATACTTGTAAATTTCGTGTTATTAGCTACAGCAGTTTAACTGGACGAAGTATTGACATACGAAAAAACGACATTACTTTTCGGTCCTCTCAATACTTTGCCTTTTAAGGCTGTTCTTCGAAAAAAAAGAACTCTGCTTTTAGTCTTGGTACACAAATTGAAATAAACTAATAGCACCATTTTTTCCAAAAAAATTCCAAATGGTTCTTCATAAGCTGCTTTACACGCTGCGATAAGCGAAAACGCTGTGGCTTTTGTGAAATTTCCAGAAAAAATTCTTAAACATGGATCTGAGCTGCAAGATTTTTCGAAGAGCGACGCGCTTTGCGAAAATTTCCGATTTTTAAGAATTTTTTCTAAAAGTTTTGAAACCGATACAGATTGGCTTGTCTTCGCAGTTTGTAATACAGCTTGTACAGAGACAGTTTCAAAATTTTGAAGTGCCTGGCATAATTAGTTTATTTGTAATTTTGTACCAAAATCACATGATTTTTTCGAATAACACCGTTAACTTCGCAATGACACTTCTACAATCTGCCCGTTTTATCAGAATGGATACTTGAAATGTTCCAGTTTGTAAATCTCGTGCATAATTTATTCTCATCTTCAACGTTCTAGTTATAAAACTAGTTCGCTTGTTGTCTGTGATAGATTCATTCCTGAACCAATTATTATTTTTATTATTTTAGGTGTATTTGAGTACCAGACGGGGAGCATGGATATATCAGAGAGTTGGGCCAGATGGTAAACCATTTGATGCTGCTTATACAAGGAGAAGCCTTGATTACCTCATGAGGATGGTTCCATTCCGAGCTTCATGTTGGTTTATGGAAAAGGAACTCAATAAACGATTTGATCACGCCACGTACGGCTTGAAACCTAACCATCGAGTTTTAAGTCAACACCCAACCATCAACGATGCCTTGCCAAATAAAATACTTAGTGGAACCATCATTTTGAGGGAAGACATCCAAAGGTTCACTGAAACAGGTGTTGTCTTCAAGACGGATGATGAACCAACTGAAATTGATTCTGTTGTTCTTGCTACTGGTTACGAAATAAGATTCCCTCTCGTTAGCGAAGATGTTATACACGTGAAAGACAACAAAGTGCAATTGTACAAGTATATGTTCCCTCCGCATTTACCACATCCTTCTTTAGCAGTTATAGCCCTTGTGCAAGTGGTCGGTGCTATATTCCCTGTTGCAGAAGCTCAAGGTAGATGGTATGCATCGTTGATGAATGGTAAGCGAAAGTTACCCCGAAAAGGCGTGATGCAGAAGGATATAAAGAAAAAAGAAAAGGAGATTGTAAAGCGATATGTTCCATCCCTACGCCATACCATACAAGTAGACTACATTAGATATCTAGACGAGTTAGCTGAGCAGATAGGATCTAAGCCGAATTTATGCAAGCTTATGTTCACTGATCCAAAGTTATATTGGAAGTTGATGCTTGGTCCCTCATTGCCTTACCAGTACAGGCTGGGAGGGCCTCATAAGTGGTCGGGAGCCAGAGCTGCTATATTGGGATACAATGAAAGAGTTTTAGCAGCTTTGAATACGAGGAAAACTAAGTAATTCTGAACAATTTCCTATAATTTTAATAGAAAAAATAATGTATATCGTTTGGTATGGAATATTTTGACTTTAAAATGAGGCTGTTTTAAGCTTTATTTTGTGTAAGGGAGTTGGTATGCCTTTATATTTAAAAACTGTAGTCTTCTTTTAAGATAGTAGATTAAATATTATACTTTTAGCGAACAACTTTTAGTGTTTATAGTTTCGGTGTGTCAGGGAAACTTATGCTTTTCTCTTAAAAACAATTTAAACGAATTATTTAAATTTTACTTTAATTTTTATGAGTAATTCTTTTATACTATTTGAATATGTTATTTCGTAGAACAAAAGGGAATCGGTGAATGGTATTAGAATACTTTACATGTTATAGTTTGATTATAAGTGATTATACCTTTTAAATGGCCTATTTTTCGAGAACTCTTTTATGCATGTTAGAAATAAAATATATATTGTTATAAAATGTCATTGTCTTTTAATTGTCTTAAAACTATTTTATTCATACTTTTAAAAAACTTGAAATTTAAACAAAAATAATCTATTGGTTATTTTCTTACAGTGATTTAGAATGACTTTATAAATTTTGCTTTTAATTTTGAAAACAATCCCCCCCCCCCTATTTCTGTAAAAGTTGTTTCGGTTATGCATAGCTTGAATAAAAAAAGCCATCGATAAAGCAAATAATTTCCATGGTTCCAGCAGGGCTCAAAATAAGATTTTGAAGCTCGCGGCAAAAAATACTGTGAGTTTTTATGAGCTGGCAGCAAAAACTATCTAGCTCACGGCAAAATCTTAAATTTTCGTAATAACGGTCAATTACACAGTTACAGTTTTTTCGCTTCACTATAAAAAGATTGAACTAATAATGCAATTAGAAGAAAAAAAATCTACTTTTCTTGTAAATATTTTGCAATTCCATATGTAACCTTAAAACACATCTCTGAGATAGAAATAAACACTCTAATGAAGTTTTAAATACTCGCCGCAAAACTTGCCTCAAGAACTGTTGATCCTCGCGGCTATTTGAGCTAATCTCCCGGGATTTCGTCGTTGTACCGTTATGTGCAAACATTTATTTATCATTACCAGTTTTTATTAGCAGTTATTTGACAATATTCTGACTGATTCACATGGCATATTTTTAGCGATCATAGTTTACCGTATAATGCTTAGAGTCACATAAAAGTCTTTTTACACGAAAATTTGGTTAGTAAACTAGTCTTAATAATCGAAAAGTTGAAATCTACAAAAAGTGCACATAGCTGATATTCATTTGACAACGGCGATTTGTTGTGGTTACCGCGAGTTATTTCAAGCCTTAGGTTCCAGTATTTTTGGGAGCAGTTTACTGCAAAGTAGAAGTTGCGTAAGTATCCTGATTTTTATGTTATCCAGCAAAATTTGTCGTTGAATTTCGCATTTTAATAAAGGCCTTTCGCTCTTCACAGAGACACAGAAACGAATATTAACTCGTTTTTTCCCCCAATGGCCGGCCACTACCTTGGAATGCTTTGGCCACAGCGGCCTGGAATTGTTGGCCGCTTTATTATGGGGGCACCTAGTAGGTGGACCAACATCGCTCCCTATGAAATGAAGGGACGGACAAATGACAACCACGCCCAGTGGGGGATCGAACCCCGACCGCCGGGAGTTTACCCGAAACCGTAGTACGGTGCTTTATCCATCATACAATCCGGTCGGCGACGAATATTATCTAACTGTACACATTGATCTCGTTAGCGTTCTAGTTATACATTGCAGAAGGTCATTCGTGATTTCCAGAAAAAAAAAAATTATGTACTACACTTTCACGTTTGCATTTTGAGATAAAGATTTAACATTTGATAAACATTTGGAATGATGCATTAGGACTAGTATGGCAAACACAAATGGAATGTCGTCATTTTATTAAAATTATTTATTATTTATATATTAAAAAAAACGTCATTTGACTCACCAGAGAAATTTATTTTGAAAAGAAAAATGTCATTTACACTTAAGGATATCGCAGGCAATTGTTCTCACTTAATATAAACGATTTTTTATGTACAATTTCGTTACCATTTCGAGATAAAGATTTGGATTTTTCAATATAATCGTCTGCTTCTGTTTGGTTACAATTAAAATACAGAATGAAGAAATTATTTTAGAAAATGGCTCTTAAAATAAAAATGTATTGAAGGTAGCCTAAAAACAAGAATCCGCTTATAAATCCTCGTCGAATTAAGTAGCAAACACAATAGAGATATTTACTTGCTCAAAAAGGACAAATAATAATAATAATATTAATAACAGCTAGAGGTTAAAAGTAAGGATCTCAGAATTGTAAACTGATATAATCCGCTATTGTGTTTTAGAGTTGCCACTTGAACCTGTCGCTCTATTCCTTTAGTACAAGTGGTAGTGTACGGATAGTAAAATTTTCTTTGAAAAGTGCTAAAATCAACGTTAATTACGCCAAGGTAGGATGCTGGACAAATCTATCTGCATTAAAAAATGGAAAGCTTGTATCGGCCTGTGTATGTAGGTGCTCTAGCTAGGTTTTGGATAGAATCGCACACTGTACGCTCGTAAGTGATTAGCTATAAAGTGTACAAGCACATACCTGCGAATGCCCTTTGGTGCTAGTTAAAAATAAACTCTCTCTAATTAAAATACAAATAGTCTGGTACTACCTTCTAATAAGTTAAATATGAAAAATTATCGTCTGTGGAATATAGTCTGTATTCAATCTTTATAGTACTCCACCACTTCAGCTTGAAAATGCCACGGGCACCATAAACAATGAACGAAAGCTCAATTTGACGAAAGGAAATGGGAAGGGGATTAATGAAATTCCAATTGCGCTTCTCCTATATTGACTTTAGCGCTTACGGGTAATTAAAAGGAGCTGCAGTGCAGACAACATTTAAAAACACCGACCAGTCATCCCAGGGCTGTGGGATATAAATTTGACACTATGGTATTAAAGAAAATTTTGCTTTCTTTAAAAGTTTGAGCAATAGCTATAGCCAAGAGGCAATGTTACCAGATAGAAGCAATTTGCAAGAACTAAGCCCTTTAAAGTTTAAAATTAACCATCAAAATCGTCTCCATTAGGTGCGAACGACCTACTGGAGATTAAGCTTCTAGCTTCTTTAGCTTCTAATACGCACGATTTTACAATATTTTTCGTTTTGGGGCAGGGTAATACACCGGGGATAACGTAACACGCGTTTTTACCGAATTGAAAAAAAACTGCTGATTTATGGATCTCTAGGGGCCGATCTGTTCAACCGATCGAAATAAAATTTCAGAGATAGTTATTCAGAGGTATGGGCTTGAGATTTTGTTAACGGCAACAAAGTGGCGCTCACGGTTACGGTTATAGGTTCAAGAATTCGAAATTTTTGAAAGGCAGCACCATTTTTTCTTCCACTGCAAAATGCTCAACGCATGTGGAAACCTTAAAGAGAGTTGGAACGGTACGTGTATTACAAAAAATGGGCGTGTTTTGCGCGAACAAAAAAAGCTCTATGAACGACCCATACAAACATGGTCGGGGCTCGCGGAGGAAATTGCGTATGACAGAGGCAAGATACCAATCACAGAACGAGGATCGTTCAATATTCAGCGTAACCATTATACACGTAAAGCAGCTGAACTTTCGCTGCCATTACGTCCTTACGTACAAACTTCCGACTGAACAAGCAACATTCCCACCCTGCTTTTCATCTTCTTTTTTTTTTTTCGCTAAATATCTGGCGAACGTCGTTGTGTGATTGATGTCTTGCCTGTGTCATATGTAAATTTCTCCCCGTGTGGCCTGATCGTATTTGTATTGGCCATTCACAGAGCTGTTTTGTGCGCGCATAACGCTTCCAGTTTTTGTGATACACGTACCGTTCCAACGCTCTTTAGAATTAGTGAGCAATTTGCAACAGAAAAAGTAGGTGTTGCCATTTGAACATTTCGAGTCTCCGTACCAGTAACCATATCAGTGAGCGCCACTTTGTTGCTGTTTACAGAATCTCGAGCCCATACCTTCCAATAACTATCTTTGAAATTTCATCTCGATCAGTTGAATAGATCGGCGCCTAGAGGTCCATATATCGGCAAAGTTTTTTATGGCCACTCTGTATGTATATGTTATTTTACATCCAGACTGATTCACAATTATTATACGAAAAGCAATATTCAATATTTTTATGCGTCAAACTGAGACAGAAAGTTTGACTACACCCGAATACTTTTTTGACAGAATGCACAGAAGCATTAAAAGTATCGTAATAAAGCATATTCGTGAAAAGTAAAAGAAATATGAAAAAGAAAATTTATGATTACTGAAAAAATATAATTTAGTCTCATTTATATAATTTTCTGTTATCATAGCTTGCAGACACTTTTTATGTTTTATGAAATAAAAAGAAAAAAGCTACGTATAATTTAAGTGCTGTTTTCTTTATTAAATCAAGTCATGAGTCTAATGGTATTTATTTCCGGAGCCCCCTAGTCATTCGAAGCAGTGATACAATAAAATTCACAGGCAAAACATTTAAGAATATCTCAAAAACTTTCCGTAAGTTTCTCATTTTGAATGGTGCTTTATGTATTGTAATCTAAGGCGTCGTATACAATAAGTTTAATTCAATAGTTTAAACGTAGATGGCAGCACCAAACGAAAGTAAAACAGTTGTTTTGTATAGAGGTCTGCGCCGCACGGAAATTCGCGGCGGCGGCGTAACGGCACCAGAAACCCGGTGGCACGCCGCGGCGTGGGAAAATTTTTGAAATAGAGCATAATGAAAATGGGCGTATGCGTACACACACATATATGCATAAATTCGCGCTAGACTAGAATGAAGATTAGAATTTTTTTGAATAGTAGTATGAGTATGATGGTGTGCGATTGTGTCCAGCTAGCTACACGTGGACTCGGGTGGGCTCGATTATATTTGTCTTTAATTTGCACAAACGGCAAAATTTACGATATTCTATCATAATTCGGGCTCGGGCTCCGACTTAAATAATATCGTTCGGGCGGCCTCGAATTAAAACTCTTCGGGATCGGCTTAAAAAAATGAGCCCGGAGTCATCTCTAGTGGGGGCCTTTCTAAGGGGTCCTATCCCGCATCTACGCTAAGTTTCGGAGGAAACCACGGAAAACTACGAACAGTTAGGTTTGCAGACGCGGCCTTGTTTTGAACCAGACAACTTCCGTCTTCCAGTACAGAGTGCTGTGCGGTCGGCCAATAGTGGAGCTCCTGAGTATGAGCTTGCCGTTGTGGTACACTTTTAAAATATTTCTACAGCAAAATTGAAACAATAGATTTTATCAAAATCGGAGAGGTTTATGTTGTTGGTATAGCACATTCACGATATATTTAGTTGTCAATATACGACTGCTCCATTATTTGCTTTTAAGATTTTTTTTTTTTTGCACAACCTTCTCATGATCCATTCCAAACTTATAATATTCTTTCGAGGCATAATTCAATGTTTAAACAGTTTTTAAAACAATCAAATGACGCCGTTGACTCGAAAAATTTAACTGTATCTTTACAAGTAACTAGTATTCAGAAGTATCTAGAAAAAAATAAACAGTTGAAAGTTAAGGTACAATTTTTTGAAAAATTGTGTAGCCGATTGTACGCCGTGGGTGAAATCAGCGTTATTCGCCGGCCTAGACCTCGACGGCGGCGGCGGGGTAAAAATGCCCGGCGGCGGTGCAGACGTCTTAAGTTTTGTATATAGCTGAATTTGTACAATCTCTGCCGTGTTTCAGGCTGCTGAAGAATAGCCAAATGTGTGAAAAAAAATAAGACAAAACCAAGTACCTGACAGGATTCGAATACCGCTCAGGTGACGGTAGATAACAAGGCGTCTTGAATGGGCTTTTCCATAAACAATGAAATTAAATGTGTATGAAGGGGAGACTTGAGCCATGTAGAGAGCATCAAAGACATTAAAATATACTCATAGACTGGGCACCCCTATGCTTTCGCTGTTAACAAAATGATCGGGAGCTGGTAGGAGTGGCGATGAGTCGCACGTGGTCCCGAATAAGGCGATTGGCGAATTCACCCCTCTTCCTCTGGGGGGTCAAACTGCCGCGCGTTCCCCTTTTTCCTGCTCCTAAGCGAAGATCTCTCGGAATCTTTTGTTCATGAATACAATGTCATGTTGCAATAGTAATAAAGACTCATTATGTCAAATACTATAAATAAAAATAAGGAATTTAAATGAATCCCAAGGTTTTTTTCTTTTTTCGTTCTCTTTTTATTTTTCAGTTATGTTGTTCATTTCATACTCTTGAATAAATATGGGAAGAAATTTTATTTTTCTGTCCAGTTTGCTGCAGTTACGAGATTTAAAAAGAAATTTTGGTTTTAAATAGAACACGATTTTGTTGAAGAGCTTGAAAAATCGAATGTACTATATATCGCAATATTAGGTAATTTCACAAAATAGTATCAGGAAAGTGTATTTTAACAATGCTGGTGCAGATTTTGATCATTTGTTCATTATTTTTTTTTCTTTTCTGAGAAGTACTTTAAAATTTCCAATGTATCAGATTACTTCATCCAGAAAATTATTTTCCATTTTTTGTATTTCCTTATTGGGGGTGGGGGAGGGTGTCACGAAAAATCCACAAAAATGACTGTTTAAGCTTTTCATCTTTTATATTATTTTTCTTTTACTATGCTTAGCTAATGGCTTTTTTTTTTTACTTATTTATTTATTTATCTTTTTTAATGCAGTGTTTGATCGGAACTTGACAAAATCGAGTATTAATGGTTTTTGAAACCATGATCATTACTAATCAACACTAATGTGGTAGAGAATTGTCTTACCATTACAAGTTGCTTTTAGTTTCAGTTTAAGTATATGCGAAACAGTTGAACATGTGCCGAAACATAACATGTGCATTCTGTAACTAATAGAGTGGGGAGATACAAGCATTTTTTTTTTCCTTCAACTCATACTAACGCGGAAAAGTTGTGAATTTAGGTGACGAAAAATATGTGAAAAAAGAAACGAAATTGTTTTATATCTTCTGATCGCACATCTGCTCTAAAATTTGCTGAAATTTTAAAAATTTCACGTTTTTACGTTTATTTTTAACATTTCTAAATTATCATGCTGTATCTAAATGTAATAGCTGAAATTCATATGTGTTCAAACCGCACACAAAAAAGTCTTACTGATTAACATTATTTAAATTTATCATAATCTTCCGGTCGTGCATTACCCCCAAAGTTAATGAGATTAATTTTTTTTTTTTTTTATGTACAATGGTACAATGACTACTTTTAACTAATGTATGTGATTATTCGTTGGGTCTGTTTCAAGCATTTGTTCTTTAATTTCTTTACACAGTTTTCTAATATTTACTATACCCATAAGTCTAATTAGTAATTAAATCTCATGTAAAAACCTAGATGCATTGTAAAGCTGCTGAGATATTTCATTTCTGAATCGGATAATTTATATATATATATATATATACACTGCTGGCCAAAAGTATTGCAAGTTTCAGAAATCTAACCCTTTTCAAGATTAAGCCCCGTCTCCCCCGTAAAAAATAAAAATAAATATAATTGATATTTTTTAATGTCAACATGTTAAATTAGTTACTTCAAAGAAAACATAGTATTAAGTCAAAGAACAAAAATAATTATTTAATTTATTAAAAAAAATAGCATAAAAATACATAGGTTATAATAGAAATCCTAGTCCATTTTGGATCGCCAAAATAAAATTAAATAAAGAATTAATTTCAAGTTATTCTGCAAAAAGAGGATAATAAATGAATGCAATTAAATTAAAGATCATTTATTAAGTTGCTGAGCAGCCTTGACTTAGATCACAACAGCCACTCTTTTCGATATGGAATCCACAATGTTTTACAACACTTCCTTCGGTGTTTCATGGCGGCAACTTAAATTATAGGCTCCCGAAGCTCTCATTTTGTTTCTTGGTGATATTCAGATGTATTCTTTCCATTATACTACATAAATTCTCAAAAGTATTTAAATCTGGCAAATTTCCTGTCCATTTTTCTGGGCTTCAAACGATGATTAGATTTCTCAAACTTGCAATACTTTTGGCCAGTGGTGTATCTATATAAATAAAATTAGACTTTTGTCTGTACATTTCTTGGAATTCAAAAATTTTGCGATTTCTATCCGTTTCAAGCACCCGGGAATCCGATGCGACCCTCCAAAAAAAGTTTGTCTGTCTGTCATTCTGTCATTCTGTCCGTGACGCTTTTTTTTGTTTAAGCATCACGTAAAAACGACTGAAGCGAATGATATGAAATTTGGTGTCAAGATAGGTGGTCACTCAACTTAAAACATAGGCGTCGAATTTTTAAAAAATCTTGATTAGATTTTCAGAATTTGCGAAAATTGTTTCAAACTGCGTAAATTTGTGTTCAAGCATCACGCAAAAACGACTGAAGCGAATGATATGAAATTGGGTGTCATGATAGGTGGTCACTCAACTTAAAACATAGGCGTCCAATTTAAAAAAAATCTTGATTGGATTTTGAGATTTTGTGAAAATCCTTTCAAACTGCGTAAATTTGTGTTCGCACATCACGTAATAACTGCAAAGGTGAAAAAATGATATTTGGTGAAATGATAGGTGGTCACTCACCTTAAACTATAAGCATCTAATTAAAAAAAAATCCATCAGATTTCCAGATTTTGTGAAAATCGTTTAAAACTGAGTGAATCTTTGTTCCCGTATTACGTAATAACGACTAAAGCGAATGATATGAAATTGGGTCACACGATAGATGGTTGCTCAACATAAACTGTAGGAGTCCAATTTTTTAAACATTTTTATTAGATTTTGAGATTTTGTGAAAATTCTCTCAAAATACGTTTATATTTCTTGAAACATCACGTAATAACGACTAATATACGAAATTGAGTGATATGATAGGTAGTTGCTAATCTTAATTTATAGGCGTTGAATTTTAAAAATATTTTGCTTACATTTTGAGATTTTTCGAAAATCGTTTTAAAATGCTGAAAATTTGTTCCAGCATCACGAAATAAAGACTGCAGGGAATGAAACGAATTTGGATGGCATGATAGGTTGTCACTCAACTTAAATTCTAGGCTTCAAATTTTTCAAAAATGTTGTTTAAATTGTGAGATTTTGCGAAAATTATTTCAATATGCGTAAATATTCGTTTGCGCATCACATAATTACGACTAAAGCGAATGAAATGATATTACTTAGTGACTCTCTAATCTGTAATATTTTAACAATACATAAAAATCATAACTTCGCTTTCTTTACTTTGGCAACATACTCCATCCATTCTGTGTACTCCTACAATGCTGACGAAAGTTCTTGCTTTTTGGAAATTTTCATTCACTAACCCGTCGAGGACGGGTACTTCAGCTAGTATATATATATAATATAAAATAGCTTAACTTATGTAATATGGAATCCCAAGAGAAATATTAATTGAAAGCACTTAATAACAGATATAATACGTAACCATGAAATTATATATATATAAACTAACTCGGCTGTTCGAGCCTCGTCAGGGGGACCCCCCCCCTAATTTTTTAGTTTCATTATTGCCATATTAAAACGATATTAATTAACTATGTCATATGTTTATTGAGTGATACAGAATTCAGGAGGATAAGACATTGCACAATTAAAAAAAAAAAAGGGAAAACAATTTAATACTCAACATTTTTCTTAAGCTGTTGAAATTTCATGATTGTAACCTATTTATAGAAAAATACATGTGAAGCATATTCTACAGCTTACGAAATATTGTAACAATAGATTAAAGCTGTTGTGAACTAATTGTATTATGATTGTAACTTATTTATAGAGAAATAGATGTGAGGCATTCTATAGCTTACGAAATATTGTAACAATAGATTAAAGCTGTTGTGAACTAATAGTATTTAAATACACTGCTGGCCACCCAAATTGCAACACCAAGAAAAACAAGAGATATCACAACAAAATTTATTGTGTAGATAACATGTTGACCAAGTAACAAATGATTAAATTTACAGCATTCTATGAAGCGTGGTTCCTGCCAAAATCAGTACCCAGAGTAGCCGCCGTTGTTGGAGATCACAGCTGCCACACGCCTCGGCATTGATTCAAAGAGACTTTGAATGTGTTCTTGGGGTACAGCAGACCAAGCAGCTTCCACACGTTGCCAAAGTTGATCTGGTGTGACAGCTGGGGATGAACTCTGGGTCAGTCGTTGAGCAACCATGGACCACATGTTTTCTATCGGCGAAAGATCCGGAGAGCGCGCCGGCCAGGGAAGCAATTCAATCTGGTGATTGACGAAGAACCCTTGGACAATGCGTGCCACGTGTGGCCGTGCATTATCCTGCTGAAATATGGCTGTTGGCAAGCCCTGAAGGTAAGAAAGGACAACTGGCTCCAACACCTCGGAGATGTAGCGCTGGCTGGTTAAAGTACCGGCAATGCGTACTAGAGGAGTGCGAGAGAGATATCCGATACCGCCCCATACCATAATACCCGGTGCAGGACCAGTGTGACGGTGCATAATGCAGCTGTTCAGCATCCTCTCTCCACGGTGTCTCCAGACTCGAATCCGACCGTCGTGGTGTTGCATACAGAAGCGTGACTCGTCAGTAAAGAGAATTTCATTCCATTCTGTCGTCCACATCCTTCTTTCATCGCACCATTGGCGGCGGAGACGTCTGTGGTTCCGCGTCAGAGGTAGACAAAGCAACGGACGTCTTGCGGACAGACCATTCTGCTGTAAACGACGTCGAATGGTACGCGCAGACACTGGATGATGCGTTACAGACTGAATCTGCTGTGATATGGTTCGTGATGTGACTGAGCGGTCCGTCACTGCCATGCGTACAATCTGCCTGTCATCACGTGACGTGGTGCACTGAGGTCGATGCGGTCGATCACGTCTGTCCGTCGTACCCTCCTGCACCCAACGATCACATATCCGCATCACAGTTGTTTGGTTTCGTCCAATACGACGACCGATTTCCCTGAAAGATAACCCACAATCTCGGTATGCCACTATCCTTCCTCTGTCAAACTCGGATACTTGATCAAAAGATGATCGTTGTTTCCTACGAGGCATAATTTATCGTTTTTTTGAAAAAAAAGCAAGAAAAACACAATTGCTGTACTTGAAACCGTCGAAATCTCCAAGCCTTAAATAGCGCTTTGAGGTGGCGCCACAGGCGCGCTTGATGTGCGTCTGCGCTGAAATTCTAATCATTTGCATATCTCACCTCAGCTAATGCATGTTGTAAATTTCATATTATTTGCATGCTTCCTTCAGGGTGTTGCATTTACGATGGCCAGCAGTGTATATGTAAAATTATATAGCATTTTCGGGACATGTTTTTTGGACAACTTTCAATAAAAGGGGTGAGAGATAAAATGACATAGTCATTAATACATATATATATGTACACAGACACACACGTATATATGTGCTTGTTTCTACTTTAAACGAAATGTTAACCGAAGCCGGAAAGTGGGCCGTGACAGTAATTATTCTGCAGTTTAACATGAATCCAACTGAATAGTTACATCTTCTGTCTTCTTAAGTGGTACCTGCTATGACAAATACTAAAGCGCCGTTTTTTACTGTATTCTACAATCCTCTTTTAACATAATGCAAAACATGTGTCAAAGTAGCCGAAAACTTGCTTGTTGAAAAACGCATAAAGGGTACTTGTCTGTGCGTACAAGGGTGAAGAGTAATGTGATAGGTAGTAAGAAAAATTGAAGTAAAGGGTGGTCCATTCTGAAGCGTACATGTACTCGATTTTTCTTAACCGACAGTAACAAGAGACACTGTAAAGTTTGAAAAATTATGCTCTATATGTCATTTGGTTAAATCACCTTTCAAAACAAGATAAATAATTGGTTCAGTGGTTTATTGAACTTAGATATTGTGAGTGTAGTTTGGTAATAATTAGGATTCTGTACTTATAATGCTTGTGTGTATACGGGAAGCCGAAAGCTGGAGTTTAAGAATAGCTCTTAAGGTTTTTTTGAATGACCGGCGATCTTTGTAACAGATTGCATTAATAAGTTTCAACTGAATCGCTTTTGTGCTTGCATTATCTATCATTTATTGTTAAGAAAAGTAATAGTTGTATGCAGAAACAGAAATGTTTCAAATCTGTGTGTGTATCTGTATCCGACTGCATTTGCTTTTCTTTTTTTTTTTTTTTAAGTCTATTTCCTGCCAGCATGAATAATTATAAATTTTAGGAAATTTATTTCGCAAACGTGTGAATAGTTCGTAATCTATAATCTATATAATTTACGTTGCATTTGATGATGAATGCGTGAATTTATTTTAACGCACGCTGTCTTACAAGTTCATGAACAAAAGGTCTGAACTCTGAACTCTTCGCTTCTACGGGGAACGGGAGGCAGTGTGACCCCCCGGAAGGAAGAGGGGTGAATTCGCCAATCGCCTTATTCGGGACCACGTGCGACTCATCGCCACTCCTACCAGCTCCCGATCATTTTGTTAACTGCGAAAAGCATAGGGGTGCCCAGTCTATGAGTATATTTTAATGTCTTTGGAGAGCATTTGGGGATCGATTCCAACCCACCCCTCCTCCTCTAGCTCAGGAATAGTGAGCATTTTTGTACCATAGGTACTTTTCTGTATTATTTTAACTATAGAATATTTGAAATCCTGAGATGAGCCAACCTCCAGAGGTAAAATCGAGGGGGAATGTCACCGTCCTACTTTTCCATTTAACCCTTTGAGGCGCAAACCTTTCCCAACGCTGAAAGAAGGGCAGCCGTTGCCATCGCTCGACTTAACTACCAGCAAGATGGCGAGCGATCGAAACGTTCATCGCGTGTCACAGTTCTAGAGACCCTTTTTTGACGACAGCTGGCTGTGCGCGCAGGTTTCGATCGTCCGCCATCTTGCTGGTAGTTAAGTCGAGCGATGACAACGGCTGCCCTTTTTTCAGCATTGGGCAATCTATCCAGTTGTTCTCGCATTCTTCCATTTATCAGCAGATGTCAGTGCTGTTAAAAATAATCGTGACCATTTTTTGACGGGAAATGACGTGCTAAAAAGTAAAGGATTCTCGTGGAGCTATGTCACCCGCAACTATTTTTATAGATATCAAATCTCTTCTTCGTGACTGGCAACAGTCAAAACGTCAGAGTTGGGTGTTCCCAGAGCGGGAACACTGCGCGTTAAAGGGTTAAGCTTCGATATCCCCTCCCGCACTTTTTATTTTCAAGGGGAAGGCTCGAAATTCTTTTTAGCCTATTAAAAATTCTCCTTTGTGATTCTGTGTCGGAAAAGAAATCAAAATGTCCCCTTTGCATATCTCAAGTGGGCTTACAACCCTTTGCAAATGCTAATTAATGAAAGCATTTTTGTCTAAGAATGTGTCTAAGAATGCAACAACGCATGTGTCTAAGAATAGAACAAATGCGTCATCTTAAAATAGAATAAAATGTGCCAGACACCCTCTTGGCCAATGGGGTGTCTTTCGGAAGGCTCGAAAAAGGGAGAAAGTCGGCTTCGTGAGAAGTTCATTGCAAATACAAAAGAAAATCCCCGTGATCCTGACATTAGGTTAAAGAAGATGCTAGTGTATATACAGTGTTTCCCAAAAAGGTGGTAAATCAATTTAATTATTTATCTATTAGAGTTAAGTTGGCAATGTCCATTGAAAAAAAATGTTCAAAATAAGGTAGAGAAAAAGACTACGTCAAGAAAAAATTCCTGTTGTTAATTGTCAAATATTTAACACTTTTTAAATTTGTATACGACCCCTGTGCAAAAAAATAAATAAATAAATAAATAAAATTGAAATTACCAGTTAGTAAAATTTGCCCTCATGCACTAATCAGGTGATGTAAAAAATTAGAAAATTATATCCTAAAAATGTCACAGATACGAAGATAAACATATGCTGTCTTAAACCACTTTTCAATGGCTCTAGAAGGGAAAAAATCATGTTGGTGCATTATGTTTCAGGGGTCGTACAGAAATTATGGAAGAAAAAATTTTTTTTGCACTCAAGCAATAAAAGTATGCATTTAAATTTATGTATAGCCCCTGACCATCTATGTTTAAAGATATCTCTGATACGTTTTATGATGAAAGCTTGAAATTTTGTCCATCACCTCATTAGTGCATGGGACCATCAATATATATATATTTTTTTTTTGTGCGGGGTTGCACGAAAATTTAAAATGTGTAACTTTTTTAAAATTGAGACGAAGTTTTCCTTAACGTAGTCTTTTTTTCCTACCATATTTTGAACATTTTTTGAATTTACATTGCCAACTTATCTCTAATAGATAAAGAATTAAAAGACATTATCATCTTTTTGGGACATTCTGTAGAAATTTATGTTCATCTTGAGACCTTCTGTTGATCAAAATTACACGGTTTTTGCAGTCAACACTTAATTAATTACACAAAATTAATAAATATTAATCAACTAATAAAAATTAAAAACGGTTGATTTAGTTAATTTCTTTTTATTTATTACATGCAATTAAAAACACGCATCAACTTCTTCAAGCTCTTAGGATACCCCTCTTTCTTTTAGAATTACACTGCTTGCTGGCCACCATTAAAAGTACTTATATGAGCACACATAAAGAGGGGAATATGGTAATATCCCCCCTTTTATTCAAAATTATTATTGTATTTATGGATACAGAACCATTTTTGCTGAGAAGTGTTACCAAAACTTTTACCCTGCATGTGAACCCATGCACCAAAAGATAGCGATTTATATGTTCCTGGGCGATATATTGCACTCATTTAGAGAAATGAAGTAATGGGCCACGTAAATTTTGTTTTAAATTTAAATCGAACAAAAAGGTAACTTTTCTATTTTAAAAAGATAATTTTTTATTCTGATGTAGTGTTATTTTGTATTCATTCAATACATTTACTTGTTCTTATTTTGAATAACGATAGGACAATGTTTTTTATTTGCACCTAAAAGCTCATTTTTTTTCTTTCATAGCTATTTAATTCTGTCTATTTCAGTTTAGTTATTGGTATGTGAATTGATAGTAATTTATAAAATTTCTGTAGCCTTTTAAAAAATGAACTAAGAAAGATCTCCAAGGCATTTTTTCCATGAAAAACAATCGCTAAAATCACAAGAGATGCTTACTAATTATTTCTAGGCACTGAAAAACCGTGTTCCAGGTCATAACCCCAGGATAAAATAGATAACTTGTGAGTAATTCAAGTAGAAGTATACATATCGATAAATATGACCCCATTTCTGAAGTAACATCTATTAAAAGTATTATGGATGACAGAGAAAATCTGCTTAAACATTGGAATTCATTATCGAACTGGTATTATGAGTATTCCTGATTATTATTAAACTGTCGGCACGTATTAATACAAGACATATTTTGATACATGTGCCTAATTTTTTTTAAATTTATTTTTTTTAGCTTTCTTGGGCAGTAATAATAAGAAATGAAATACATGAATGAAATGACATAAGAATGTATAGAATATACTCCGGAAATCTTTATAATCTTTCTTTGAATTTCTTTGGGAGTTTCATGAATCAAACACATCTTCTCTATGTGTATGCAGCCCTGACTATCGCACGGACATTTGCCCTGGGCGCATGTACAGAAATAGGCCAAAAAATTTAGTTTAAAGCTATGTACAGGAGCATAAAATTAGAAATTGCCCTGGGCACAAAATCCAGTCAATTCCCTGATGAATATGCATGGAGAAACCATTGACTTTTAATCTGGTTTAGAGCAGTTCCAGATATAATAAATTAAGATATTATAATTATATCTGAGCTGTCACAGATTTGTTTTTAGTAAAGAAAGTGTGGTGAAGCCCTTTCCTTAATATTGTTGAAGTTATTTCTTAACCTGTAATGTGCATATTTTTTCTAGCAATATCAATATTTAGTATATCCACTCAAAAAAGTATTTAAGTATGAGAGAAATTTCCTACATTAATTTTCTGAGTAGGGATGAGAGGGGGGGGGGGGAGCGCACAGTGAGACAATTTTAACTTGTTTTGTAATAATTTTTTCCCTTTTATTTAAAACAAAAATTAAATACGGAAGATTATTTTGTCAACTTTTAGCTTTCATTGAAATTTTTTTCAGAATTTATCTTCATTTTATTCTGTGAAAAAAAAAAAAAATAATTTTCAAAAGTTACTTAAGTTGTCGAAGTGCGCCCCTTTGCAGGGGACAGTGGGACAGGAATTGGGAATGCATGCAAATAAGTTTAAGCTATAAATTAAAGCAAAGATATTGATTATTGGATGATAATTTACTGCTCAAATCCATAATAGTAAAACTTGTCTGATTTTTCCAACAGTGATAATAGAAACAAAAATGGCTGTAACTACCCAATAAGATGAATTGTGACAGAGATTAGTTTTCAAAGTGTTGCAAGAGTGGTTTAAATTGTGAAATTTTTTTCTAATTTTTGAGCTTTTGAATCACAGAAAAATATCTATCGTCCCACTGTGCCCCCTCTAGCCAAACTGATTAGTTTTTGAAAAAGCCTGCGGTAGATCATAAATCTTAATAGTTATTATTACATACCACATCATCTATACTTTTCATAAAGAACAACACTTTATAATGAAACCAACATACGAAAATTGACTTGCACTCAAATGCTTTTTGAAAGTGTATGCAAATGCAACTTTGCATAAATGCAGAACTGCACACCAAAGGGCAGCACTGTGGCATTTCTCTTTAAAAGGTGGGTTTATATCCGCCGTGAACTAACGAACATTTTGATGGCTCACTCAACACATTTGGATTGGAGAATGAGAAGTTATTTTATTTTATTTATTTAATATGCTTGTCACCATAAATGCACTTATAAACGACAAATAAATATTTGCTAGCTTCCTGAGAGCATCAGAAATTCCGCTGAAATTTGTAATTCCTACGAACATTAGACAAGTAGCGCATACACAGTGTAGACTGTGTTGCACGCAAGTGTGTATCCATCTTAACTTTCTATGGGTCATTCTTCAGTGGTTTGTAAGATAGATACCATTCCTTGAAAATTAATGAAATTCTGCATTTGGAATTTCTTTAAGAGTATGCTGAATTCAAATGTGAAGGAAAAAAGAAAAAGTGACCACTGAACTTTTAAAACTTCAGTTCAATTTTAATAAGTTGAGCTCTGTGTCAAAAATATGAAAAAATAGGAAATTTTTAGTGAAGTAAACGATAACTTTGTTATCTCTTTAAGTCAATTGAAATTCAACCCACTGCTCCCCTTTAAATTTGTTTTATCTTTTTTTCCCCTAACCATTTTAAGTTTTAACTCAGTACAATAAATTTTGACAAATAGATGATAAAATAAATTTTCGCAAAAGAAAAGTAGAATATAACGATTACTTTACACACCACAAAAGTAAAAATGTATTTTCTTTTTTATTTATTAAATATGAATGAGATTTGATGTCAAATTACAGAAATCTGTTTTCCGGAAATTTTAAAAATAAAAACTGCTCCCAACTATTTTGTGAAATGTAAAAGAAATAGAATGATTTTTTTAAAAAATAAAATGTTATTACAAAGCAATTCCGAAAGTTATTACTCGTATATCTCAGTTTCTGCAAGACAGGTGGATTTCGTTGCTTATTAAAAAAATAATAATAAATAAATAAATAAATTATTAAGTGAATAAAAGAATTAACAAGATTTATTATTTTCTGCCTCTTTAAAAATTCATATCTGATATACATTTAGTAAATTGAATGAAGCCTTTACATAATTTCTTATTCATTTTTGCTGTCACAGATTCTATAGCCGTTTAATGCCATAAACTTTTTGACGTGTTGTTACATCCCCAACATAAAAATATGAAGTTGTAACTTTTATGAAAATTCAATTTTAAACTAATTTCAATGTATAATTAAACGTGTTTTACTGATATAAAAATGATGCAAATTAGATTTATTTTTAATTATTTTATTTCAAGAAATAGATGTACAATAAAAAATATAGTTTTCAAAGATTAAAGTAAGTACACTATGATAACACAGTACTGAAAAATTTGGCTTATTACTTACTGTACGGTAATAATATATCAAGGTATTTATTTAAATTATAGGTCAGTATACAGTAGGAATCTACATAACATTTAAGGTGTAAACGTATACATTAACATGTATGGTAAAACAGTATAAAATTAAGTGTAGGAATTATTAAGCCTGGAATAAAGCATAGAGTAAAAATAGTTTCCTTTTTTACCATGATATAATTATTTTTGTAATCATTTTATAGCATAAAATATTCAAAGATGTTCTTTTAGCAAGACAGTCATTTGAAATATACAATAAAGCTACCGCAATTTATTACCATAAATTCCAAGATAGATTTCCCTTAAAAGAAAAAGTACAAGCACCATGAAGTAAGAAACATTTCTTAGAATTAAATTAAAACAATGAATTGATAAAATAAAATAGACGCAATGAATAAGGCACTTTTCTTTGAATAGTTGTATCCAGAATTGTGCAGTTCAGAATAGCTTCTAAAATCGATTTTATCCTCTTTCTGCTTCACGCAATATATATCAGGTTGTAACGAAAGTTTTCCGCCAGATTTGCTTGAGTCAGCTCATGCGGTACCGAGCGATTGACCTTATATGTAAAGTTTATGCGATGCCTATCGCGACTAATGGACATGGCACTATAAAGTCTAACACTTTTAGCTAGCTCTCGAGTGGATGAATATTTTATCTCCTTCCGCAAATTCTCGTAGGCTGGACTCATCAGCATCAGTAGGCCGGCCAGAGCGTTCTGCTTCTTAAATGTCCTAGTCCTCGTTTTTGAGCTTTCGGTACCAAACCTTCACAGTGTCGTATGATACAACAGGAGTACCTTAACCCCTTAACCGTCGTATTATTTTCAAGAAAACGGTCATAAAAGTGCTTATTTCTTTTATTCCAGAAAATTGTATAAAACAAGTGCATATATAGTATATTTATTCATTTTAAGGTTTTGGACATTTTAAGCACTAGAGAAAAAAAATAATTTTTAGGAAAAGCCAACATTCAGGGTCATTGTGACTGAATGTGTGTTTTGTAGTAAGCAGGGAATCATTAAAAATATATGTTTTAAACACTAGAAAATTTTATTAAACTTACTACGTAAAATAAGTAAACATCTAAAATTTTCTTTGAACATAAATTTAAAAAAAAAGTAAGCTAAGATTGCATAATGCATATCACAAATACACGTGTGTTTGAGTACTGCTACCATGTATTTAAAAATAAACTATCTCCGAATTAAGTTAAAAATACTCTGGTATTGCCATCTGTTATGTAAAATAATATATTACAAAAAAATCCGTGCATCAGAATTGGAACGCTCTTATCTTTCGGCGCATTTTTTTTAAATAGTATTGCCCGGAAATATGACGGGCACGAGAAATAGAGGGAGAAAGCTTAGCCCGTGATTTTGACGGGAGCGAAGGTTAAGGGGTTAAGCTGTACACATGATTAGGTGCCATTCCGTAGCTGACTTTTTGCAATAGAACTGAGAGTAAATGATGGTTCAATCTGGTAGCGTGATAGTTCCAATTCAGACCCCTTATATTTAATCATAACGATATTGTTTTACAGATTTCACAACACAGTGCTCTAAAGCAAGTCTTTATCTTTCAAATAACAAAAATCGTTTAACAAAATATTGGCAAAACACCAACGAGCACTGTTTGTGCAGACAATACTTACAGTGGTGGAAAACTTTCGTTACAACCTAATAATAAATTACGGTATTATAAATATATTTGGGAATTCATAGATAAGTTTTTATTAAAGAAAGTGTGGTGGAGACCTTCCCTTAATATAGTTGAAGTTATTTCTTAACCATGTACATTTTTTTTAAAATATCGATATTTAGTACATCCACTCAAAAAAGTATTTGAGTATGAAATTTCATAGATTAATTTTGAAAGTAACTGATTAATTTTTGAAAAAAGTATGCAGTAGATGATAAATCAAAGTAGTTGTTATTATATACAACATAATCTACTTTAATGAGAACTCTTTTTCTTTCCTCCTGAATGTGGAAATTTATGGAACTCACTTTTCTTTTTTAAATGAACTAGTGAGAAGTTAATTTCTAATGAGTCTTATAGACCGTTCTCAAGAAATTTTACATTTTCCACTTTCAACATGTGTTCAGGTAATTTATTTTCTAGAGCTTTTAATTGTTATTGACAGAAATACTGCTTCATTTAGAAAAACTTCACAACACTTGTACACTTAACATTTTGAATTATAAAAAAATGTCCACTCTGTTACCGGATAGTACATTTTTTTTTTCTTGATGGAAAAAAGGAGAGATTACTTTACAAATATTAGTTTACTGTACTCCTTTTGATTTGGTTTTATCAATGCACAGAATTAGTAGTAGTTCAGAATAGCTTATAAAATTGTTTTTATCCTCTCTCTGCTTTCCGTTCATAAATTGAATGAGAACCCCTTTTCTTTACACCTAAATGTAGAAATTTCTAAGACTCACAAATGCATTTTAATTTCTATTTTCATTTTTTTTAATGAAAATGTAGTCAATTTCCACTGAGTCTTGCAGGTCATTCTCAAGAAATTTATATTTTCCACTTTCAATATGTGTTCAAATGATTTTTCTTCTAGAACTTTTAATTGTTATTGACTAAAATATTGCTTCTTTTAGCAAAACTTCACAAAACTTGTACCAGATGAAAAAAACTTGTTACCAGATAATACTTTTTTCTTGATACAAAAATGAGAGATTATTATACAAATATCAGTTTATTTTACTGCTTGTGCAGGCCCTGACTACCAAATAGGACCATAAGGCCTGGGCCTACAGTAAAAAAATCTAGAGAGGCTTCAAAATTGCAGTAATTGTTATTATACATATATTATTCTAATAAAAAAAATTCGTGCCAAATTTTTACAAGTTTATATACATCGGCAAAAAGTTATTGAATTTTTTATTATACATATAAGCATGCCCACAAATACTAGTCATTTTATAAATGTCTTCAGGAATATGTCAGAAATCGAGATTATATTTGAGAACAGCCTTATATATAGCTTTATTTATGGACAGTTTCTGTTTTTTTCTCTGCTTAATTAAAAAATCTGAAGTGACTCCACTCAACTTTCCGAACACTTACGATTAGTATAATTGCCAAGCATTTAAATAAATTTTAATCGATGAATAATTCAGCAAAAATTCTTAGTTTTTTTCAATTTGAGCTTAATCGAATGTACCGTTTAAACGCTAGCGCACTTTCAAGAATTCCCCCCCCCCATAGGCCATAATGTAAAAGAAATCTTTGCCGTAGCCCTGTAGAAAAAATATAAGTATTATACACATCAAAATTAATACCGGTCTTACGCTGGTGGTTTATAACATATATACCCAATTTGAGCTCAATCGGATGTCCCGTTTAGGAGCTATCGTGTTACTCACATACACACAAACACACATACTCACATACATCTCGTAAAAATAGCATAAATGAATTCAGACCTCAAAACTTGTAAATACCCCAAAATCTTGAAGCCGAATTTTTTCATGATTACAATACTTTCCTTACATGGTACATGTTCAGAAAGTAATAATGTGTTGAAATCATCGATATTAGTTTAAGTAGAGCCCGCTGTCCTTATTAAAAATAAATCTTGTAGAATAGAATACAAGATTTGGGAAGGGAGGTCTATATAGTATCGGAAAGAGATAATCAGGCCCGTTCATTTGATTAGGTTTTATCAATGCACATGAATGTACAAGTTTATTAATGTACTAATAACAGAATCATGCTGAATGTCATTGAATAAAAAGAACTTGATTTGTAACATTTTTAAAAATGACTCGTATCAAATTTCACAAAAGCTCAATTTCCATGTAAGAAAATCAATACAATGAAAGAAATCTAAAAGTCAATCAGTATCACTGCCAAGAAAAAATACCATACAAGAGGGAAGATGAAAAACAATTTCATCACCGTACCAACTTTTAAGAACGGTTTTTTCGGCAGGACTTTCTTCTTTTCACCCGGTCTTTGAAACGGAGCCACGACTCTTTCTTTATATGTCAGTATAGCATTTCTAGCTCCCGACCAAGCATGTGGACCTTGCAAACGGTACTGGTACGGAAGGGAGGGACCAAAGAAAATGGCGTAAAAGAGTTTAGGATCTGTCAGAGCTAACTTAAGCAAGTTGGGCTTGCATCCTATTTCAGCAGCTAATTCATCCTGATAGCCTATAAAATCCACCTGCAGTGTGTGCCGGGGTGAGTCGACGAATCTTTTTTTGATGTATTCTAGTTTTTTCTTAATGTCAGCATACATGACTTCTTTTGGTGGAAGCTTCAGATGACCACTCATCACCCTCGCTGTCCATCGACATTGCATTTCTCCAACTGGAAATCCAGGCCCAGAAGGTTGGATGAGACCAAGAATAGCCAATGTAGGATGCGGCAGCTCTGGTGGATATATAAATTTATAAAGTTGAACTTTGTTGTCGACAACTTTCAGTATATCATCACTCAAGAACGGAAATTTTATTCTGTACCCCGTGGCCAGTATGACAGCATCCACTTCTGTTTCTTTCTAAAAAGCAGAAAAAATTAGGTTAAGAAGAGCTTATATACAACACACACACACAAAAAAGAGTGTCTTGATTGTAAGACATCTTTGCTACACTGGTTTAGCAAATAACAGATTACTTTATAAAGAATTGTATTATCAAACATGTCCTTGAATAATCTATTAAGTCTTTAAAACAGGGAAATATTTGCACAACCAAATGTAGGAACACTGTTTTACACTCCATATTTTTTGAATGGGTACACAAAAGAATTTGCTAAATGAAATACTGAATTAGCCCGAATATAACACAGCCTCGAATATAACGCGACCCTGAAATTTTTCATCAAGATAATTAGAAAAATCCTATATTTAGGATTTGAATTTAGAGCGAGTCAGGTTTTAAATGGGAAATGATCAGTCAAAAAATACTGTGTCATATTCAAACCAAAAAAACCTGGTGGCGCATTCTTTAGCACACTGCACTGCCATGCCACAGGTCCGGAATTTGATTCCCAGGTTGGTCAAGGTTCACTCATCCTTTCATCCCTTGAGTGGGCCGATAAAATGGATTCAATGTAGAACTGGCCGAAAGAAAAGAGGAATGAAAAAGCAGTTAGGGGAACTAACCATCTCACAATTTCTAGTATATTGTAACTTACAAGTACGATGGAGCAGCCATCTTTGACCACTACAAAAAAAGACGACAATTTTAAACAATGGGGTGCTTCCCCAATGAAAGGTCAGTGAGGTCACTTTTTGGGCGGCATCACATGATGAAATTTTCAATTTTCTTTGTTTGCCATGAAGCCTTGAAGGGTGGCATTTTCCCTAAAATCCTATCAGACATTTTTTTGTGTTCTTTCGCATTCACTCACGAGTTGAGCTTCTAACATGGAGAAGACAGTAGCGTAGCGTGGCAGACAGATATGCCACCCATACAAAAAATAAAAAAAATAAAAAAACCATAAAAATTTAAATGAAAATATGAGGTCATAAAATATTGAATATTCGTAATGTCTTCAAATTTTACGAGAGTGAATAATGGATTTTTCTTAATTTATTATGATAAATTCTTCATTATTACAATTCATTTATTTATTAGATATTGTAAAAATGCAAAAGATTGAGCTAAAATATCTAACAAGTAAAAAATAGTTGTCACAAGATTTTATAAACAAATTTTGAACTGAACAAAATTGGAGAATTACGTAAAACGTTATTTATGGGGAGGGGTTCTAAGGTACTTGGTGACACCCCTGAAAATGTAAAAAAGGCACCTCGCACCCAGTTTTACTTTCTCCCAAAGAAAACCCTTTCAAAATATCGCCCTGATGCGATACTTACCATATCAGGCCGCCCCTGTTTACTGACGAAAACGAAACCATAATCCCCCTAATGTATATCCAGCATAGATTTAAAAAGAAAATGACAAGACGTGCATCTGGCGAAGATAATTTTAGAATTGAACACAGGGCAAAATAATGAAAATAAAATTGATCAGGCTTTGAAAGCCGGAAGAAGAAAAAAACATGATAATATAAACGAAAAGTGAAATGGTTATTTAAAAAATTTCTTGAATTTCTGTCTGTCCGATATTAAAAAAATTACATAAAGAAGATAATAAAATGTTATTTTAATCTCTCTAAAACAAGTTAACGATAGGGATTTTGCCACCCGGGACAGGAACCCCTACATTACGCCACTGGGAGATTAATTTTATTGCATTAGAACATTGCAGTTGTTTATTAGTTTTAAATGACTTTTTGTTTAGACTAGAAAGAAAATATTTAACTAAGGCTACTGGAAGTGCTGTGTGAAAACCTGCAAAGTACGCCTAACGGTGGTTCAGGAGTCCTTTCGTTATTAAACAAGAAATCTATAATCAGGAGACACAAAAAGAAAAAATTATTAGAAAGCACTTTTCTAAGAAAATAAAAGCAGAAGCTGTAGAGAAACTTAGTACACCCCTACCACAACCATATTAGTAAGTAATTTTCTTTTCAATAAATTAATTAATTTTAACCTGTACATGGGCGTAACTGGGTAGGATGAATAGGTATTTTTAAAGTGGGATTAAACCCCCTTCCCTAAAGGCCTTCATCTCCTATTCTTGCAATGTCTCCTATTCTTGCAATAATCTAATTTTTCTAGAGTAGTATAGAATTTTTTCTAGAATGAGCTTAACATACCTTAGATCCTCCCAGTTAAGCCAATATTTATTGCATGGGCGCTCATGATATTATTCTATTAATACTTGAAGAAACGTTTTATGATTCATTTAGTATTTTTTATCATTATACATTATTGACATATTTTGTACAAATTAGCAAATTATTTTTCAATGTATCAATTATATTTAATGATATAAAACAACTAATTTTTGAAAACTAATTAATTCCAGTAATTTTAAAACAATATTTAGTAGTTATGACAATCAAATAACTTTTAATTAATCACTAGTGTAGATGAACTATCTAATATTTATACTGAATGGTTAAAAGGTACTCCACTACAAAGCAATTTTATTTTCATGCTGTTCTGACACAGCAAATAATAGGCTATGATATAGAAATTTCATGCCGACCAATGGCCGAGTGGATAAAGGAACTAAACATTGGGAGATGGCTGAAATGTACAGATCCAGGGTTCTTACCTCTTGCGAGGCTGTAAGTATAAAGACCTGCATGGCGTTTTGGGAGGTTTTCTCCAAATGTAAAGTGATTGCGCATTCGACCCCCTTAAAAAGTCTTCCGTCAAATTCATCTCCCCTTTTCAGATAGCCTAAGTGTAGCTTTACCTCATCCAAATAACTTAACTAATCTTAACTAATCTAGAAATTTCAGAAATGTTTGAATATGCAAGTGATTAGCTTTTAGTGTAATAAAGAGAGAGTGAAAATATACTTCTTTAATTTAAGTTTGTTGTTATAATACTTTATTAATTCAATGTTTATATACTAGTTCTCAGGTAAATACATTTAAAATAAATCAGTGGTCAAAACATCATGTCTTTGGATATTGATGGTTTTTTGGTTAATACGTAGTACTCGCACATCAGATGAAAAATATTAATTTTCAATTTTTTTTTAACAATTTATTCCAAAATTTCAGAAATTTTGAAAAACCAGTACATTTTTATGGTAAGTAATCTTTTAATGGCTGTTACTCATGATCTCTTTGACCCAGAGAGCAGGGTTCATGATTTAAAAAAATGATAATAAATCCAATTTTTTGGAAACCAGATTTTTTAAAAATTTAAATCATATTTTTTTAACATATCCTAAAACACCTGGCTATTTAATGCATGAAAAATGTTTATCATGTGGTTAAATTAATTAAATTACATATTAAATTAAAAAATTAAATTAAATTACATACATTTTGATACATTTCATTTAAAAATCTTTCAGTTTTGGGGCACCACAGAAAACCAGAGCCCGATCAAGACAACTGTAGGCCCTGAGCAGAAGAAAAAAATTAGGCCCCTTGCAATAACCTCCCCCTTAAAAAAACACATTATGATTGGTTTATGCTGAAAGTTTTAAATATCTTACCCCTTCCAAACACATATTTTGTTTTAATTAATCTGAAATAAACGAATATAGCTGCATCATGTCAAAGAAACCGATAGTTAAACATTACAGCGAAATGCTATATCACAGTTGCTCACATGTATGGCATATAACCACTTTTTTTAAAGTCATTTTTGTAAATATTTCTTAAAATAATAAATAATTCAAAAATTTTGCTATTTCTTAACATTAAAAATACTCTTTACAAAATGTGGCTAGTTATTTTCCTACATATTGGTATGCTATATCAACTATAGAGCCTAAATATATAAAAATAAGTTTAAATAATTTATACAGAAACGTAAATTTGAATTATTTTCATTGTTCATACTTTATAATTAAAAAATCATTTACCTTTTGAAATTTTTTATCCTTTGTAATTTTATCGTAAAATTATAAGTGTAAGATGTAAGATTTTGGGGCCCTAAAATCTGTGGTCTCTGGGAAATGGCCCATTTGCCCTGCCGGTAATATGGCACTGCAGAAAATTAGTGCTTAAATGTGCTATAACATGCCGATGTACACAGAATAAGTTTGCTGTAATTTGAAAATCCCACTACTATAGTTATGCTGATAGCTGACTCTGTAACAATTCTGGGCAACTCATCTAAGATATAAAACTTTTAGCACCATTACTCCAGAGCAATTACAAAATTAAGCATGAAAAAAGCAATAACATCTACACCGTTTGTACGATCCGCTTGAAATTTTTCATAATTATATATAAAAACATGGAAAACAATCTGCATTATTTTAAAAATCTAAAAATCCACACGTTCCCTCATTTTTAAGTGATTTTTTTGCTATTTTCAGCTCCATTTTATTTCTGAGAGTAATAAAAAAAGTTAATCATTTGCGTGACAAAATTAGCTTTTTCAAGTGAGAATATGCTGTCATATGTAAAGCTACAGTCATCAGGTTTTGAAGGGAAGGCAATTCCTTTAAAATAGCTTTTCCAGATAACATAGTTTAAATTTTTTTTCATTCAAATAATCGTTTGCTTGAAGCTTGATATAAAAGGGTCTACACAAAACAAAATCGTTCGAATACGAAAAGTTTGGGCGCATTTCCAGAAGAGCATGAAATTCGATTTGGGTATATAATAAAAATTGAATATGAAGTTATTTATTTTAGGCGGATGAAGATTAAACATATTGAGTGTACACATGCTTTCGTCAAATGTTTTTCCTAGCGTCTGTTGTAATTGCCTCCCCAACAGGCTTTGACTTCTAGTCCCATAATAGATGCGCTTTGTATATATATATATTGGATTTTTAGGAAGTTAAGGCTATTCTTTTTATAAAACGATAAAGCATCAGAAAACTTCTGAACAGCATTAGAATAAAGTTAAACATTTGAAGAAATGGATATTACTTCCTCACCCCAATGCACTTGCATGAAGAGTTATACATGCCATGCAATTTCAGAAAAGACTAAGTACAAAACTTGCCTTCAAAAATGGGGTAAGAAATTATTCATTTAGGGAGATGTTAGGACATATATTCAGGGAGTGATTTCTTGCAGGGCATTTGGGGCAAGTGTCCGGACTCCTAACAAAAAGCGGGGCCCCAAATTATCTTTTAAGCTTAAAAATTTGTAAATTTTGATTTTAATTTAAAATAAGAGAAACTCATTTTATGGAAAAAATAGTAATAATAATAAGTCCGTCACTATTTCATAGCACTAGCATTATATCCACACTATTTTTTAGCTTAACGGTACAGTCTCGGGCAATTATTCAGCGCAAACTTATCATTTAGGCTTGGCTTATGTAGTGAGGCATGCTGATTGCGAGAAAATTAGAGGAGTTAATTTTTAATCGGAACAGGTAAAAGAAAATAGCTTCCTCATTGGAGTAAAAGGAAGATCTATTTCAGTATTAAAATGCTCTGATATAAACATTATAAAAATAAATTCAAAAATAGTGTGAAACATGTTACTTGAAAAATACGGAATGAAATTAATGTATGAAAATTAAATAATATCATTGAAATGCCAATAACCTACATATTATTATTGAACTATTGCATCTCATTTAGCATGTTGATTCAATAATTATTTTTATGCTGTTATAACATTCTTCTTTGTGTGGTGCAATATGAAAGTTACTTTCTAACGTATAAGAAAGTTTTCATAAGGGGGGGGGGGCAATGAAGCTTTTGCCCTGGGCCTCATCTCTGCAAATCGGTCCCTGCATATACTTAAGAATGAAGAATTGTTTTGGGAGATAAATGAAAAATTTTAGTGTCATTTTTTATTTTTAAATGTGCATTTGTGTGAAAGTTTCCCTTACAAAAATATGCGGTCTTGAAACAAAATATATGTGTGTGTGTGTACATGTATATGCGTATGCGTATGCTGCTCCTCTACTTTTTGGAAATCAATACCATAGAAAAAATTAGAAATTATCTGTTCTAGCCTGTCATATTTTTTGTTGTAGAAAGAGTGATGAACTTCAGTATAAACAACTTTGTTGTGTTTCGTGGAACTGGCTGTGCATTTTCAACACGTATTGCAGTTAGCTACTCTATTATTTCAGACATATTAACATTTCTTTTTATGGTAAATCTTTGGACATTAACATTAAATTATTACTAAACTAAAAATCTTTAAATAACAATATTGGGACACAGTGAAATTTTGCATAAAGAAATTAAAGAATCAAATTTGAAATGCAGGGATTTCAAAAAAAAAAAAAAAAATGCTCAATACATTACTCATGAAACTTAACGAATTCATATTGCTAATGCAATGTAAAAGCTGTTTTTGTTTGTCATTTTTATCCTGCAGCTAAGAAATATTCATCACCTCTTCATTATCAAAGATGACACCTTTCTTTGTGAAGCGCTTTATTCCACCTCTCGTGACAACAGTTCCGCTGAGCAGTTTGATGGGAAGAGCATCGCTGACAGTTGGATGCTGGCTCCAAACCCGGTGTTTTGGCTTGAGGTTGTAGAAGTCATGGTTGAAACGCTGATTTAGCTCTTTCTCAGAGAAATGGCAGACCCAACTGTATGGTAAAAAATGCTGCATAAGGATATAATACCTGCGGACGAATATTGCATCGAAGGGGTGACCTTTAGGACCTACTCTTGGAAGGACCCAAGCTCCACGGCGACTGCTGAGGTACACCTACGGAAAGATGCAGGTAAGTTTTATAATTTTTTTTGCAAGTTATTATATCACATATCTTTAAACTTTAAAATTCTGAAAGGATTCCACCTGTTTCTAAAATATTAAATGCAAGAGTTTTGCAAACACTGTATGTAATACTGCATTGTTCCATTGCTGTTTAACCCTTTAACGCGCATTGTTCCCGCTATGGGAACACCAAACTCTGACGTTTTGACTGTTGCCAGTCACGAAGAATAAATTGGATTTCTATAAAAATAGTTGCGGGTGACATAGCGCCACGAGAATCCTTTACATTTTAGCACGTCCTTTCCTGTAAAAAAATGGTTACGATTATTTTTAACAGCCCTGACATCTGCTGAAAATGGAAGAATGCGACAGCAGCTGGATAGATTGCCCAATGCTGAAAAAAGGGCAGCCGTTGTCATCGCTCGACTTACCTACCAGCAAGATGGCGGACGATTTAAACGTTCACCGCGTGCCACAGATCTAGAGACCCTTTTTTGACGCAGCTGGCTATGCCGACACAGCCAGCTGCTTCAAAAAAGGGTCTCTAGATCTGTGGCACGCGATGAAGGTTTGATCGTCCGCCATCTTGCAGGTAGTTAAGTTTAAACGATGTCAACGGCTGCCCTTTTTTCAGCATTGGGAAAGGGTTGCGCCTCAAAGGGTTAAGCAAGCGAATTATGCACAGAATACTACATAGAATGGATCTATCAGTTATTTGTACATGTAATTTTATGAAGGCATCAGTGATTTTTGAGAATGCCTAAAATGCTACCTTGCTATACTTTTGCAACACTTTATTATGACCTGTACATAACTTTCATGTGATTGTTAAGATTTTTGAAATTAGTAACTATTTTTTTGGTTCAAAATTGCTGGCTTCCATATTGCTGTCGTCTGTAAAAACTAATGGATTTGTTAAATCCAGAGGTAATTTTTTTGATATGAGAGTTAAAGTAATGTTTAAACATTATCGATTTTGAAACTTCATAATCAAGGCATGAACTGTTTAGGACAAAAGAAAATAATCACAAAATTAGTATCATACTTTATTTTAGTAATATCTTCAAAAAAGCTATTGATGCCTTGAAAATTAATTATATTCAAAATTATATTGACTTTTATCCATTTTTACATCATGCCCCCCCCTCCCCCAACAGAAAAATTAGTAAATTACTATTACAACATTTTTAACAAGTTATCTAATGAAGTTGTAATGCACAGCACTGGGGCTGATAGCTTATTTAACATTTATCAGCATGCTGAGCAAATACAGGATGTCCCATAACTACTGACACAAAATTTAAAGTGAGGTAGGGCACATAATAAGGTATAAGAACCATATCATAACAATGTGGGATCAGATATATCATCTTCATGCAGCTGTTAATAATCACTTTGAAATACGTGCTGAAATAATAGTAAACTTTTCAATTATTGTTTGTCAAAAACTGCATTATCACAGAAAACATGTGACTAAAATTGATAGTTAAAAAATTCTATTTCATTTCATGAATGAAATTTTTGGAGACAAGTCTCTTGTTTATGAAGCACTTCAACATTTTCCCCAAAGTGATTATTAACAGGTAAGCGAAAATGGCTTTTGTGACCCCACATTGCTATGTGATTCCTATTCCATATCATGTTCCCTATTTCCCTTAAATTTTGTACCACTAGTTATGGGACAACCGGTATACATAACACAATCGTGACTTTTAATTATAACTAATTTATTTTCCCTTGATTATATAAATGCTAATATTTAAGGAAAGTACTAAGTAAACTAAATTTACTTAAAATGTTTCTTGTTTCAATTGTGTAACAGCTTCACATTTCAGAGTATGAGTAAACTCAAAGGATATTTCATCTGAGTAGTTGAAACCTAGGTCATAATCAGCAATATAAAGAAAGACTAGACATACACAGTGCATTTATCGATAATTAAATTTTTTAATCTGAAGGTTTGATGAATAAAGTTTAAAACAAATTTCCACATTTATCATACTTAAAAGCTCATAATTATTTTACTTGATAATTTATAAAGTACCAAAATTTAAAGAGCATTTTCTCAAAGAAATATTAATAAATAGATCTCATTATTTGTATAAAATTCAAAAAATAAAAATCAAGTTATAAGTTTAATAAAGCAAGACGCATTTATAAAATTTCTAGTAATGTAGGATATACATGTATGTTATTCTACCAAGAATTTTATTCCGGTTTGTAACTTTTTTGATGAAAAACATCGTTTTCATCAAGAAAACCCTGTACAACAGTTCAGTACATTATCTGATCGAAATCTACTCAAGAAAATACTCGTATGATCATATTTATTTGTAGCATGATCTTTCATTCACTGATTTCGTTTTCCTAATTGCTTCAAATATAATTTTTGTACTTCCAGGTTTTCAAAATACTCACTTGCTTTGCTATTGAACTCAGCTCAACAGCAGCATCCATTCCAGAATTTCCAACTCCAACCACCACAATCCTCATGTCTTCATAACCATCTACTTTCTTCAAGCTGTGGGTGTGCATTATCTTTCCTTCAAATTCTTCCTGTCCAGGGAATGTTGGCTCATTGGGGTAAACATGATGGCCGATGCACACTGCCACGCAATCAAATGTCTCACTTGTAAGCTCGCCAGTTTGAGTATTTTTGTTAGTTACAACCCAGCGGCCTGTTTGCTAAAAAGAAGGTGACAATGATTAGTTTTTGACGACAGATTACGACGATTAGATGACACTTTTTAGGATGGACTGAGAATGCATCTAAGGCTTATGCAACAATCTCGAGCAACAATGTATACGAATGTTCACACAATGCTACTAAGTAGTGCCACATTGTATCAGGAACTGTTGTGATAATTTTTACCCCGCACACACATAGCAACGAAGTTGTATCGAACAGATGTATTGAAATGTATCAAAGTTATTCCTTAACATTTTAATGAATTTTGAGACTGCCGTGGTACAAATGTCACAAATCTAAAGCTTTCCATTACAAACAGGGAGCATGCAACAGTATTGAGCAACACTTTGCATGCAAGATGAGTTCCAGGTAAAAGGTAAGACAGGTGACTGCCTACAGCAGGAAGAACATCTAAAATTGGTATGCCTTTTATTTATTTATTTTTTAAGCTTTACCAATGGAGACAAAAATGCTAGGGTAATATCATCGACAATTTTAACATAACTTGGACATAACTAAAAGATTAATTGCCACAAATTAATGACTTATCTAAATATACAGTTTTTAGCAATATACTAGACATTTGCATTATAAAAGTTATTAATTGCCAGGCTTTGTTTAATTTCCCCAAATTGCCTTTCTGTGTCTGTAACCAAATCTATGTTTTGAGAGGGAGATTCAGTAGAAAAAATTCTATCATCTGGTCATTAATTAGGGTGATTGTGAGACTTCATAGAGAACCCTTAAAAGTGTGGGACGAAAATAGCATCGTTTTTCATTTATGTGTGCAACAATCAATGAATAAATTAATAAACTTTTTCAAGCATGCAAAAAGGTTATTTTAAATGAAAAAATAGCTGTTTCCATCTGTAAAGTTTAAAACTTTTTATAATGTTACAAAATAAAATCTGTCAAAAATCTAGTAATAGATCTGTTATTAATAATTAAACATTTACTACAAAAATTAACGAAATCACATTAGGATTTGGCCATATTCTTGCCTTAATTAGAGTAGTTAGTATTAATTTTAGGCCACTATTCAGTATTCGACCGTTTCGCCGAATACTGAACAGATATTCGGACAAATATTCAATTGAATAATTTCAGAATAAAGAGAAAAAAATATTTTTAATGTAAAAATTTAAATGCATTTACAAATAATATTTCTTAGTTATACTTCATTAGTTATGTCATTAGTCATTTAGTTATATTAATTTGATATTATAAAATATCCTAAGTTATTAAATTTTAAGCTGAATGAAACGCAATCTAATGTATTTAATAATATTGCAGAAATGCAGACTTTTCTACTTGTTGACACTAGTGTCGTTAAATTCTCGGTAATAATGCGTTGGAGAATATTCTTATCGGCGAGAATTTTTGAGAACTTTCTCTTGAAAGTTATGAAAGACATTTTTTTTATATAGAAACTTATACTTGTGATTTAAAATCCGTAAATTTAAATAAATAAATAAATAAACCTATTTTAAGCATTATATGTTATAAGATAAATTAAAAAAATATATTTAAATTGAACAACATAAGGAGAAGTTGGTATATACTTTATATAAGAATATTTATATATAACATGCAACTATTTATACATTAGAAATAAAGGCAGTCTAGATGTGGGAGCCATTGTTCAAAGATATCTCCCCTAGCACATTTTGAGTCGCGACCTTGCTGGTCGCTGTCGAAACTAGCTAGAGCTTCGCGAGGCTCTCCTTGGCTCGAATCTAGAGCTTCCCGAGGCAGCCATTGTGGCCCACCAAACCATCGGCCCATTGGGCGTTCACCCAACCGCCCAATGCCCCAGTCCGGCCCTGTTCTCAAGTACGTCTCGCAACCATCCCTAGTTCGTGTTAAAAATAATTTGCAAGGAGACTCCATTGCATGCAATTACATTTTGATACTTCGTACCCGGAAGTAAATATGAAGCAAGGGTTCATCCAAGGGGAGCACGCAAGGATCGCTCTTCCCCTCCGAGAGAGATATATTTATAAAATATAAAATGGCTTTCTTACCAATGGCATATTTCGTGCAATTCTGATGGTATTCAAGTTTTGCGCCCCCCCCACTCCCCCCATAAAAAAAAATTTTAGATCCGCCATTCATATGACGACAATATGTGAAACCGTGATAAACGTTTCATGACGACTGTACATTATTTACTTCATACAAGAAAGTAAAAATAAAGACATTTTGGGCGTCAGAAAAAATGCGAGACTGGTCTCGCACGAGACGATACCTACGGATGCGAGATGAGACCGCAAGACGATACTTCCAGGTGCGAGACGAGACAGCGAGACGATACCTTAGGGTGTGAGACGAGACCGTGAGACGATACTTCGATGTGAAAGTGCGAGACGAAATGAGACCTGAGCTATTTCTCGTCTTGCGTCCATCCCTACCCACAGTGGACATTCCCCCTATGGGTCTAGGACCCTAGTGCAGTCAATCGGCCTTAATCCACAAACAAACAAACCATCATCATATTTCAAAATGGCGGTGAACTTTTTACCAGTTTCAAATTCAAGCCTTAGAATTCTTATGCAAGTGGAAACTTCAGAAGACCCAAACATTTTTACTTGAAGCATAGGATAACTTGATATATGTATCTCAAAATATATTATCTTATCCATTGTATTCTTTATAAAGTATCCTCAATACATCGTACCTTTACAAGACTAACCATAGAGTACTTCTATAAGGAAAGACCGTTATAGCGGAGTTTCAAAATAAAAATGATTTAGTCTAGTTATAAGGTCTTGTAGAGGCGGTTGTTATAATAATTTTGTAAAGAGGATCTATTGTATTTGCACTCGTACACTACTGGCCAAAAGTATTGCAAGTTTCAGAAATCTAACCATCGTTTCAAGAATAAGCTCAGAAAAAATGGACAGGAAATTTGCCAGATTTAATATTTTAGTATAATTGGAAAGAATACATCTGAAAATCACCAAAAAAAACAAAATGAGAGCTTCTGGGACCAATAATTTAAGTTGGCACCATGAAACACCGAAGGAAGTGTTGTAAAAGATTCTTGATTCCATATCTAAAAGAGTGACTGTTGTGATCAAAGTCAAAGCTGCTCAGCAACATAATAAATGATCTTTAGCTCAATTGCATTTATTTATTATCCTCTTTTTGCAGAATAATCTTGAAATGAATTCTTTATTTAATTTTATTCCGGCTAGGCAAAATGGATTATGATTTCTATAAAAATCTATATATTTTTTAATGCTATTTTTTCAATAAATTAAATAATTATTTTTGTTTTTTTAACTTAATGCTATCTTGTCTTTGAAGTTATTAATTTAATATGTTGACATTAAAAAATATCAATTATATTAATTTTTAATTTTGATGGGGGAGGGGGGGGGGGCTTAATCTTGAAAAGGGTTAAATTTCTGAAACTTGCAATACTTTTGACCAGTAGTGTAAATGCACTCTTAAGCCAACCTATACATACTATCTACTTCTTATACCAATAATATGTATTGCCAATTTCTGGAATGTTATTCAGAAATCGTATCATGTCATCTTACTGAATGTCTCAATGACGAATGCAACAATGAATGTTTTAAAATAACTTCTACCATTCTGGAGAATGGAAATATTTTATGGTGATATCTAGTCTCAGAAGCCTTCCTGCAAGCATTTTTGACCACTGAATTTTAAAGTAAATTTTTATTTGAGCGTGTGTGTATTATGGCACATCTATACGGGGGGCATCTGCCTACAGGGAGGGATTGCCTTGGTCGAAAGACTTTTTAAGAGGTCCTAACTTGAATACAGAAGTCAAACATTCCTAGTGGTAATGAATTTAAGTAAACATTTTCTACAATGAAAAGACTGCGCATTTTCAGGTCTTCATTATAAGTTGCACAGAATTAATTTTCTTTTTCATGGTTTTAGCATGAAGGAAATAAAATCTTACCTCATAATCATCCGCTTTTTCAATCTTGACAGTTTCTTGGTTATTCCGAACGTGACGAACACAGTCAAATTTTTCTGCAAGCTCTTTTATGTACTTGTACATTAAAGAATGGTGCATGTAATTAGGATATTCAGCAGGAGGGGGACTGTCACTTGCAGCACCAAGCTCTTTGCTCGTATTGATGATGGTCGTTTTCATCACTGATGCTATACCATTCACATCGTCGTCGTGGTATCTCCATAAGCCTCCTATGTACGCTGTCTTCTCGAAGCATACTGGTTCCAGACCTTCGTCTTTCAAAGTTTTCACGGCACCGAGACCGCATGGTCCAGCTCCAATAACGGCCACTCGCTTAGTTTCAGGCATTTTGTTTTCCTGTTGAAAAAAAGTCAGCATATATCAGGTAAAGAACAAAAAAATAATAAAATAAAGTTTTACTGCGATTTTTAAATTACAATCAAGATTCGAGTGTTTTGTGTTGCCCCTTCGCATTCGCTGCCTGTGAAGACTGAAGGACCACTAATAATGAAATAGCTTATCATGTAGACCAGTGGCTCCCAACTCAACTTAACTCGAGGACCACTTTTCCACTTTCAATTTGCCCACGGACCACTTAAAAGAATTCTCGGGCGAAGGGGAGAGGTAGAGAATAAATCTTTTTTTTAAAAATTAAAATATAGAACATATGCAGAAAATGTAATGATAAAATGAAAAATTAAAAAAGATTCTTGAATGAAATTAGAAATGGATACATTATTTTTTTTAATGAATTAGGAAATGAATTTTAAGTGTTGCGCGTTCTGTTTCTGCCTGTCTGGCGTTAATGGGATTCATTAGCACGTGTTTCTTTGAGTAACTGCAGAACATTTGGATTGTTTCTTATTTTCTGAGGATTACGAAAAAGAAGTTTTTTAATTCTCTAAAAACGACTGTAAACAATTATGCTTTTTTGCCTTTTTACCTCATGAAGTTGTGAAGACACAATGTTTATTAAACACTCACTCACTGCGGACCACTTAGAACATGTTCGCGGACCCCCAGTTGTGAACCACTGATGTAGATTATAAAAGGCTGTAACTCAGCAAGGGAGCGCCGTTAAAACAAAAATAACCAAACACAAATGTTGAAAATAAGTTTTTAATCACAAATAGTCTCGAGCCACCCCAGGCCTTATGCAAAAAGCCAGTAAATGGAAGTGACCTTCAGATAAACAGTTAACCCAGTGACCAGTATTTCATTGTAATTCATAGGAGCACATGAATGTTGCGTAATTCATCCAGTAGCCGTAAAATGGAAGAAACATCTAGATCTATCTGTGTATGCATCAAGCTTTTCTTCGCAATTTACTTCTTGTGCGTCTACCAAATGCATTTGCACTTTTGTATCAGCAGGTGTACATACGGACCTTGAAGACGGATTTCCTGTTTGAATTGTAAGGAGAAACAAAATGGTGGTTTTCCTGGACTTTCTTAATCGGTCTTTTAAATTTACCGCTGTCGTTATGTATTTTTTCTGACACGTTTACCGGGCTGGTAAATCCATTAACAAAACTGTGCAAAATAACGAATATTCAAATTATTTTGATAAAACAATAAGAAGTTTAAGAATTTTAAATTTAAAAAAATCTTATCTTTCAGTGAATTTACTGAGAATAACTAAATATATAAGGTCTACCAATCGTTGAATTTTCAAGAAAAATATAATTCACCCTGTTTTAATATGTAATTTCTGTTTATATAGGTTAATATTTTTCTTGATATTTATTTTTCTTCTTAAATCTAACTTTTTTTAAAAATCCTATTTCTATGCTATTAACGATACAATATTTAATAATAGAATGGAAACTAGTTATCCATTACAGAAAAAGGCTGCTTTACAATAGAAACACTGGACATAGTCATTTTACACATTTACTTTTTGTTTTGGTTACTTTTTATAAATACTCTTCTGAATAAAGTTCTCTTAGTAACCAAAACAATGGCGAAAAACATTATGTCTGTTTCATTCTTAATGTTTATAGCGCTTTCAAATCCTTTTAATTTAATTTATTTATAGACAGTGCACTTTAAGACATGTTTGAACATTCAATAGCAAGATAAACAATTCGATAATTAATTTAAATATAGAAATGAATAAGAAAAGAACAAAATACATTTATGGTAGTATATACTTACTAGAGATAAGGAAAGTGATGATACAAGTCAATACGATATGATATTAGTCGATACTGTACATGATAACCAATACTAACCACACGAATCCAAAAAATATTTTACAAAATATTGATAACTAATTCACACTCTTCTAGAAAACAACCACGTAAACTTTTTTTTTCTTTTGTATTTAAGGGATTTCTTTTTTTAGTTTCGTGTGTCCGCATGGAGTAGAGAAACATGAATATAGGATACAATAAATCACGCAATAGAAAAAAGATCACGAACTTTTCTACAAAAACTAGCTCTTTGATCCACTAACGCATCGAGTGTAACAATCAAGAAAAAAGAAAAGGTTATTTAAGAACGCACGTCTTGGCATGATTTCATGCACTGCACGTACAAGCTGAAAACATTTTGTTGATCAGTAGAAAATTTGATATTCGCCGTTTTAACCGAATAATTTTGTTGTGTGTGGATCACCATTTTTAAAAAAATAATTACTTTAATCACAAATGGCGTATTTATTTATATCAAAGATCTTCGTTATAGAAAGTTTAGGGAGCTATGTTCGGAGCACTTTGCGGTTGTATTAGTTTCAAGAAAACGGTGATAAAAGTACCTATTTTCTTATTCAAAAAATATTGTATAAAAATATGTGTATGTACAATGCAGGGCATTCATTTTAAGGTTTTGGACATTTTGATATAAAAAAATGTCCTTGCATAAGAATTAAAATCTTTCTGGCACATAAATTGTGAACTCTCCAGCTCGGAAATATTACGGGAGCGAGATGGAAGGGGTTAAACAGAACAATTGTTAAATTCATAGTATAGTGTATTAAGCTGTGACACAAAATTACAAGAATAAAATTAATTTAAAATAATATTTTCTAAAATTTAAATAAAAACTAAGCAAAGTATAACACTTTCTTAATACCCAATTTAAGTGGATAATTTTCAGCCTCCTTGAAACGGATGACACTTATTTGCACTAAGAAGTAAAAGTTAACAATGTTCCTGAAGTTACACGAAATATTTCGAATTGCGTGAAAAAAATGCAGAAACTTTATAAAAAGCTCCTATATTATACATATACATATAAAATAATCAACTTTATATGCGCAGACTTTAACTTTTATTTCTAACACATTGAAGTTAACAATAATCAACTTAATCGAAGTACAAACTGTAGAAGTTTCGGTTAAATATCTTTCAAACTTTAGGAGTCATCAAGTTTATCGTTCCAATAACAAAAATAACAGCCTGTCGCCTAAATAATTATACTCTATTAATTGGCTATGACTTCTTATTCTAATAATTGTATAAGAACCAAATTAATGATGTTTTGAAATCCCAAAACTGTTTTTTAAAATCTAGCAATAAAAAAGTGTTTTGAAATTTTCGTGGAAAACAGGAGAAGGCTTTGATTAATCAAGGATTATGGCAATACAAAGTTTCTCTTCATGATTGTTCATAAACGGAAATAAGTATTAAGAGTGCAAAAATATCCGCGCTTAGTCACGCAAAAAATGTTTTGTCGAATTTAGTGAAATTCGATTGGCCAATTTTAACTATATAGATATTTTTTTCTGAATCATCAAAAATTTGTTGTTGGAACTAAACTATTAGGTTAAAGTAGCGCTAGTCAAATTTTCATTGATTTAAACGAAAAATTTCTTAAATACATCTTTCGAATTAAAAAATTGAACGATATCTCAAAGTATTACAATCAAATTTCATTAAACAGGAAATGTGTTTTTTAGGGTAAGAAAATATCCATTTTACAACGAGTGCAGTGAAAAAATGTTATGTTAAAAAGGAAAAGATCCTCTAGCTGATATTTTTGCTAAATTAACAGAATATTTGTTAATTCAGCGAAATTTTTTGTTGACTCACAAGACATTTTTTCTTCATGTATATCAAAGAAATTCTATGTTTCTTTTTCTTTTCATTCATCTGAAGATTTACAATAAATTTACTATAATTGAATATAATTTCCCATTACAAATTTTCCAAAGAAAATTTTTAAGTGCAAAGAATTTCATAATTTTATACGGTAGGCCATATTGAAAGAACATACACTCAAAGAAGAAAAAAAGAAATGTTCATGTTTACAGAAAAGTATTCGGTAACCTCTTTTAACCGGGAGCGTAACATACTTTGAACGCTTCACCGGCTTAGCAAAACGATAACAGCAGTGATTTTCGGTTCGTGACTTCCGAAACTAAAATCATTGTTTATACCGGCAATTTCTATGTCCCAGATCGCGTTGTGGTACACTGTTAAATTGTTTATTTGTTGATGTTACGTTAACATCACATACTTGGCAGCATTTCACTCTTGAAAAATTCGATTTGTAAGTTTTCCGGTATGAAATTACAAGTCTAATATAATTTCTAGGTGATTTCTGGATGATAGTTTGAAATTATCTAAATAATAAATTCATCTGCCGATATAGACTTGCAAGTCAGATATAAGCAATTCTTAGTCGACATGTTACAAGTTAATTTATCTTTGTTAATCTTATACAAACAAACATACAAAAGAATTAACATTTAATGAAATATATATCTCTTTCAGAACTTCTTGGGGATTTTAAAATGAGTGAACTAAACTAGAAAAAAGATATAGTGTAATAAAACAAGTATATCGATTAAAATAAACAATATACATATATGTATACAAAATCGCTCATTTGCTGCAACAACGTCATAATTCAAAAATCATGATTTTTGAGTTGATACTACAGGTGCAGTTGCATTAATGCGAACTTTTAACTGGCAGTGTGTCATTTCTGACCTTTTAAATTTCACCCGCGGAACGACGGTAGTAGCGTTTGTAGAATATAAGTTTCTTCACTTCCACGGAAATTCAAATGCGTTTATTGAAAAATCATGATTTTTGAGTTGTGACGCTGTTGCAGCAAATGAGCGAAATGTACATGGCCTCACCGTGGCACAGTCATTATGTCACTGAAAATGGTAGATAGTCGAAGTGTGAAGGTCCCGGGTTCGGGTCCCATCGCGCGGCAGTCGATCTAATGGTCTGCAGGAATGGTAGGTTTTCTCCAGATGTAACGTTGATACGCGTTAGAGTCCCTGAGAAAGTCCTCATACCAAGGCACCCCCCGATCCTTGTCAGATCGCCCAAGCACAGCGTTGCCATAATCAAACAAACAAAGTGTACATGAGTTAGTACAGTAGTTAATTTCATCAGAACATTAATATTTTTGCAAATCGACGATCTTAACCGTGTGTGAAATCTGGATAATGTATCGTTAAAATAACTGGTTGCCCATCGGGTACACCAAATTAAAATTTCTTATAGCATTATCTTCATATTTAGGTTCGACACCAAGATTTGTCATTTGTAGCCTTATTAAAAATCGCTCCCTAAACAACTCAAAAAAGTATTTGTATGAAAAATTCTGAAATTGAGCTATCTGAGTTGAAAGAAGTCTTAGAAAATTTCAGCAAAAGGATCAAAGTATGCCTACACAGCGGAGGTGGCCATTTCGACGACATCTTATTGTACAAATTTATCTACATGTCTTCTTTATAAATCAATAAAAATTTCTCAGACAATAATAATTTTCTTGTTTCATTTCAAAATTAAAACCGTGTACCCGTTGGATAGCTCGCTAAATAAAATTTGAAAATGATTTAAAAAAAAAAGCTTTTATGCTAAACTTTTTTCTTGGACTTTTCTATTTTGAAGGTTTTGTTAAATTTCTCTTCAAATAACTATCAATTAAAAATACTGAAAGGCATAAGTTTAAGGGAAATTTGATTTCTCATGTAGTAGCAGTCTTACTGCACTGACGTTGAAGCAAAATGAAGCAGTGAATCATTGCATCGAATATTTTTGAAACGTTTTTCAATTTGATAAATAAACTTTTCTCATCAGGTATACTCCAGATTCATACTCCTCCTCCCTTCAGAAACCAAGCAAGCCAAATTGAGGACATATTTATAAAACTTTTATTGCGTTCTAAACATACAAAGGATGTATTGGCAAATATATCTTTTTTTTAATTTCTTCATGAGCAAAATTCATGATAAGAGATTAATTAAATACGTTTTTTTTTCTTCTCAGTCTGATAATAAGACAGGCATACTTGTATCTAGAATTAGAATCAATTGAAGATATTATAATAAACCGATGACCAAGAGGAGCCCAAAGCAGCGCAAGACTAATTTTGTTAATTTGATTCTACGACGTTCATGCTAAACAAGAACATTACTCGGTATTGGTTTAGCAATTAGCTTTCCGTAATTAAAATAATACACGCATACTTTAACATGTAGGTTTCAAAAAGTAATATTTCAAAAGTACAGGTGAAATTTATTATTTTAATATGCCACCCAAAAAAGTATTCGAGTGTAAGCCAAACTACCCGTGTATGGTTCATACATAAAGTATTGGCCTTCATAAAAATATAACTATGCCGTGGATATCTATAATTAATTTTGCATATTGCTTAAGTTGGATGTTTTTCGAAAAATCAATCAGTTTTCCACGAAATAAAATGCGAAATTTGGCTTACTCACGAATACCTTTTTAAGTGTGTGTACGATCCAAGTCCCGTAGTTACTTTAAAATTAAAAATCTTCCTGAAAAGTATTATATAGTTCGTAAGCACTTTGGTAATTTTTTACTTTTTTGGTCACTTGGATTGCCTTTCTTGGTATATTTTACTCTAACAAAGCATTTTAGATACATTAAGAATTGGGTTAAAGGAAAAAGAATAATAATACTCCGGTGAATAATAATAATATAAAAAAAATCACGGTGTTTTTTTAACCCATTTATGCCTAGCGTCCCTTTTTTGGGACGGCATTTCCGCTAGTAGTCGAAAACGTTATTTATTTTTCCTAGCCTTTATTCATGAGTATTGAGCCTCAACTCTACAAAATATTTAACAAGACCAAGTAGTATGTTGATATTTCAATTTTTATGCATAATGATTTTAAAAGAAATCATCCCTTGTTCAAGAAGTTGACATCAGAAATTTATCTATTATTTCTGTTATCAGTAAAAATCGAAGAAAGTCGCAAAAATATCCAGGCACAAATGGGTTAATTACTCACTAATTTTACATTTTATTATTAGTATTATTATCAAGTTTAGTGGATAAATTCTTGTGAGATCTTAAAATGGAATCAACTAATACTATCCAGTAGATATTTATTATAATAAATATAGATATAATTTTTTTATCATGTAAATCCTTTATAGATATATGGACCCGTGTAACTCACAAGTCCCCCCCCCCTCACACACACACACAAAATTAAAGTTATACTTTATACGAGTTCATGGCTGAAGGCCGCTAATAATTCTGAAAGCTTTAAGCCTCTGATGCTTTATTATATTTATTATTGTTAACAAATAAGTTCGTACACACACTTAAAACGCTATATTATTGTTAACAAATAATACAGAATCGATTACACTTCCCCTCAAATTAAATAAATTAAACAAATGTTTTGCGTGAACAACTAGGCATGAATACTATCGACAATCGACCATGTACACCCTCCAAAAAAAGTATTCGAGCAAGAGAGAAATTTCCTATTTTAGATTTGCGAATAATAATTGAGTTTTTGGAAAACGCACAACTTGATAGAAATATGAAAAGTCATATTTATACATAGCCTAATTCATATTCTATGATAAATAATTTTTAATATACGAAACCAACGTAGGAATTTAGATTTGCGAATAATAATTGAGTTTTTGGAAAACGCACAACTTGATAGAAATATGAAAAGTCATATTTATACATAGCCTAATTCATATTCTATGATAAATAATTTTTAATATACGAAACCAACGTAGGAAATTTCTCTCTTGCTCGAATACCTTTTTTGGAGGGTGTAATTCTACTATAAGTCATATATTGTATACATTTATTTTTTTAACTATGACTTTCATGTATTTATTTTAAAATTTCCTGTATGAAAGAAGTTTAAAAGTAAATAAATAGAATAAAACTTCAAAAAGCAGATTAAATGAAAAACGCAACTGAAGTAAATTTTAACTGGATAAAGTAAATTTATCAATTCTTTTCATGAAACTTCCTTAATTAAAAAAAAGTACTTACGTTCATCCCTGGCCGCGTGACGGTCTGAAAACCTGTTGCTTCTACATTTGACACAAGGTTCCGGCCTCAGGATGAACTTGAAATCTGAAGTTCTTTACTTCAATTAGGCAAATTCGAAATAAAATATGTGTAGTGCTGCCATCTGTTTTATTAGACTGTAAATATTACATCAAAATGGGATGAATCTTGAATAATTTAAAAAATATGACTAAAAACACAAACTTATTTATGAAATAAAGCAGAAATATCTAATAGCACTGTTTTGGTTAGTAATTTGTAGTTTTAATTTAAAATTAAATAATTGTGTCTTAAAATACAAGATATCTTTGGTGACAAACGAATTTAATGTAAATCTGAAGACGTGTTTTTTAAAGATCATGCATTTATACATATTTTACTTGGCTTTTTGGCAAAATGATTTTTAAATTTTTAAAAGTATGACTCGATAGGAACAATTTGGAAATGCTGCATACAGTTTTTTTAGAGAAGCTTTTATATAAATCTAAATATTTTTTAGCTGTGGGAAGATATATGAAATTTCTTAATTTGCTAAGCGACAACATACAAAAATCCGGAACAAGTCACGATTTTATTTTGAAATTTTATAGTACTTATTTTAAAGACCAGGCATTCATGTGTACCTTACATGTTAGTTGACAAGAAATTTCGTGCAATCTAAAGCTAACATGATAGTTATTAAGAATAAACAACAAGAACTTATTATTAGTTTAATTAAACTCTAAAGCAAAATTATGTTCTCTAGTAAAGCTAGGAAACAGTTATGAAATCTGGAACAGCTCAAACAATTTGATGATTGTCTTTTTTTTCTTCAATAATTTGCGCTCGTAATTTTTATTACTAGTCATTTTTAATCATCTACATTCGTGCCAAGAAATGAAAATAGACATTATGGGTGTTCTTTTCTTTAAACTTTCGATTAACTGATAAAAATGCCAAAAATCCATACATTACACAGGAAAATTTGACACAGTATCATGTATTCAGATCCCGTGATTTAAAAATATTTAATTCTCTCTGACGGTGACGAAAATAAGTCTCTTATAACTTTTAGAACATATATAATAAATCACCTGTAAACCCAAATACATTTTGTTGTTTAGCTGTATATCCAGAATGATTAAAATGTGGCAAATAAATTTTCCGATCACGCAACTAATGAGCTACCGGATTTGGCTACTGGTCATAAAATGATGCCTTGCAGCTATCAATGACTCAATTGATACTCTATTACATGCATGTTTTCGTGTTCTCAAATTCTTCGTTTCAATATCATTAAAGTATACCATTTGACTTTTGTGTATACTATTGAAAGACGTTTGTCTACCAAGCTGCTCTGTAGAAATTCGGTTTTATACCAGTTTATTAAGGTTGAATTATAAGAAAAGGCATGCACTAAATTTATGAGAACAGGTTTATTGGCACATTTGCAAAAAAAAAAAAAAAAAAAAAAAAAAAGGGGGTGAATCAACCAGTAACTAATTTGATGAAAGTAATTGTTAAAAAATTGTTTCCATGAAGAGCGTCAATGCCAAACTGAAAGTCTCTGTTCAAGATTACATTTATGAAAACAATCAAACTGACGAAAAATTGTTATAAAATTATCAGTTAAAAGATGATAGATAATGATCAATGTTGCAACGCTATTTCAAGATTGAAAATGTTGGTGCCATTCACATTTCACTGTGTATAATCTTCATTTAAATATAACAAATAGCAGTATATCCGTTGAAATATACTAAAGAGGTTTGATGCAATTTATTGCTACAAAATTGAAAAACTAAGATTTTGCAAGATAACATAAATGACTTGAAAAAGTAAATTATTTCTTTTCTCACTTCATTTTAGTAGTGCCTTAGATTATATAGGCAAATAAAAATAAATTAAGAATTACTGTCACTACAAAAAATTACTTACCCAATCTTGCATAGCTATTTTCAGACACGCACTTACAAAAATAATTGCACACCAGTCACACAAAAGTACAAAGAATTTTGAACATCAACTCACTTAAATTGGGATCAGTGCGATGAAAAGCTACAAAAATTTTGCTTTTCTAAAGATAGAGTGTAGTGTATAATAAAGTGTAGAAGAAGAAGTGTAAAGATAGAGTGTAGTGTATAATAAAGTGTAGAAGAAACATATGAAATCATTTGAAGATGAGAAACGAGTTGATATGGTGAATATTAATGAATAACTAATAGTGTGTAGCAAGAGCATAAACCTCATGTAAAAAATGAAGCGCTAGAAAATTCAACTCAACATACCACTTTTACTAATTTCTCTCTCTCTGCCCCCCCCCTCCCCGATTATCTTGCCCCTTTACATTTCGAATAATAATAATAATAAGAAATAATAATAATAATAATTGCACAGAATCACAAATTTCAGTTACAAGCACAGCAAGTTGCTTACCAGCATTTTCGAAAGATCATAGGGCTTAACCTTTGAAGCAAACAAGAATAGGGACACCTCAAGGCTGCTAAACAGGTTCCTTGTCCACGATTAGATCTTTATTGCCTCTGCCTATTTTTATAGGAAATACATTATCTTAGAGGTGTTCTTGAACTTCCTGTTGATTGCTTTTCGATGGTTATGAAGATCTGACACACTTGGAAGATTTTAACTAAACGTACATTTGTACTTAAAATACAAAAAACAGTTTTCGATGCATACTTCAGATTTTTTTTTTTTTAAATGACAGTTACGTTTTATGTATTGAAAACGTTTTTGAAAGATGTTTGTTTCAATTCAACTTTTATTCAGAGCAGAAAACAGCGATATCTTCATAATTTCTTTTTTAAATATTATTTAGTAACTGGATAAGGTACGAATAATAAGGATCCTCTGGTAATCTGAGGTTATAAGGCGCACAATTTCCCATTGCAAAAAGGTTTTTGAGTAACAGCTCATGTTTTATCAATTTCGCAAGAACAAGTTTTGTAAAAATTTTGAAATCTAAATTTTTATATGGTCCTTAATCTTTATTGTTTTACTTAGTGAAAGTTATTCGCGCAATAATATCTTTTAAGTTCCAACTCGCGGAGCAAAAATGGAGAGAGAAGTTTCAAAGTTTGCCACTTTTGACTTTTTTCAGGAAGTTGGTTAAAAAAAAAATGGGTAAATGTAATTTTTTTTTCAACTTCAAGTTTTTCTTTAATTCTTTTTTTTTTAATCCCTGACTAAGTTTTCTATAACTTCTAATTCAGTTACACTTCGCATGCTGAATCAAGTACCGTATTTACCCGCGTATAAGTCGAGAAATTTTGGACCCAAAAAAAGGCTTTTAAATGGAGGGGGGGGGGTCGACTTATGCGAGGGTCCTTAATTTTTTTTTTTAAATCAGAAGTCAAAAATGCCCCTTTGAAAGACAATTGTTCTGCTCCCGCATTCCCTAACACAGTGACGTCGATTTCCATATTAGGAAGAATGTAGCGATACAGAGATTGAAAACGTGTATCGTGATGAGCCGACAACGACGAAGGAATTTTGGGAATTATATGGCGAGTCCAATACTGAATCGGATCTTGAATCAGTTTAACTTTGTATATACTACTTTACCCTATCTCTCAGTTTTATCATATTATTATTATTAATTATCAGTTTAATTTTGTATACTACTTTGCATATTATTATCTTTATTATTGTATATTTAGTACTTTCTCTTTTTTCCAGATGATTTTGAATACATGTATTTTTGAAAAAAATTAAGTTTCTTAACAGGGAAATTGGGGGGTCGACATATACGCGGGATTTAAAAAAATTCAAATTCCTTGATCGGGAAAGTGGCGGATCGACTTATACGCGGGTAAATACGGTAGTACAATTAATCGGTTTGTAAACATACAATTCATAAATTCAGATTAATAATTTATTTTTAATTTTAGTTTTCAGTAATTAAGTTTCAAAATATGGTTTTGTAGTGGCTAAAGACCATAGCACGGGCACGGGATCGATTTCTGAAATGGCTTCGATGTCATTTCGTCCGTTCCTTCATAGGAGGCAACATTGGTCGCCTATTAGGCGTCTCCATAGTAGAGTGACCAATATTTTCTGCCTTAGTAGTGGCTATCCCCTGTAAATGGCTAGCGCCCACCTTTGAAAATTACATTTATAGTATTCTAGTTTAGGTTTCACTACTTTAATATGATATAAATCCACTAAAAACAATTTTATGTACTTCAAGTACACTGAAATTCTCAATTTATGCAAATAATAATACAACTTGGTAACATGTTAATATACCTAGTGAAAAAAGTATTCGAGTGTAAGTGAAATTTCCTATGTCCGATTCATATTTAAAATATGGTTCTCCGTAAACGTGAATGATGTCATATATAATAATATCCCATACTTCTTTTTAATTTTGCGTTTTTTCAAAAACTAATTAGTTAGATACAAAACTAAAATAGGTAATTCGGCTATTACTCGAATATTTTTTTGAGTGAGTGTACAAAAATCTAGAAAAACCCAGACCATAAATTTTATAAATATCAGCTGTCATTACAGAAACTATTAACACTAGAAATTTGTTTGAAACTAATATTTCACTTTCATTTCCGTACAAATTTAATATTTTGCTTTCTAAATAAGAAGAGCTCATTGAGGTGTGGGTGAGAACTTATATTCGGACACACCGTATATACATATTTCACAAATCTGATGCCGTAACTGTTGTGCAAACTTGTAGCATGAAAAAAAAATCTAAATGCTTTATAAAATTTATGTTAATTTTGCAATTTTGTCTTAAATTTGTAAATGCGTGTATTAGCCTTAAGAAAAAATTCATTGATAAAATTTACGGGTTATTTTAACTACTATTTTAGTCTCATTGTGTTACAATATAAGTGACTAGATTACTAGAACCAATTTAGACAGCACAGTTATTACAAAAAATATTGTAATTAGAGGAATATATAATTAGACGATTACTGTATAATTTGCTTCAATGGGGACAATTTTGACAATGTGAATGGATGTTTAGTTTCATTGTAAAGTGATTTCACTTTTCCAGCTACTGGAGGAAAAATCAATATAACCGAAAAATGAAAATATAAATGAAGCTTTTTCTATAAATTTAGAAGTAAGGTCATTAAAAAATTCCTATTACACTTTTAAGTTACTGTTCTAACAGAATTTATGCAAGACGTAAATTTAAAATACTATTTTAAAAAGAATTTCATATCCTCACAACATAAATGATCATCAGTCATAAATTCAATCAACTTCTCTAGTCAGATTAAAGTATGAAACCATATCTTAATTTTAAAGCAGCTAATAAAGTGGGTTCCCCAGCTTTTACAAAACGTACATGTAGTACCTTGGTTTGGGTTCAATTTTCTGAAAATCTCAAATTCAGATCTCGGATACTAATTAATGGCATTTAAGAAATGTATAGCATTAACTGAAATTTTTATCCGATTATGATTTTAATAACCAACTGCAATTATAAAAACTTCGAAGATCAGAATTTTCTGCCAGACAACAGGTTACGCAACCGGACATGCTGTTATTGATGTCCGGCTGAAATTCAAAGTTCTAGAAGAAATCGCAACTGGTAGTATGAATTTCAAGTAATTATCAGTTAGGTACGGAAGGGAGAAGCCACTATGTCAGCAAAGTTCACCCTTACTGCACATCATACCGTAAATTTTCCCTCCAGCTTAGTGCAGTTCAGAAGTGTATGGTCCAATGCACGCTTAGAATGATAAGTTCGCGTTCAGAATCTGTTATTTTGCCACAGAAAAAGCCACAAGGTTTGTTTTGAAAGCCTCTCGGGCAATTCGTCATGCTGAACAAATCAAAGTATACGATTTGACTACCGTAGTTTGACCATTCTAAAAATGAAACTTGATGGTTGGATTACTTTTGCTCTTATTTTACATCATGCTCTAAGAAATTGGATTACTGTGTGGTGTTGCTTAAAAATTGTTATGATTGAAAAAAAAAAAAACCTTTATTAATTAAAAATAAAGTATATTTGAATGTCATTGAAAAAAGCAGTTGATTTCGATTTGATAATTTTTAACTTCATTCAGGGTCTGATTTACCATTAGGCACAGTACATCCAAGGTCAGTCCTCCCTCCTCCTTAAAAAATGTGAAAACTCATTAACCCCTTTACACCCAGACCGCTTTTTTGAAGTACGTACGTACATAACAGCATCTAATTGAATTTCATAGTCCACGTGCAATGAGATTATTGTTTTTATCTGCTATTAACATTTCTAACATAACCAGGTGTCTTCACAGAATTTAAGCAGACAATGAAAAGAACAACTCATATACGAATAAAATAGGATTTAACACGCTATATGTCTGATAGTCGTCTATGATAAAGCAAGGATGTACGCGTCGCACGTCCTGAATGTCAAGGGGTTAAAACAACTAATTGTTGTATTAATAACTACTACATATATCGCGGAAACTGCATTAGCTGTATTTTGCTACAGGTTCCAAAATTCTTGAATTCCAGGCTTTATTCACACGAAATTCAACTGAATATACTATGATTTACGCCAAGAGCTATTAAGCATGAAATAAACAAATGTGTAGAGGTCTTTCTAGTACATTTTTACAAGAATGATACACAAGAGTATCAAAACAATTTATTGTTATTTTTCCTTAAAAACAGAAAAAAAAATAACTTAAAAAGTTTCTTTAAAAAATAACTTAAAACAGGGGCTGATGAAGGAGGTGGCCGCCACTGAAAGCTGCTACCCGTTGGATTTTAATGTGTTTTTAACCTTTTAATATTAAAAACTTTCTTCAGCAGTAATTCTAGACAAAGTCATTCGCAGTGATTCGCTGTTTAAGCAGAATATACGGGGAAGTTGTTCTCTTAAAGCAAACATGGTGTCTCAAATAAATAATATTGATTACTGCGTAATTTTTTAGTATACAAAAAGTATTTATGCTAAAAGTATTATAGGGTTCAAAGATATTAATCTATACCGAACGGCCCAGTAAGGTTGAAATGAACTCCGTTGAGCTGAAGACTGAGTCAGATGCTATTCACTAAGCAGCTTCAGCCATCGTTTTACCCTTGAAAAAATTAAATTAAAACTGTTACATCCTCCATTAACACGCGCCTGTAAAACAGTACGATGTCAGAAAATATCTACCTGTGATCACAGTTTCATGATGAGCACTTTTAAAATCGGCAATGCCTTTCATATTTACGACTCATTCTATTTATTTAATGTCTGTAAATAAACGTCTGTTTCAATGAATTATCATTGGCAATATACAGGGTGTGTCACAAATCCCTCTCGGGTTTGAAAGACTTGATTAAAAAATACATATTACCAATACTGCAACAAAGTTGACTTTATTGGATAAAGAAATGTTACAAGTTTGTTTTCATAAATGTTCAATATGTGAACCTTTCGTGATGCGCCAGATATTAAGTCTAAAGTCAAATTCTTCCCTCTCCGCACTCGCTTTAACATGTCATGATCAAAGTCAGCAAATGCGGTTGTGAGCCTTTGGCGTAAATTTTGTGAATCACGTGGCATAGGGGCACAAACACACGATCTTTTATGCAACCCCATAAAAAAAAAAAAAAAAAAAAAAATGCGTGGAGGTAGGTCCAGATGCGAGGATACCACGGAAGAAGGCGATTGTCATTGCCCGAATCTCGACCAATCCAACGACGAGGAAGTTCGTTATTTGTGAAACAAAACTTGAAATGTTTCTTTCTCCAGTAAAGTCAACTTTGTTGATGTATTGGTAATATATTATTTTTTATAAGTCTTTCAAACCCGGGAGGGAATTGTGATACAAACTTTATTTTTCTTCTTTCTCTATAAACTCTAAGAGCACAGAAAAAAGTAGATTATCACTAACTAGCTACTTTGTTTTAACAGTGTTCCGTTTGTAGACTGAAAACAGAAAAATGATTAGCTCTTTGCACTGCTGTGCCACGGGTCCAAGGCTCAATCTTTGGGCTGGGTAAGGTTGACTCAACTTTTCATTACCTTGAGTACGTCGATGTAATAAAGACCGAGCTTGCATGGGACGTTGAACAGTGGCGGTTCCTGGTCAGGCGTGGGCATATGCTGCTGTGTTCTAGGGCTCATGGTAAAAAGGCGTGGCTGGGTATAGTAGGCTCTGGCTAATTTTTTAAAGTAAATAATGTAAGCATACCTGAAAGTGAGATATTTTGTTGAAATCACTGGCAGCTACCGTTCGATAGTTCAATTTCTTTTTTGCGTATTTTAACCAGTTTTTTTTTTTTTTAACTTTGCGCATCAGCACACAGTCATCTGCAAAAGGTGACAGTATAAGTTATTTTATGGAGATTACCTATTTATTATCATTAAAAGCAAACTTCCTGATTGCCGAAGGGCTTTGAGCAACGTGATGGTATCCAGGGACTTTAAACTTATTCTTTTAAACATGCTATTCAACGAACGCAAACGACCTTGCATTTCGTTCAGTTAAACATCTATATAAACTAGCATTTTTTTAGGTGTACATATGCATTGATATAAGAACGCTTTACTTACTTAGAATTTTAAAGAATTTTCCAAATTTTAAGGAATATGATTCATAAACAGTATTAACGATACTCATGATCAAGAGCTAGTGATTTAAATGTATGTATTTACACGTTTACATAGATTGAACTTAAATTGTCAGAAAGAAGCATTAAAATTATTTTCCACATTTTTATTGACAGATATTTCATGGCCACGCGATGATTTCATTTAAAATGAGTCGTCCTTAACAGTTCAGTGAGTAAACTGACCTTTTCCTGTAATCTGATTACAATTCTCTTAGGATAATCTTTATAAAGTTTCAAACCCCAGATCGAAAGCTCCTTATTCAATTCTAGACTAATCGCAAAAAACCGTGTTAATTCTGTTGGATCAAAACTTCTCTCTGTGTTCGCTAGCAATTTCTGACAGATGTTAATATTCAAGCGCCCTCCCTCCTGATGAAGATCCAAATAATAAAAGAAACTCCGTGAAGAGTATATCAGCAGCTCTAAACATCACATTCAAAGATGTGAACTGCTCTTTGATTGGGCTATTTGAATCTGTGTTCTTATTTTTCATTTGAATATTAGCTATCTAAACAGTAAAAAAAAAAACGGTAATGTAATGTAAATCTTTTTTTAAGTGTATATAGTAGAGACATTTTTAACGCTTCCACAAACGTATTTCACTAGTTAAACATAAAGAATAGCTTGGAAAATGTATTCATTTTAAAGTAAAACCTAACGAATTTATTAGTGAAACTGAATTTTAATAGTGAAAATGATAGTTTCAAAACCAGTCCTGGCGACAGGATTTTCGAGCTTCAGGGCAGGTTTGAGAGGGGCCCCCCTTCCCCCACCAGTCCCACCCCCCCCCCCTCAAAAACAAACAAACTCCAGTCTTTTCTCCCCATAAAACTTTTTTTAAACATAGTAGAATTTGGACGCTTTAAACTTACTGTAGGCCACATACATAAAACTTTACACACATGGTTCAATTTCCATCCAATTCCGAGACCCCCTAAAACCAGGGGACAATTTCCCCTCTTCCCCACCCCCCTCTCTCGGCGGGCCTGTTCCAAACTACACTTGAAAAATTGTGTAAGAAGTTTATGTATTTTAGTTTTTAAAATATATTTTGCACTGAAAACTGGCGGTCAGTTAATGAAGACCACTGAGAGGGAGTGATTCCAGATTGGCCAAGATGATATGTAGATATTTCTTATCTTAATGTAAAGCAATTGTCCTCAATGTTTTAATTACATTTTAATACTAATGCACAATACTTTTCAACAAAAAAATTTAAGTTATGCTTTTTAGAGTTTGGCCAATTTCAACTTTAAAACAACTTTTACTTTAAAAAAAAAAAATTAATATTTATTTCCCTTTTTTAAACATACTAAATCATTCTCGCCTGCAAAGTAAAAATAATTTCTCTCTTTGGGGCAATATCCTATTATATCTGTTTATGTAAGTCTTTTTGAATTATTCAAAGATCGCATACATATTTTTTTAGTAAAATTTGATAGCTGATTAAAAAGTATTATTGTAGAAGTTCAGTAACTTAATACTTTTTTAATATAGCGGTTATATGAAAATAAAATTAAGCTCTAAATATACATATATACATATTACCGAGACACATAATTTTTTAATAACATTGACAGAAATTAAAAGCTGATTGCTTAGTAATTCTGCGAAGCTTTATAGTTTTTTTTTAAGTTCGGAAGGATTTAAACAAAAAGTATAAAATTTGCATAATGTTGGCAAAAACTGTTTACAAGCATCTCTATAAACTATGACATTAATCAATGGTAAATTCCATCCGCGGAATCATTGAAAAAAGATCTGTAAAAGAAATGCCAATATTACTATCTTTTAATCTTATTTATTTATTCTTCGCGAGGGGCATTGATTAACTATTCGAAAGCAAAAACTACCCAAGTACAAAGAAGTTGAATAGTTTGATATATGAAAATTATTATTATTATTATTATTATTATGTACAGAAAAGTTAATCTAGAAATCTTGAAATTTATTTCGACTGTAAATTTCTAACTTTGTGCAAATAAGTCAATTTTGTTGTTATTATTTTATAAAAAATGTTTTCCGAATTACCCTGAAGTACCTCTCAAAGCTAAAATCTTGTTCCAAACTTAGAGGCTAATTAAATACTAAAAGCATTGATAAATAAGTGAATTTAGTATATTATCTACAATAAACAGAAAGATAAATACAAAGGGCATTCCATAAAAACTGAGAGTCATTTTTTTTACGTAGTGGCAACACCGCGAAACTAAAAAATAGAAGTGCAGGCGATTTTTTCAAACTGTTAACTGTACGTTTATACAAAATTCTAAACGAAGCAGACGATTTTATTTTCCTAGTTCCGTGCTTGTTTAAAGAACTGTTTTATTTGCCCTACAGAAATGGAGATGAACTGGTAGGGAATTGGACATTACATCATGATAATGCTCGCCCGCCATGTCGCTACTTCTGTTCAGCAATATCTTAGTAAATGCAATATTAAAATCATGCCACATCCCCCTTACAGTCTAGATCTCGCACGATGCGATTTCTGGTTGTTTCCGACGTTGAAGGAGAAGCTCCGTGGCAGAAAATTTAACACAGATGCTGAAGTTATTTCAGCAATGGAGGGTTCTTTGGAGCAGCTTCCAGAAAAGGGCTTCTCTACTTGTTTTGAAAAGTGGGTTGAACGATGGAACCGTTGCATATCATCTGACGGAAGGTATTTTGAAAAAGAATGGTATATTTTTTGCTGTAAATATATTTGTTGAATTTTTATGATTTTACTCTCAGTTTTAATGGAATGCCCTTTGTATAATAAAGAATACAAAACAAAATGGAAATTCAGCAGAAGAAAATGATGTTCACGCCCTGATATATTTATTTTCAGACTGAAAGAGACCTTTTGTTTGAAATGAACATTTAACTGACGAACATCATAATCAGGCAAGCAGTCTAATGTTAATGAAGCTGAAACTTGCACTTTTTGATACAGAACTGCAATGAATCAAATTTCTCATTCGATAACGGGAAAAAAAAAGACTGCAGCTACAGCGAACTAAAATGATGTTTTTTGAGGATTTTTGGTGACTGAAACTGAAAAAAAAATCCCTTTCAGGACATTCCTACGTATTTCAAAGTCTTTAACGTAGTCGGTTGGCTACTCTCAAAGGTAATACTGTACTTGAAAGTTATGGCATATCTACTTGCGGATAATTTTTACGTTATGAATTGACTTAAAATAACCCCCCCCCCCAATGACATGTACAACATTAATTATAGTTTCTTTCATATTTCAAATAAAAATAAAATCCTGTGAGTAACTTGGTCGCTTTTATCGATAAAAATACTAAGTAACCCAATAAAAGCACACAGATTATTTATTTTTACTTTATTTACATATAGTAACACATGCTAAAACATGTATAACACGTATAAACTGTATAAAACTTATATATCTGAAACAACCTCACAAGTTAGAACATGAGTATAAAATTGCGATTAACAAGAATAAAAGTATGTAATATATAAAAAGTAAAAATATATATTCTCTATCACTGGTTATCTACCCGAACCACTACAATGTTAAAGTTTGTGCTAACGTTATGCAGCGAAATGGGTTGTTACTTTTTGATTAGTTTTTAAAAATATGTTTATTTATTGGTAATTACACTTTAAAACTTTAGCTTGTTAAAGTTTTCATACATTAGTTTTCGTTTAATGAACGCATATCAAATTAATTCAAAAATATATAGGATATTTGGACTTTATATGCATTTACGTTTTATTAGGTTGTAACGAAAGTTTCCCGCCACTACAAATATCGTCTGGAAACAGTTCACGTTGGTGTGTTTGCTCATATTTTGTCAAACAATATTTGTCATTTGAAATAAAGATACTTGCTTTAGAACACTGTGTTGTTAAAAAATATCGTTATCATTAAGTAAAAGGTGTCTCAAATGGAACTATCACGTTACTGGATTAGAACCATCATTTACTTCCAGTTCTGTTGCAAAAAGTGCTACAGAATGTCAAAGAATTATGTGTGTAATTTAGATTCTACTGTTGTATAATATGGCACTGTGAAGGTTTGGTACTGAAAGTTAAAAAACGGGGTCTATGATATTCAAGGAGCAGAGCTCTCTGGCCGGCCTACTGATATTGATGAGGGCCACCTGCGAGAACTTGTGGAAGAAGATCAGTATTTAACCACTTGAGAGCTAGCTAAAGAGTTAGATATTAATACCATGCCCATTAGCCATGCTATGCATCACATAAACTCCATGCACAAGTTCAATTGCTGGGTGCCGCATGAGCTGACTCAAGCAGATTTGGCGGAGAACTTTCGTTACAACCTGATAATAAAAACTATTAGTATAAACAATTAATCATTTTTCAGAAAAAATAAATGAGTTTATTTGAAAAAGGAATCAAAAGGGGAAAGATAAAAAAAAATTTTAACTTAAGAAAAAATGGCAAAGAACTATATTTCCTTTTTGCAAAATCTATCAAAATTAAATTCATGAAATTTTATTTTTTAGTACGCCCGCACACGAGTTTAGTACGCCCATATTGACTTAGATTACCCAAAAGGAACAATATTAAAAACTAATTACCGTATTTACTTTCGTAATAGTCGCACTTTTTATGCCAGTTTTCCATGGTGAAAGTCTAGGTTCGACTATTATGCTGGGAAAGTCTACTACGTAATATTGAACACTCTAATGCTAAAACATTACTGGTATTATAATAAAATAACTAACTTTCCAAATGTTTCCAGTTTATCTGCCGTATATTAAATACTCTTTCCTTTAATTGTACACAAAAGAGAGATTTTTCTTTTTTTTAGAGTAATATTTTTATATACATAATAAATATTTAGAGTAATATTTTTATAGACATAAAGGTCGAGTTTGTGACTGCGAATTTTATGTGGGGAAAATATTTGATAATTTTTCTGCTTCAAAATGGGGGGTGCGACTATTATGCGAGGGCGACTATTACGCGAGTAAATACGGTACACAATTAACTGTATTTTTGGTTTATCCCTTGCATTTAAGCAACTGGGATTATTTTCATTCTTAACGAACAAAAAGTAATATGATATGGTCAAGAAACGGTCAAGATTTGTCATATTCCCCTACCCTTTCATTCTGAGTTCATGGACAATTTAAAAGTTTTAGGCTAGAAAAGTTATCTTGTTTACATGTCATTTATTTCTGCGATAATGGATATCCAAAACCAAAATACTATAAATGCTAAAACCAGTTTGAATGGGAAACCTTGAAATTTTCTTTTAGTTTTCCTATACCCTTCTTTACGTAAAGGTGCTTCCATTCGCTCTTTATAGGTAAGAATTGCTTTTCGGGCACCAGGCCATGGATGTGGACCTTGTAATCTATACTGGTAAGGTAAGGAAGGTCCTAACCACAGAGCCCAAAATAGTTTCGGATCAGTGAAAAACATTTTAAACAAATCAGGCTTAGCCCCGAATTGCGAAGCAATGTCATCCATGTATTCAATATAATCGACTCTAGTAGTTAACCTATCAGACCTTTTATATCGTTTGGAATTAATTTCGTACGTTTTCTTAACGTCAGCCATCATTTCCTTAGGAGAGGGAAATTGAACTTTCCCGTTAACCAAAAGCGAAGCCCATCTACACTGAGTTTCTCCTAACGGGAAACCAGGGCCTAATGGTAAAAGGAAGCCAAGAATGGCAAGAGTGGGATGTGGTAATTGAGCAGGGTACATGCATTTGTAGAGATTCAAACAATCGCCGTCTTTCGTTACGATTCCCTCCTCAAGAAACGGAAACTTCCATTGATATCCAGTGGCCATGATTACAGCGTCGGCTTCAGTAACTTTCGTTTCACCTTCAAATATAATGCCGTTTTCTGTAAAGGATTTTATATTGCTCTTGACAATAACATGACCAGACATTATTCTGGATGGAAGAGCATCCGTTAACACTGGGTCTTGTGCCCACACTGTATAAGGTGGCTTCAAGCTGTACATGGAGTGGTTGAATTTCAATCTCTCCAACATCCCCTCGAAGTACCAGCTACTCCACTCATAGGGTAACATACGGAAAAGGAAATCGGACCATCTTCTAAGGTAGCAGACATCGAATGGCAATCCATAGGGCCCCAGTCTTGGAAATATCCATCCACCATTTCGGCTGCTGAGATAAACCTGAAAAGAATCAATTCAATAATTTAAAATTCATAAAATCAAGCGTACATTTTGATATAAAATTTCGTGTAATTTAATATAAAATCTAAGAAACGGGAACAATTGAAAGGGGTAAATAACTCTCTCTCTCTTTTTCAGATGAAATGTTATCTATACAGGGTGAATCTAAACTCTTGGACAAAACTTTAAGAGGTGATAAGGCACATAATAAGGAATCAGAATCACATAGCAATGTGTGGTCGGCAACATCGTCTTCATGTAGCTGTTAATAATCACTTTGGAAAAAGTGCTGAAACAACAGTGCATTTTCCTACCATTGTTCGTCAGAAACTAATGTATTTTTCTCCGAAAACAGAAGACTAAAATTCATAGTTTCAAAATTCTATTTTATTTCACGGCTGAAATTTTTGGAGACGAGCCTATGGTTTATGAAACTTGGTTAAGAAATTAGACGAACACTTCAATACTTTTCACAAAGTAATTATTACTGGTTAAGTGAAAACTGCGTTTTTGACCCCACATTGCTATGTGATTCTGATTCCTTATTTTGTGCCCTATCACACCTTAAAGTTTTACCCAAGAGTTTAGATTCACCCTGCATTTTCACTTACGCACACATGTATATAGATATATACAGGGTGAGTCACTAAACAGACTGAAAACCTTGCAGAGGGGGTAGGGGGTACAGAGACGGTCCAGAATCACATAGATATGCGGGGTCGGAAACGTCGTCTTCATGTACCTGCTAATAATCACTTTAGAAGAAGTGTTCCAGCGATAGTAAACTTACCGACCATGGTTTTCCAAAAACTAATCCCTCTTTCACCGATTGCGCTTGATAAAAATTCTTACTTCAGAATTGTTTCTTTCATTACATTTATGAAATTGTCTGAGGAAAGCCTATTGTTTATGAAACTTGGTTAAGAAATGAGACGCACACTTCAACACTTCTTCCAAAGTGATTATTAATAGGCATATGAAGACGGCTTTTCCGACATCGCATGGCTGCGTGATTCTGAACCCCCTGCAAGTTTGTCAGTCTGGTAGCGAATCAAACTGTATATAGATAGATTATAACGCATAAATAAATAGATTCACCAAGCCCCCCATATTCAGAATGCTTGATCAAAATAAAACAACAATAATGATATTTCAGTTTGTATATAAGAATTTTCCCCCAACTAATATTCATTGAATACATATCTAGAGATAGATTCATGACCAAGTGGATAAGGCACTCAAAATGGTTGACGGCCAAAGTGTGAAGGTCTCGGATTCGGGCTCCGTCGTGCGGCTGTCGATCTAACAGTCTGGAGTTTTGATCGGTTTTTACCAGATGTAACATGAATACGCGTTAGAACCCCTTAGAAAGTCCTCGAACCAAGGCACCCCCCATTCTAGCCAGATACCCCTCGAGCAGGTTTACCTTAATACACACAATACTAGAATGAGATTACATGGCTGAAATATCCCATAACTGGCAACCTATAAGAAAAGAATTGTGAATTTTTATTGAAAAAAATTTTTTTTACACCTATTGAATATTAAATTATAAATCATTCACTGCATAAACTACACATGTTTAATGATTCACAAACCCCACTATGTGTTTTTAAAAGTATTCTTACAACGAAAAAAATAAACTGTATACTTGAAAGATAACTTTCAGGTAGCAAAACTTTGTATTAACATAAAGTCTAGTAAATGAAGAATTTAATGCCAAATAAAGAAGTTGCAATAAATACCTAAACATTGGGAATGCGCAGAAGTGAGAACTTTTTAAAATAATAGTCTATAACGAAGTATACCTCCGATGTGGTGGGAAAGTTCATACAGCTGGTTATAAAGGCATATGTAATGGTCAGAATTTCATGTAGTAAAAAACACATTTAAACCATATGAAATTTCGATTAAACTAAGTATTGTTCGGAAAAGGACTATTTGAACAAGACCATTTAAGTGTTTGGTTCACAGCAAGCATAATTATTTTTTTTCAATCAGATAATGATCCTGTAAATATTAAACTTTAACTGCAACTCTCCTCAGAATAGGTTGATGCTCAAGCAAAGAATTTCAGTGTAACCTCAAGAAAAGAGACATAATTTTTCGATTTTTTTCATTTAATTTTGTTTTCCAGATGTAACAGAATATAACCTAAGAACCTTTGAAAGGGCTCCCTTTAAGGTCGTTCTACTTTTTAACATAATTCTTCCTTGCTTTTCTTCAAAGCAATCAAACGCAGCTTCAACTTAGCTATTGAAGATGTTGAAAAGTAAATAATGAGATATAAAAATATTATTCTGCTCATTCTACGGAAGTAAAAAATAATATTAAATTTATCTCAAACATGAGTTGTGTATTAGAATTCTACAGCCAGCAAATATTAAGAAGTCTTGCTGGTCGAACCGAGTCACATACTTAAATCTCAAGAAACCCAATAACTAGCAAATTTTACTATAACTCCACTAGTAAGAACTGCAGGATCTGGCAAATGCACCCAAGGGGTGTTGATAAAACGCAAAAACAAAAGATTTTAGCTGTTAATTTTTTTTTCAACGGGCGGGCACTTGCCGATTGGGCATTGTCCATTACAGTTGTCGGAAGGTATTGCGACCATTTTATTATGGGGGCACCCAGTGGGCGGCCAGCGTTACCCCTCATGAAGGATTTAGGTATCGTTTCGCCGCGGAAGATGGGGAAAGGAATGACCCCTTGTTGGTTATCTATTTCCTGTGTTACAAATAAACGAGCCAATACGGGAGACCGCCATTTTCAGCCACACACGAAACGGACTTAGGAAAAAGATTCTTCCCCTCCCTTTCCCTGCTTTTGCATGTGGTTGAAATAAATAATAAATTGCAATAATGTGAAAAATGAGCATGCACCTCAAAATTTGTCATGCAGGGGCTTTGCAGCAAGCTATTTATTTATTTTTAACAGAATAAGTCGATTAGTTCGAGAACTGTTCCTTTAAAATATCAGATTTCTTTTATTATTAGATAGCCCACTTTTCAGTGTTTTGTAACTTCAATTTTTGAAACTTAAGAAAAATTTATATGGCGTGAACCATAATTAATATGCACAGTATGTATCAAAACATAATTTGCGTTTCAGAGGCGTACACCCGACATGGACGGGAGATCAAATTCTATGAAGCAAAATGTTTCTACTTTTCTGATAAGTGGGTAATTTGACCGTTAGTAATAATGTTAGAAGAATCAAAACGGGTCCCCCCTCGGTCTAGAGCTTACGTTCAGCTAATTGACCGAAACTTTTTGCATTCGACCAATTTCATTTTGTATACAGCCCCTCTTATATCAATGCTTCAAGCAGACTATCCTTTTTAGTGAAAAAAAGTTAAGCTGTGTTATCTGGAAAAACAATTTTAAACAAATTGGAATCGCAGTTTTCCCTTCAAAGCCTGATAACCGTGATTTCAGTATGACGTCATTGTCACATGAATAAACTAATTTTGTCAAGCAAATGATTCACTTTTTTTATTCTAGGAAATAAAATGGAGTTGAAAAGAGCGAAAAATCGCTTTAAAATGGGGAAACGGGTGGATTTTCAGATTTTTAAAGTAGCGCAGATTGCTTTCTACATTTTTATACTTATTTATGTAAAACTTGAAGCGGATCGTACAAACGGTGATCTTATTTCGCTTTTGCACTTTTTAATATTTTTGAACTTTTTAATCTTCTAAGTAAAAGTTTTATCTTCGAGTGGTTGTCCGGAATTGTTAGAGAGTCACTGAATCAATGAGTCAGGGAGAAGCGTAACTATATAGAGGATGTGTGTGTGTGTCTGTGTGCATGCAGCCTATTGTTTCCATTTTATTCCTTTTTTAAAAATTGTACTATATATATCTATAGTAAAAGGCATAACTTACGAATCAACGTAGCATCCACTTGGCAAAAAAATATACGTTGCCAGAAAGAATTGGAGAAAGGTTGAACAATAAGTAAAATGTATATATATAAAACTATACCTAATGTAAATTAATTCATAAATTATTTTATTTATAAACGAAAAAAATAAAGGCAGCTTTTTCGTAAATGAAAAATTCCACTTGGAATTTGACACTTTAAAAACACGTACAGCTCTCCCGTCCATGTCCGGTGTACGTCTCTGAAACGCAAATTATGTTTCAATACATATTGCGCATATTAATTATGGTTTACGCCAAATAAATTTTTCTTAAGTTTCAAAAATTGAAGTTACAAAACTGAAAAGTGACCTATCTAATAATAAAAGAAATCTGATATTTTAAAGGAACAGTTCTCGAACTAATCGACTTATTCTGTTAAAAATAAATAAATAGCTTATAAAAGTCCCTGCATGACAAATTTTGAGGTGCATGATCATTTTTCACATTATTGCAATGTATTATTTCTATTTCAACCACATGCAAAAGCAGGGAAAGGGAGGAAGAATCTTTTCCCTAAGTCCGTTACGTGTGTGGGGGAAAATGGCGGTCTCCCGTATTGGCTCGTCTATTTGGAACACAGGAAATAGATAACCAACAAGGGGTCATTCCTTTCCCCTTCTTTCGCGGCGAAACAATATATACACCTTATGAAGGGATGGACAACCATGCCCAAGCCGGGATTCGAGCCCGGACCCAAGGCGTGATAGAATGGTTCCTAAGCACTACATCCCACCTGGGCGGCTATTAAAGAAATATGAAATACTTAAATAATTAAAACAACACACATTAAAGATACAGCACAAGTTGGTTTACAAAGTTTTAATTATTTCATCTTTTAAGCACTAGTTTCTTTTGATTGTTTTTGTTATTAAAGAAATAGATAGTAAACCTTATTTATATCCCAAGAAAAGCTAAAATAATCTAAATGAATGAAATATAACATTCATTTCATTTCAGAATTTTTGCAAAGACATTATCCGTGGTTCAGTCTTCGTTTCATTTCGCTTCCTTTCATTTGATTTACAAACCTACGAAATAATAAAAATTTAAAAACACTCTCTACCTATAAATATTTATACTGTTGCAGGTAGAAAAAGATTAAAATCAATAAAAAAAAAACTCCAGCGAATAACGTGGACTTATTTTTTCCCACACGTTCTAGCCATCATTATCTGAAGATAAATAAAAGCAGCTAGAATAATAGCTTAGCTCCTAATTTAAAGATTTCCATAGTTTCCCAAACCAAAAGGGACAAAATGTAGCTATGTTTAGCCATAGCAGTTTAGGAAGCACTGATGAAAAACTATGGTCATGATGATATAATTTTTTCAGGTAATAGTAGGCCGAAGTCACCGATTTCTGTTTGTAAATGGTGAGGTCAATCTACTTTGAGCTGAGAGTGATTTTTTCTTTCTTTTTTAAAAGCCATCGTTTAAGTACACGTCCACAGAACCATAGTCTATAAAAGCATTCCCTCTTCCAAGCATGTTATGTTCTGACGCGAACAGGAATGTAATACGCTAAAATTTTCCAGAATACGTACATAAACAATAGAAACAACCTGCCCAGTTATACGCTTGATGGATTTGTTTTCTTATCCCTGAAGCATGACGAAATTAATTCTAAATTGGAAAGAGGACGCTCTTTTGATGTCTCATAGATTATATTGGAGCGTATCAAACGAAAGATCACATCGACGTTCCATTTTTGCTACAGTGTGATGCTAGGGTGTCTCAGAAAATACGAATGTCCGAAAATGTTTGCTCCATGGGGTTTTTCTGGTTCGTTTTGGAGTGAAATTACAATGTGTGAAATTTGAATTCTCTAGGTCAACGTTAGAGTTTGCCTGTAACGCCTTAAAGTTTAAAAAAAAAAAAGGCGAAAAACGTAGATTTTGTAATAATTTAAAAAGTTTTAGAAACATGTTCCTTAAACTTAAGGAAATAGTTTTTTACTCATTATAATTTTAAAAAATTATATATCTATAAAAATATAGGGCATATCAAGTGCAATCACAACAAGAAATGATTAATTTATGCGGAAATTGAAGACAAGCAAGCTATACTACTATGCATTTAAATCAGTCTCCAAACGTTTTTGACCACGTACTTTTTATGATTACTTTATGAAAATAATCATAAAATGTACCCCCTAATTATTATTATTATTATTATATATATATATATATATATATTATATGTGTGCTTTGTGTTGTGTTCATGTCATGACAACGAAGGTGGAATTGACCGTGACATTAATGAACAGGATGTATATGAAGGTTCAACAAATTATGAAACTGTTCGAGACCCAGACTTTTCTGCCCCTTCAACATTATTTCATAATACTGGTGAAGTTAATATTAAACTTCCGAAAAACCTTTTCAATAGTCCAAAACTATCTCCAAGGAGTGATCGTCTAGGACTTTCACTAAACCAAAGAGCTGCTATGGTATTGGCAGTAGAAGGTGGAGCCAGCCTGAAAAGCTAGCAATATTCTTTGATCCAAAAGTCCCAGTAACTTTCGAGAAGACTTCAAACCTCCTAAATACTATGTGCTGCATTGCGACAGCAAAGTATTAAAAACTCAAAATGTAGAGTTTGACGAAAGACTAGCTAACTCAATCTCGGGAATACCGGAGTACATGGGGGGAAAGTTGTTAGGGGTGGTAAATATACCTGATGGAACTGCTAAAGTACAAGCAGAGTTTTTGGTGTAGGTGTTATCTCGCCGCAAGAATGGGGAAAGTAGTGGCCACTTGCTGGCTAGCTATTTCCTGCGTTCCAAATAAACCAGGTGAAAAGGGAGACCGCCATTTTCAATCACACACGAAACGACTTAGGGAAAATATTCTTCCTCCCATTCCTCGCTTGTTACCGTGCTTTCAACTGAAATAGAAAATTTTTCATAAGCTATTTATTTATTTTAGTATTAGATAGGCCACTTTTCAGTGTTTTGTAACTTCAATTTTTGAAACTCAAGAAAACTTTATTTGGCGTGAACCATAATTAATATGCACAGTATGTATCGAAACATAATTTGTGTTTCAGAGCCGTACACCGGACATGGACGGGAGAGCTGTACGTGTTTTTAAAGTATCAAATTCCATGTAGAATTTTTCATTTACGAAAAAGCTGCCTTTATTTTCTTCGTTTATAAATAAAATAATTTAGCAATTAATTTACATTAGGTATAGTTATATATATATATATATATATATATATATTCCATTTTTATTCCTTTTTTTAAAATTGTACTATATATATATATATATATATATAGTACAATTTTAAAAAAAGGAATAAAAATGGAATATATATTTATATATATATAACTATACCTAATGTAAATTAATTGTACTATATATATAGTACAATTTTTAAAAAAGGAATAAAAATGGAATATATATATATATAACTATACCTAATGTAAATTAATTCCTAAATTATTTTACTTATAAACGAAGAAAATAAAGGCAGCTTTTTCGTAAATGAAAAATTCTACATGGAATTTGACACTTTAAAAACACGTACAGCTCTCCCGTCCATGTCCGGTGTACGGCTCTGAAACACAAATTATGTTTCGATACATACTGTGCATATTAATTATGGTTCACGCCAAATAAATTTTTCTTGAGTTTCAAAAATTGAAGTTACAAAACACTGAAAAGTGGCCTATCTAATAATAAAATGAATAAATAGCTTATGAAAGCCCCTGCATGACAAATTTTCTATTTCACGCCAAATAAATTTTTCTTAAGTTTCAAAAATTGAAGTTACAAAACACTGAAAAGTGGCCTATCTAATAATAAAATGAATAAATAGCTTATGAAAGCCCCTGCATGACAAATTTTCTATTTCAATTGAAAGCACTGCAACAAGCGAGGAACGGGAGGAAGAATATTTTCCCTAAGTCCGTTTCATGTGTGTGTGAAAATGGCAGTCTCCCTTTTCGCCTGGTTTATTTGGAACGCAGGAAATAGCTAGCCAGCAAGTGGCCACTGCTTTCCCCTTATTCTTGCGGCGAGATAACACCTAAACCCAGTTTTTCAATTGACTGAAGAATAGGGTGTATCAGAAAATATTATTGGCCTTTCCTTTGACTCAGCTGCATCAAATAGTAGATGGATAAATGGAACATGTGTAAGGCTAGAAACACTTTTGGAAAAGAAATTATTTTACCTCGCTAGTCGGCACTATGTGTTTGGGTTAATTGAGTCTGCAGTGTGGAAGTCTGTTTTAGGACAATCTATGAGTCCAGATAATACAGATTTTAAAGATTTTCAATCCCAATGGGAAACTACTTCAAACAATTTAGATAATTTCAAAAAGAGTGAAGTTTGTGACATAAAGCTAAAATCTTTAAAAACGCCAATCTTAAATTTTTTTCGGCAAAAGAAGGAGCTCTTTCTTCGTGGACACTATGAGAAATGTGCGGAAGTGTTACTTACAATATTAGGTGAAATTCAACCTCGAGAAGTTCACTGACAAATGCCTGGAGCTTTCCACAAAGCCAGATGGATGTTAACAGCAATTTGTGGGCAAACATGTACACATTTAATGAGCAATTGGGTTATGATCCAGAAAAAGTTGAAAACTGCGTAGAATCTGCCTTTTTCATTCTCTTATTTATATTAAATGCTGGTTGAATGCTCCAAAAGCTGCAGATGCTCCTGTGAATGACATTATGCTTTCGCATAGTTTGAACAGCAACAAAGCTATCGATACTGAGGTTGCTCAGGCAGCTCTGACAGCCTTAAATCCACACTTGTGGTATTTGGCAGAGGAGACAATACCATTTTTTCTGTTTTCAAAAAAAGATATCTGTAACCAAGAAAAAAATTGCCGTTTCATTGATAAAATTCAACAATGAATTGATAATGTTATCAAAGGGCGTTCCTGTATCCCAAATTTAAATTTACAAACAAAGTTATTTCAACTAGTAGGGCCCAGCTAATGACTACTTTGTGAAATATTTAAGCAGAACGGATCCTGGCTGAAAAAATGCCAATTGACATGGGAAGAGGATGCTGACTAAATAATGTAATAAAATTATTTGTAAAACCTTAAAAGTCGTCAACGATATAGCAGAACGCGCAGTCAAGCTGGTGCAGGATTTTTCTTAGAAAATTACGAAGGATGAAGAAATAATAGGAAATCAAGCTAGGTGCACTTATATGGGAATTTCATTTTACTTTACAATAGATTACTTGAAATTTTACTCAGTTTAAAATTTGTCCGTATTCCTAAAATGCATATTATTTGTTGGTTTTTTCAGCTAATATTTGTTACTGTACCAAAATATATAGCAATGTTTTAATACTGCCAGTGTTATATTTTTATATCTATATACATTTATAATCAGTACGAGAAAAAAGTTCAATAATATGAAGGGAGTTGATTTTTCCATTTTCATTCTTGAATAAGTAATTTCTTCTGTGATTACAATTTATATGAATCTTAATTATATCCGAATTAAATACTTTTTTAAGACTTAAGAACTAATAAAAACTTAATGCCGGAAAAATGTTGAAAAAGAAATCAATAAACACGAAAATGACGCATTTTTACAAAAAATAGTAGTATCGCTTGTTTTTCTTGAATTTCTACATAAATTAATTATTTATTGTTGTGATTGCACTTGATATGCACTATATTTTTATAGATAGATATTTTTTCAAAATTATAACGAGTAAAAAAACTATTTCCTTAAGTTGAAGGAACATGTTTATAAAACTTTTTAAATTATTACAAAATTTACGTTTTTCGCATTTTTTAAAAATACTTTAAGGCCTTACAGGCAAACTCTAACGTTGACCTAGAGATTTCAAATTTCACACGTTGTAATTTCACACCAAAACGAACCAGAAAAACCCCATGGAGCAAACATTTTCAGACATTCGTATTTTCCGAGACACCCTAGTGTGGTGCATTTGTCAAGTCGAATGAATCGAAATGACGCATTAGGATTATAATGACAAAAAAAAAAAAAAAAAAAAAAAAAAAAAAGGTGCACGCAAATGTTGCCATTTTCGTGTACTTATTTTTACGTATATAAAAATGTCATTTGACACATAAGCAAAATTTATTTAGAAAATTTTAGGACTAGAATGACAAAAACAATTTGAACACGAATGGAATGTTGTCATTTTCTTGTAGTTATTTTTATATGCATAAAAACATGTCATTTGACTCATAAGTTTGTTTGTTTGTGGATTGTGGCCGATTGACTGCACTAGGGTCCTAGGCCTATAGGGAATCGCCCTCCGTGGAGGACTTTCTAAGGGATTCTAGTCCATATTTACGCCAAGTTTCGGAGAAAACCACGGAAAACTCCGAACGCCTAGGTCGACAGGCGCTACCGGGATTTGAACCTCTCAACCAATGGCGGGGCAATTTGACTCATAAGAGATATTGATTTAGAAACAAAGAAAAGAAATGTCAGTTACACATAGAGGTATCACTTACTATCGTCTGCACTTAATAGCAATGACATTATTTATACATTTTTTTTTCGCATTTTGAGGTAAATAATTTTCCATATTATTATCTGCTACTGTTTTTTTTAAATTATTATTTTATTAGAATACAGAATAAAGTACTTATTTCGGAAAATGGCTCTGAAAATTTATACGTATATCGAATCTACGTAAATTGTCTTTCTGGAGAAAAATATTCATATCAACAAATTGTGATGCGCTGGAAAAATCGAGGTTATTGCATTTCAAGGAGAGATATTTTTAAGATATTAAATTTGTAAAGAAAAAAGTCGCTTTTGACGAAATTGTATTTTAGAAATTAAATTGTATAAAATTATATAGGGATGGACGCGAGACGACTTTTTGCGAGACGAGACACAGCTTTTTTGCGAGACGAGACAGACATTTTTAGCATTATGATATAGGGATTTTTGCGAGACGAGACAAACTTTTCGGCTGTTTTGCGAGACGCGAGACACCAATTTTTCGTCTCGCGTCCATCCCTAAAATTATATGAAAAATACACCTTGCAACTGACAGATGAAAATTTGGCTTAACACTCAATAAAGCATGGGCCTTTAAGTTAATGTAGTAAAAAAGATCAATTTTCTGTTGCTTAACTGATATATATGGCTTTACTAAAGTGCTTCATTAATGTGCATAAAAGCCCTGGGCAATTGTAATATTTTGTTTCCAAAGTAAATCAAAATAGAAAACAGACTCAAGTAAGGGTAACATTAATTTACTGGGTTAACAGAAAAACCAATTTTTGAAGAGGAAATTCAATCGTATTTGTAAGTAAAGAGCACCAGTAATATTGAGATTCATAGAAACAAAGCATCCAGCAGCACGCTTAAGTCAACTTCCACTTATTAAACAAAGAATCAACAATAGGAATAAAATGTATCTCATATAATAAAATGCTTTTTAGTATCACCTCTAATTATTTTCCTATAGTAGAATTTTCTGAACCAGGTGGTATATTTTAATTCAAATTGACTTTTAACTACAAATTTTATAATTGGGGAATTAGCAATAATGTTTTTGCTTATCAACAGTTATCTATGTCACGCTTCTTTAAGATGAGTGTTCATCTTTTGGTTTCAGTTAATTACATCAATACCTTAAGCACCAGTGCCACATCCAGCATTTGTTTTTAATGCTTTTAAAATTTCTTTAAGGTACAGATTTGGCTGGTAATGCATAGGATCGAATTAAAAAATAATTTTTCGAGTTCAAAACTATTTTTTTATACATTTGCGTTATTAGAAAGTTTTTTTTTATTTGTAAAATAAAAAAGCTAAATACTCTAAGTCTAAATAATAAAAGAAAAATTAATGAATTTTATAATTTTCTTATGAAAATTTCACATGAAGTGACATGTTTTTAATGGTATTTTAAATTTGTAAATGGATGGAACAATATATTAAAAAACTAAGACGAAATACAATAATTGATCTAATTAATAATGTTTTATCAAGGACAATATCGGTAAGATATTTATACATGCAATACATCAATTATGCGCCCAAGAAATATGACATCAGTATAAATTTATGTAAATTTTATCTTACCTGCTGAGCAAAGTTGCTTGTCTCTGTAGCAGCATCTACACCGGAACAACCTATACCCAGTACAACCACTCGTTGATCTTTGAATGCCTCAAATGTTTTCAGCTGTTTGGAGTGAATTATAGTGCCTTTAAACTTCTCTTGACCTGGAAACTGTGGAATATTTGGATATCCAAATTGTCCAGTGCAAATAAATACACCATCGTATGTGTCACTGCTAATTTTACCCGTATCGTTGTTTTTTACTGTAACAACCCATCTTCCGGTGATGTCGTAGTCTTCGGCTCGTTTGACTATCAGAACTTCATGGTTTAATTTTATATGCCGAATAAGGTCAAACTGCTCGCAGTAAACTTCAATCATTTCGTAAATTTTCTTATGAGACAGATAATTTGGAAGATCTTTCGGTGGGGGAAAGTCGCTGATTGCTGACATTTCCTTGCTGTTGTTGGCCACAGTAGCGGAAGTAACAGAAGCCAGTCCTACGAGGGAAAAAGAGATTACCCTATTTTTCCAAAAGTTTAAATTTTCATCGAAAAATCAAGTGCACCAATATGACAAAGAAAAAAAAGCATAGAAATATGAAAGCACCAAAGATACTATATCGTCATCTATTAACTAAAGTTAAACCAAGGCTGGATTATCTATTAGGGTCAGTAGGCTTTGAATTATGGACCGCAACTACTTCAAAGACCACCAGATCTGGAAATCAAGAAATACTGAAATACTGCAACTAATTATAAACTTACGAAGTTTATAAAGACAAGTTTGAAATTCTGAGCTCAGGAAGTTGAAGGTGCAGCAGATATTCTAAATATATGACTCATTGTACTGTAGTGTAGTAAAATTTGTGTACTTTTAGAATATTGAATTAAATAAAAAAGGAAATGTTTCTATTTCAAAGCTATGTCATAGTTTATAAACATGTATATAACGTAAGCCAACGATTAGATCGTTTATACCTAGTTTCATATTACTTTGGCCCTGAGACCTGTTATGAACATAGATGGCTTGGGAAGAAATTCACATGAGGACCTAAAGTCAGGAAAATTTTTGTAAAGGAGGCCACAGAAATTTCATATTATAGGGGTCTTTATAGGGCTTAACTCGGTTATAACGTCATTCAAAGGTCCAGAATGTTCATGGCTCTATAAACGAGTGACGCAGTAAGAAAGTTTGGCTCAAAAGCAAGAGATATTGGTGGTAAATAATTTTTATACAGTAGCAAAACAAATTAAGATCCTTATTAAATATGAATGTTGAATAAAAAAACTATTTTTCATAAAATATTGCACAGAGAAAAAAAAATACCGCTCTCATCTAGAACGAATAGGTGTCTGATTTCTGTGTCCTAAAACTAGAAGAACAGATCGTAGAATTATGCGTGTAGGTGATACACTCTACTTCTATAGACGAAATCGTCAAGAATTTCTAATCCGTAGTACTCTGTCTAATCACAGCAGAATGACTAGTTTGTGTAACGAAAAATTATCGTTTTAATTTTAGAGCACTATAACTACCGTTTGTGAGTCTACCTGCTAGCGTAGGCATCGATTTACAGATATTTTCATCTGGGTATAAGCATCAGTTTTAGAGGAGAGATCTAAAAATTAGGTAAGTGGGTTCAGAAGTGTCTCGTTCTAGAGTATTTATAGGGAGCACATAGACTCATAAATTCTAGTTCCACCAATTATTTTCTAGATGTCAATGGCATATTGTTTGGTCAGTGTGTTAGTTGTTTTTTATATATTTACTTCTTTTTTCTCCTAGCGAAAACAATCTCAGCTCGTTACTTACCCTTTTTTCTGCTTGAGAAATGTAAACTAACTCATTGTTTGTGAAAGCTTCTAATTTATTCTTCCAAAAAGTCGATGGACTGATTGGACTGAGTTTTGCCGCTTCCCTTCTGCAAAGGAATGCAACGTCTTATCCTTAAAAAGTTTCAACCAAATTAATTTCATCGGAAGTTTGCATTCATCGTGTTGTGGTTTTTAAACGAGAGAAAGGAGGGGTGGGGGGGACAAAAGTAATTTTTCAATGATTATATAATATTAACAGTAAAAACTGAAATGTATGCCCATTTTATTTTAAAACTGAACACCCATCAAACCGCGCATTTCTCATGTAGTTTTTCAAATAATTTCTGAATTATTATCCTCTAATAACCACCGAAGATTCGGGGGAGGGGTTACTTACAGTAAAAGTAACGCTAAAGTACGAAAACTGAAATTTCTCCTTCACCTGAATCGTTACAAGTGATAATTATTTATACACTCAACGACATTACTTATGAAGTGTACCAATTTATAATAAGTTTTACCTTCAACGTCATCTTCATGGTATCTCCACGTTCCCCCGTAATAGGGAGTTTTCTCGAAACAGATTGGCTCCACACCTTCTTCTTTAAGGCTTTTTATACTGCATATTCCACAAACTCCGCCACCAACAACCGCAACTCGTCTCCTGGGTTGCTCCAGATTAGATTCGTTCTGGATCGTCTTGGATTTTTCTTTGCACATTTTAAATCTACATAAAAAGTAATTACAGTTATTATTAATTAAACCGTCGAAAAGTATAAAAATATTTCATGTACATCCTCTTATTCCATTGCTTCTTGAAAAAGTGTGTCATTCAGGTATTTAACATTTAAATCATTGTTAAAAAATATAAATGGTGCACTTTTTCCGGAAACAATCATATATATGTTGTAATTATGTAACTGATTATGGTAAACTTATGAAAGATAAGACTGAAAACAAACGTTTACCGTATTGGCCCGAATGTAACGCGACCCCGAAATTTTTCAACAAAAAAATTAAAATTTCTATATTTAGGCCTCGAATTCAACGTGAGTTAGGTTTTTTAACGGAAATGATCAGTCAAAAAATGCCGCGTTATATTCGGGCCAATACGGTAAAAGTTAATCATTGCCAATAGGTTTCGCTCACACTCCCGGTATTTTGAAAAATGTGGTACTAAGATTCACCATTTTAGCGGTGTTTCCTGAAGCACCATTATACAGCAAAATTAATACACCCTACAAGAAGAAAAGTTCTACTTGGAACCAGAACCCACAATGAATGGTTCAAACGACGCGCGTTGACAACTAAGCTACGACTGACAAAATTTTTTAGCAAAAACAAATTATATATAGCATTGTTTTATCTCAAATTGCAATAAAACATTTTCTTGTTAAAAATAGAATATTGAGCTCTAGTATTTTACACGTGATTTTAGAAAAGTAATAGTAACTCAAAAATATTGATGAGTTATGAGCTATAATCAGTTTCTGTTCTTTTTTAAATGAATGTACATAGCCATTGCTGTCAAATGTGGTAGCTCCTTTACACAGCCTATATTTTTAACAAAGGTTCTTTCTTCTATTTTCGAAAGATTTTTCTTTTCGAAGAATTCATGAGGCAGTTTCTTCTTATATTTTGCAATCGCCACTAACCTCCTAACTCGAGCTAACGGAGTCTATTTAGTTCACCGGAAAACTCTGTTTTTATCAGTTTAACCGAAATCTGGGTTCAATCGGTACTTGACTTTTATAAGACATTTTGGGTGAACCATTAATAAGATTCAACGTATATGACTGAAACTCTCTGATTTCACCGGTTATTTGATGAAACGTTGGACTTATATTTATAACAGTGTATGGGAAATTTTTGAGTTCAGCGTGTGGATTCATCACTATATTGAAATACTATTGAAAAATAATACTGTTTACAAAAAGTGGTTAATTGTATTCGGTAAATGCTAGCAGCTATGCGAGCTATGCACGTACACTGCGAGCTATATAAACACGTCCATTCTCCTACTGGAAGATGCCCTCGAGCTGAAGAAAAAAGAATTGCGTATAGGGCTGGATGTATACATGTTTTGTGTGCCACCCATAAAGGTGAGTGAAGTGTTTCAAACAGTTGACATATAAAAAAATTGTTAATAATTACGTCTTATTACCCTCTCAAACATAATAATTTTTTATGTTTAAGCGCGTTTCTGGCATCTAATTATCTCCGTCCATATCCTATGGAATAAAGAACTACTTGAAAATAAATATGCGCAAATTTCATTAAAATGTCGAACATTTTCCCCTCGAACAAGCTTAAAAGTAAATAAATGGTGCAAAGCACAAATGAAATACATATCCGAATTTCTTTACTTGGTATGCATAGAGAGATCATTTCGCTTACTAAAAATATGACACTGATGTATCGCATTGCATCAGCATCTATCAGGAAGATGTAAAGTTGACAACTAATAACTTTAGCAGCATGGTGCACATTCGATTCCATTGTGTAAACAGCGTTGCAATTACTATAACTTAATCTCTACAGCTTCGTACAGGGGATCTTCTTCTTCTTTTTTTTTTTTTTTTTTTTTTTTTTTTTAAGCGTAGGAACATGAAAACTAACTTATTTTATGCAAAAATTATCAGACACCAAAAGAAAATGTTTTTCTTCTAATTTTAGAAACACGTGAAGGGAAAGGGACCTATAAATATGGTTCGACAGCAATTTTTTAAATATGTTGTAAGAGAAGAGCTGAAGAATATAAGTAAGTTTGATGTATGCAATTTAAAAAAAATTAAGTAATGCAATTTGTGTTGCGCGTAGAGTGAGCTAAAATATTCAAGTTGTGGAACTCTATTTTTATTATTATTACTTATCATTATTTCAGGTTAAGAAACCTTTAAATATAAAAAAATAAATTGGAAAAGTTTATATTTACATACTTTCTGAAAGAAAAAAAATGTTATTTTTCTTTTAGTTTATCAAATTTGGAATTATTACATCTCTAATAGTTAAATTATCTTCAAGTTCATGCATTGCGTGGTTTTTCTTAACATTATTAAAAGCACAAGTGTGAACATTGAAATTTATTTCATTATTTAATTGTACATGCGCAGAAAAAAAATGTTCTGTTGAATTGAACAAAATTTTGTTGATTCAACAAAAATTTAGCTGGCACTATTTCACCCGAATAATTTTTTTGATTTCAACAAAATTTTTGTTAAATTAACAAAATATTTCGTTGAATTAACAAAAATTTTGTTGATTCAACAAAAATTTCTTTGAAATAGAGCCAAATAAATTTTCGTTGAATTAACAAAACATTTTTTTCATTGTGTGTTTTGTAAACATGATCATCTTAATATGGTTTACATTTTCAAAACCAATGTAACTGAATAAAAAATGCTAAAAGTATTTTTTAAAGAATCTCTACTAATATTTTCATCATAATAGCAAACAATTTTCCAGGATTATTTTTTTCTTTTAAGCTTATAATAATATAGGCATTTCTTTATTCCATTTCTTCCCGTTCACATGCCCGTTCAAAACGCACCATCATAAGTTCTCTACGACCTCTCGTGTCGTAAAAGCCTGCATTTTCAGCAGTCCTTTCGTGATTGCTACGGCAGCGTCATTAGTCACGCTAAACAAATTGATTACAAAATTATTTCATAATTTGTTAAGCTATTATAAAAACTATTTTGCACAAATAAAATACATTAGGAAATTTCCTGTGCACTCATTTCTTTATAAATTACCTTGTAGTTATATTTACGCATATTGATAATTTATCCCATTTTATTTGGTTGTGGGTAATTCTTCATAATGTATGTATGGTTCTATGCTTAGTATTACTGAAATCTTAGATCAATAATGATTGGTAATGTGTAATTCAGTATTAACAAGTTCAGTAATGCTGTCAATCGCTGTTGAACCACATTTATAGGTCCTTTTTCCTTCACGTGTTTCTAAAATTAGAAGAAAAACATTTTCTTTTGGTGTCTGATAATTTTTACATAAAATAAGTTAGTTTTCATGTTTCTACGCTTAAAAAAAAAAAGAAGAAGAAGCAGATTCACTGTACGAAGCTGTAGAGATTAAGTTATAGTAATTGTAACGCTGTTTACACAATGGATTACTGGATTATATACTACTACCACTAATGGATTATTATTACTGAAATCTTAGATCAATAACGATTGGTAATATGTAATTCAGTATTAACAAGTTCAGTGGTGTTCTGTTCATTTGAGTTAGAAGGAAATGCAACTTATGAAAATGCTGTCAAAGGAAAAATGTAAAATGATATATTAAACTTTTGAACTGCACATGTATATACATATATATATATAATATTATATATATATATATATATATATATATATATATATATATATATTATATATATATATATATATATATATAACTAACAAGTAAAACACAAAACATACTACAAATAAGACATATCTCGCATAAAAGTAACAGCTATTATCAAGAATTAGAAACCAGATTTTGAATCCAAATAAAGTGCAAGAATTATTGTGATAGTATAATGGAACGGAAATTATAACCACTGTCACCATCTTCAGGGACCACGAACAGTGGATTATAATTTACAGTAAACCAAATAGTAGGTTTTCGGTTGTGTGGCATATCAGAAGAGATATTAACTCCACACATCTGGGCCCTACCCTACTATATAAAGGAAAGAAGAAATCAAAAAGATAACAAAAATTAGAAAGATAATTTTACATACCATACCTTGAGCACATGGAAATTTATTTTGAACAGTTGATATGTGTTGCCAATGCTAAGAATTGTAAAAAGTGAAAAATGGTGTTGCCACTAAATAAATGTGTAAAAGTGGAAAGAAGAAAGTTTAGGAGTTGCCAAATACTAATAGGTAATATTATTAAATTTTATATATATATATGTATGTATATATTATTCTTAAATATTCATTTTTGAATAAATTGCTTCCAGTAAATTAACATGTATTTATAATAAAATATGTAATCAAGAATTTAGCATTATCGCATACTTTTCATATTACTTGTTTGTTTGCTTCTGTGATTATGGCAACGGTACGCTAGGGCGATATGCCAACGATGTGGGTTACATTGGTAGGAGGACTTTCTAAGGGGTTCTAACGCGTATTCACGTTACATCTGGAGAAAACCTACCAAGACTCCAGACCGTTAGATCGACAGCCGCGCGATGGGACCCGAATCTGGGACCTTCATACTTCGGCTGTCTACCATTTTCATTGACATAACCACTGTGCCATGGTGGTCCTTTTCATATCACAAAAGCTATTATATTATTATTCAACCAACTACTAATATGTTATATGTCTTATTCTGTAATGAATATTTATGCAGTAGTAATTATTCACGAAGCCTCACCATGGCAGAGTGGTTATGCCACTGAAAATGGTAGACGGTCGAAATGTGAAGGTCCCGGGTTCGGGCCCCATCGCGCGGCTGTCGATCTAACGGTCTGGAGTCTTGGTAGATTTTCTCCCGATGTAACGTGAAGACGCGTTAGAAATCCTTAGAAAGTCCTTCTACCAAGGCATTCCTCCCCATCCTAGGCAGATACCCCTCGTGCAGGTTTGCCTTAAAAACACAATACCTAAAACACAAGAATTATGCACGAATCCAAAATAAAGGACCCTTTATTAATAACTGAAACGCAATCGCTCACCTTTAGTCAACATTACCGTTTCAATTTTTTAGTTATTTTATTTCTATAGTTTTAATTTTAGTTTTTAAACTTTATTTTTAAGTCTCAAAAATACTTTTAAATTAACAAAACTTTTTATTTAACAGTAAGTGCTTCTGAGAACTATTTATTTAAGGTGAAAAAAAGTGTTAGAAAGTGGATAAATATCAAATAGATAAATACATTAACTGCAACATTTACGCAATATAATTAACGACTTTTTGTAAACAGGAATTTTCGACTAAAATATAACAAAATTTCTGGGTTTAAAGTGCGAGCTGGTTAATACTTTTGAAAAGTATATTTAAAATGTCCTGTTCACACAAAAAAGTTGTTAATTATATTATTTAAGGTTGACATCTATGTAACTATTGTAAATATAACTTTTAATAAAGTTATATTTACAATAGTTACAATAGTTTAATTTCATTTTTTACTCAAGTCATTTAGTATTAAAGCAGAGTTAGTTATCTAGTCATTAAAGAAATTTTTAAAATAATGTGCAGAATAGTTTAATATAAAAAAAGTTAATAAATAAAGTATGAGTGTTTTATATTAATTTTATTTACACTTGGCTTATTTATTTTATTTATATAAAAGAACATTTCTAATTTTTAAAAACTGGTGTACAGGAAGTTACAACTATCTATGTGCATTTATTTTTATTTCTCCGAATAATTGAGATAATTTTTTAAGCTGTTTAAGACATCTCTTTGAAGGGGGGGAAAACACTCGTTAATTGGCTCTTTGATAATTTTTAAATCAAACTGCTTGTGTCAGAAACTTGGAGGGGGAAAAAAGAAAGAAGGAAAGAAAGCTAGAGTGCTTCTTCCCTAATGCACTATTAAAAACAACAAATATATGTGTAAAGTAAATACCAAAATTTATTCTGAAGTACAAACATTGAAATTCGAAATTGACCAAGATGCTATCACTTTAGGAAAATATTGCAAAATAATGAATAATTTTTCTTCTCGACTTCGTATGAATTTAAGACAATTTTTGATGAGACATTCTGAATTCTTTAGAAGCCTGTTAATTCTTTCAAAAGTTTAAAAGGTATAGTTTTTTTTTTATTTTTTAAACTCTCTCAGCATTTATTTATTTCTTAAAAAATGTATTTGTATGTTTAATTAAAAAAAAGTATGAGATCGTTGTTATTTGTAATTAAAAGGATCATCAGCAAGAATCAAATTTCAACACAACATGCAGTATATTTACAGGTTACATGCGAATTTAGCTTCATCACGTAGCTTCGAAAATTTACAAGATAGAAAGCTGCGAATGCGAGAAAAAAAAAATCCTTACCTCTTTATTTACACTTCAAATTAGCCGGGCAAAAACACGACACAGAGATGGACGTAAAGTAATTTCTCCCCTTCTTTAAAGAAGAAAGGCACTTCAAGAGTTACGAGAATGCCACTTATCCAACAGGTTTTCCTTTTCTCGCTCACCGTTTGGAAGACTACCTAGTCAAGCGACATCTTGCGCCACAGGTAGGAACTAGCCGACGATGACTTCGAGGACACACAATCGGCGATTTACAAGTTCATTACCACGAGGAAGGTATTCTGGTCGTTAAGAAATAAAGGCTGTTGTTTGTAGTCTGTTCTCGATCTCGCGGCAAACAATTCGAAATTGGTCTTTCTCTCGCGGAGTATAATACTGTGTGCGAAACGGCTGTTTAACTCGTTGGATTGTTTATCAAGGAACACTTGCGTTCCGTTTATGGAACTTCTATGCTTAGGTTGTTATAGCATTTAGGAAACGGTGTTATGTTTTGATCTAGTTTTACATTAGGTAGTAAACATGCTTTTCGTATACATAGAGAAGATTTAATTAAGTTTTTCGAGGCTTTTTTTTCTCTTTTTTTAACATAACCGTTTTGAAAAGTTATCAAGTCTCGAAATTTCAATACATCCAGAACCGTAACTAGATGAGCATGTACACAGTATATGTAGATAAATATAGCCTCTCCCTCCTATCCCTGCGCAACCAAAATATTCTCCCTGAAAACTATCGCGGAAAATTCAGTTATGAGTTCATTGTGTTGCAATAAAATTATCTAGCAATGGATATAATATTTTAATTTAAGTTAAATGTTTTTACGTGCTTTTCACAACTGATTCAAATTTGAAATAATGCACAGTTGATCTAAATAAAATATATTAAATGTATCGAACCATCAGCGAGGATAGCTTTGTAACAGATTTTTAGGATTTTTCCGATACAAACCTGATGATAATGAATGAATTCCAGAAAAAAAAATACTTTTACCTGTAGCTATACTCTCTGTCTATGTACCAATCTGTTTTAAAAAAGTATCTCACACATGCGTATTTTAATTAACAATTACCATAATCTTAACCCTACAACAAGGAGTGAATTTGAAGCACTTTTACCTCTCCATTAAAAGACGATTATACATCCTCCATCGACATAAAAGACGATGCGGAAAAACTTTATTTAAACACTGAATTCACATAATTAAAAAAAAAATTCCTTTCAACAGTAAGCTATTTAGCATGGTCTCAGAGCATTTTTTTGTAAAACACCTTCTACTAAGCCCACAATTTTAGTCCCTAAAAACTGCAGATGATGTTTTGTTGGCTGTATTGAGCGACGTATAACACAAAGTTTACTGAACTGCAAGAAACTACGAGAAACTCAGTCCACAGGGAAATGATCACTAGGGTGTTTTTCTGAGGAGAAAACTGTCCTTACAAATTCGAGGCTTTAGAACGAACTATTGAATACATTTCAACGTTTCTTATGTTTCCCTTATTCTGAAAACATTCGTTTAATGTTATTACGCTAAAAATTTCTCTAATGGCATTAGACCAACATCGGCTTCATTATGATACAAAGTTTCTCTAATAACATTAGAACATGAATTCTACTATAATGATGTCCTTTTAATGACATTAGAGGATTTTTGCATCGTAATAACACTAATGAATGGTTTCAGAATAAGGAGAAAAACAAAAATGAACAGTTGACAAAAATATTCAATAGTTCGTTATAACACTTTGAACTTGTAAAGGTAGTTGTCTCCATAGATGGCATTGCGGTGATGGTTTCCCCGTAAAGAGGAGAGAAGCTCCTCTTAATTTCAACCATCTAGATCAGGTATGGGCAACCTTTTGAAAGTTACCGGTCAAATTTAAGGATGCTAGCGGGGTCTCGGGCCAGACTTTAGAATGTTAACGGCGTCGCGGGCCGCATAATTGGGATTTTGAATGGTTTATATGGGGTTATGATATATTCCGCGGGCTGGATCAAAAGCCTTTGCGAGTCACGTCCGGCCCGCGGGCCGGAGGTTGACCATACGTGATCTAGATAAACAAGCGTTTATCGCAAAGTCACCTCCAAGTTACGGCTCTGAATACATGATATTTCAAAATCATTAGTAGTAAGTTACAAAATAAGCAGAGTATGAAATAAGAAGAGTAAGACAAAAGCATTTTTATGAGACATAACAGTGAAAGAACAAATGGCTTAAGATGGTTCATTCACACGTACATGCACACATTCCACGTCAAATCAACGTACTGATTCAAACTCATCTTCTCAGATTTTGATGAAATTTAGAAAATTGGCAATCTTCATATTGACTGAGCAATACATAATTTTCTTTAAATGCTTCAATTCGTTTTGAATGTAGTCAAAATTTAACCAACTGGTAACGCACTTAAGAATTGCCTTAGAAGCTTTCCTGAACGAGCGAGATAGATAAAAAAAAGATGTCTTTCTATATGTTTATATAGCCTGTCTGAGGAAATGGACCATAACAATATTTTTAAAAGTTTCATGTTGTATTTTGAAGGCCAGTGGTGTAATGGTTAGCGCACCACGCTGCCACTCCGGGATTCAAATCCCGGGCTGGGCAAGGTCCACTCAGCCTTTCATCCCTTTAATGGGTCGATAAAATGAGGACCAAGCTTGCTTGGGGGCAGGATGACCACCAGGCCGAGGCATTTGCACCCCAGAGCCCATGGTCGCAAAGGCGCGGTTGGGCAGCGCAGGCCTTGACCCTGCAGAGAGGCTGTTGCACGAATGTTTCATTTGACATCTTGTATTTTAGGCAAAACTTTTGATTTTATAAAAGGTGTCAGCTAAAATCTCATTCAAAAATTACTTTAAAATGGTGTTAACTAATTTTAAACGATTTACAAATTTTCAAAGATGGAAGAGGGGGAGGGTAACAAAATATATGAAAAACAGAAAAAAAAAATCTTTTCGTCGCGGTTTTCCATGGGTTTCTAAGAAACTGATCTGAAACGAAGTTGAGTTGCAAAACTTCACCTCCTCTTCTTATCTTCAAACATACGTCTAAACTCACTTATTTTCTTTCCATAAAATTTTGGCTTCACCATGGCACAGTGGTTATGTCACTGAAAACGGTAGATAGCCGAAGTGTGAAGGTCCCGAAGTGTGTCGATCTAACGGTTTGGAGTTTTGGTAGGTTTTCTCCAAATGCAATGTGAATACGCGTTAGAGACCCTTAGAAAGTCCCCTTACCAAGGTTACTCTCTATCCTTGGCAGATCGCCCTATGTAGCTTTGCGATAATCACTCAAACATAAATAAAATTTTGAAAATTACTAAAAGTATATTATTTAATTTTATTGTACTTAAAATTTAAAATACAATTTTAAAATATTATCATACTATATGTCATAAAAATGATCATGAAAAATACTATTAAAAGGGCACCCATTTTAGATATATAATGATATAATGCAAGTAGAAGAGCTTCTATAGAAATTCAAATGTACGGTGCGAGTGATAACTTTGGAGATTTTTTATAATCCAAATATTCAAAATGAACAAACATAGTTTTCATATTGCACTTCGGTTGTATCATTATAGGCGTATCCCAAGCGGTGGTTCGCGAAGACAGTATAAAAAAGCATAACAACAAGCATAACACATACAAGGGGTTGGCCTTTTTTTTTTGGAGGGGGGGGGGGTTTAGAAAGGATTAGCAAAGAAAAAAAAAAGTTGGGAGCCACTGGGCAGTATGAAGGCTATCTGTATACCAAATATAACCAAAGGCAAGTCTGAATATTTTTAAAAAGCGCGATTCGATACTTAATAACCTTTTACTATTTAGAGATGCCAACCATTACGGAATATCACTAACCAATTTTTGTAAGGAGAATTTTTCGATTTAGAATAAATCCAAATTTCTAATCTAATCGTGGAAGCTGATTAATGTCTTAAATATACATATATATAATAAATTTGCTGTTTACAAAAAGTGATTAATTATATTTCGTAATGGTGGGCAATGTATTGACAAAATTATTGAATCATAATGATATAAGAGACGTTTCTTTCAATTATTTTAATTATAAACTCTTTTAAAACTTTATAAGTAATTTAGCATCAGCATAAACTATTTTCCAGAGCTTTTTAAAAAATTAAAGATATATTTTTAAAAATGCAGTTGTTCTGAAAACTTTGTGAAAGAAGTTTTAATTCCTAAATAGGAATATCAAAAGAAAGGCTAAACAATGTAAATAAATTAAAAGAATAAAATAAAATTTGTGATGCATCTAGTTCCAATTGTCGCAGAAAAAAAGCTGTTTATACTTGTATGGTTTATTATTCTCTTTTTTTCCTTATAAATTTGAAATTCTTAGGGGGCATCTACATATTTATATTTCACTTAGCTTTAAAACTTCCAATAGAAGCTTTTTTTCCTTCTTAATATATTTCTGAAGCTTCGTTTACTTTATATATCAAATTTTATACTTCTACGATGAAAATCGAGCGATGTACCCGAATGGTGACTATCAGTTTATAGCGACACTATCAGAAAACTTAAGTGTATGTCAGTGGAGAGAATGCTACACAGGTCTGCAAACAAAAAACTGCATAGGATTTTTTGACTGTTTTGCATAGATTTTCACTCAATAAAACCGGAAAAAGTATTTAAAAAGTTCCATCACGTCAGGTTTTTTTTTCAAAATTCATCTTTTTAGTTTAATTTAGCATAAAATTTCCTGTTTCAAAATCACATTTGGTATCCTGCTCTTGAGTCAAAAAAACATATCCTACAATTAGGAATAAATATAAAGAAGCCTGCAATCAGATTTGTTTCTGCTTTAGCATATTAATTTTGTTTGCTATATGCATATACGACTGTGGGCATGCGCTGATTGCCATGGTTACTGTTGTACACACAGGAAAGGCGATTCAAGGCGAAACACTCATGTTACATACCAATGTGTAGCACAGCGGTTAAAGCCACTGACATTGGTAGATGTCAAGTGGAGGAACAGAGTTCTGTCCTCTCGCGGGGCCGTCGGTCTAGCGGTCTGGTGTTTTGATCGGTTTTCTCCAGATGTAACATGATTACGCGCTAGATACCCAGAAAAGTCCTCCCCGAAGGCATTTGAACCCCCTTGTGTTTGTCTTTTCTTTGACGTGGATTTATAAGCGATTCCTCGTGACAAGCACACAAATCCGAATGCATGTTCCAACAACTCATGTTACATTTGCATTTAAACTGACTGCGCATTTCTTTGGTTCTGTATTATGGCTTCAAGAGGTTGTGTAATTTCACCAGATAACTTTTGTTTTATTTGTGGTGAATACAACGTTAAAAGTCAACAAAGGAACATAAGTAATTTTGTGAAGAAAGTTTATTTTGCTTATTTCAAGTTGAAACTTGGGGATCAAGATAAATTATGGGCTTCTCACAAGGTGTACAGTAGATGTGAGGAAGATCTTCGTTTGTGGTTTAAGGATAAGAAAAAATCATTTCGTTTTGGTATTCCTATGATGTGGCGTGGACAGCAAAACCACACTACTAACTGCTATTTCTGTTCGGTAGATGTAAGAGGCTTTAATACTAAAAAGAACATATCATACACAAACCTTAACTCAGCTATTCGTCCAGTGCCTCATTCCTCAGAAATTCCAGTTCCAAACCCACCTTCAAGTTTGGATGATATCCAGATGAGTGATTTTGAGAATGAAGTCGCATTACCTCACCAGGACGAATCTAGCTCAGATTTTTCTCTTGAGGAGGGACCTCAACCATTTCCTCCGAGCGAGCTTAACGATCTTGTCAGGGATTTAGGCCTTTCCAAAGATGAAGCTGAATTGCTAGGGTAAGACTGAAAAAATAAAAATCTGCTGGCACCTGGAGCCTCATTCTCTTGGTACAGGCACAGAAAGAAGGAATTCACTCAGTTTTTCTCCAAAGAAGAAAATCTCGTTTCCTGTAATGATGATCAAGGGCTAATTAAAAGCTTTGACATAGAATATGATCCATCTGAGTGGCACCTATTCATAGATTCTTCTAAAACAAGCCTCAAAGCAGTCTTGCCACGTAATAGTAATACATTTGCATCTCTTTCTTTGGGACATTCGGTGCATTTGAAAGAAGACTATAATGATTTGTCTATGATTCTTGAGAAAATCAACTATCAAGAAATTGTTGGATGGTTTGTGGAGATTTCAAGGTACAAACCATTTTACTGGGACAGCAAGCAGGTTATACAAAATATCCCTGTTTTCTGTGCTTGAGGGATAGTCGAGCTAGAGACTTCCATTGGACCAAAACTCACTGGTCACTTCGAAGTGTCTTAACCCCGTCGAAAAAAAAGTCATAAATACAAACTTGGTTTCTCCCGAAAAGGTTTTATTACCACCTCTTCATATAAAGTTAGGGCATATGAAACAGTTTATTAAATCATTACCTAGAGATGGGGAATGCTTCAAATATCTGTGTTCCAAGTTCCCAAAATTGTCAGAAGCCAGGTTGAAAGAGGGAGTTTTTACCGGCCCCGACATACGAAAACTGTTATCCGATCCCCTCTTTTCAGAAATAATGGAGGAAAAGGAAAAGAAAGCATGGGACACTTTTAAGGATGTAGTGCACAAGATTTTGGGGAATATTAAAGAACCTCTCTACAAAAATATTGTGCAGCGCATGTTGGTTGCATTTGAAGCTCAAGGATGCAAGATGAGCTTAAAAGTTCATTTTCTACACTCTCATATTGACTATTTTCCCTAAAATTTAGGAGCATATAGCGAAGCGCAAGGCGAGAGATTCCATCAGGATGTCCGTTATATCGAGAGACGATAGCAAAGAAGATGGGACGTCAGCATGCTAGCGGATTACTGCTGGATGCTCGGGCGGGAAAAGGAAGATGGGAAGCGAAAGCGTATTCGGAGGAGCATAAAAGAGAAAAAGAAAAGAATTTACAAACAAAACTAGTAACTATGTAAATATATCTTAATAAAATAGTTTTTTTTTCAATTACAAGAATATATATGTACAGAGTTAATTGTAATAAAGTATTTTTTTCATCGCTGTTGCCCTTATTGAATGTACTCCTTTCATTTTTGAAAAAAAAAAAAAAACTGTACGGGAGGGGAACGGAGGTCATTTTAGGATTCAGCACCCCAATAAATATAAAATTTAACAAAAATATCCCATGCAGCTGAAATGCAGACTTGTGCTGTTATCTAGCACACAATTCCTATTAGACCGTTAGATCGACAACCGCGCTATAGACCAGAAGGCTGGACCTTCACACTTCAGACGTCTACTATGTTCAGTGTCTTATCCCTTCGGTCATGATTCGGCCTCTGTTAATTTTCTATAGCATCTTTACGGTTTGATAGAAAATTAACAGAGGCCCCATCTGTTAATGTTAACGACGAACCCAGAGGCATTGGTAAAAATAAATATGTTTTTCCATATTGGTTAAAAATAAATATATTATCATCCATCAGAATAAAATCATTGCCAATTGCACAGGCATATGGGCGGGCATATATATCAAGGATCTCATCCCGATATCTCACACCAGTCAGAGTTTCTCCCTGGAACACATGCAGGTCGGTGTGACCACCGAGTGAGATCCCTGTCCAAACCATTATTCCATCAGCTCGGTAACTGTGACTTTCAACACTGTTGGATTGATGGTATCGGGTGCTTTATTCCCTCCAGCTCAGCAGACGTCATGAATCGCTATGCAGTGTGAATCTGGAATCGTCTGTAAAGAGTACAGAAGCCTATAGCTGTCTGATTCAGACTGGAACGTGTTCTCTTGCCCAATATAAGCAGGCCCCTCTCCGTCGTCCGTTGGGGGGACACACACAACTCGTCGCCTTGTATAGAGACCTGCATTGTGGAGGCGCCTTCGCACCATACTCTCGGATATTCTTCTCCCTGATGCTATAGAGTGCTCTGCAACAAGTTGCGGCACAGAAATGCTTTTTCTCCTTCGGGCCGAAAGAGCTATAAAGCGGTCTTCTGCGGGTGTTGTAGCTCGTAGTCGGCCTGGAACACGTCTTCTGGACACAGAAACTTCGGTTTGATATTGATTCCAGAGACCACTGGCGTAGCCAGGGGGGGGGCCCACCGGGCCCGTGCCCCCCCCGAAATTTTTTCAGTTGTTATATATATATTGCAATTTGCAAAAAATGGATCGTCTCATGAATCCTTGTAGTGTGATATTTGTCTAATCTTTTTGATAAACGTTTTCTAGATCCTTTCACATTGAGAAGGAAGTAAAAAAACAAGTCAATAAAAGGTTAAAAAGTGCCTTTAATCACTAACCCGTGGTGACTTTCGACACGCCTACACACCAGAAAAATATACATTTGGGCAATATCCTACTCCCGGGATACTAAAAATTTCCCCCTCCCTATAACATCAGCTCGTTACTGTTGTACCCTGTGAAGTTTGTATCCCCAAGTGTTATCAGCTTTCATGGCCACCTGTGGTATTTTTAAACTATGGTGTATACAAAAATAGTACTTTCTACTAACGATAAAATTACAAGGAGGGGCACAAGTTGACCCTTTCCCCACCATTCCCAAGGTCCAGATGCTCGTGTTTTTGACTAGCGTGTTGCTCTGTACAGTTGGTGGGTTCGAATAGAGATTATGGCCTCAAGAAAGTGCCCGTTGAGTAGAAGTATAGGAGAAATTTTAAATAAAATTCTAAAAATTATACATAAGTTTGCCTGCTAACAATGAAGACTCAAATCTACAGGAAACGGACAAAGCAATAGATGAACAGATATTTCCAGAAAACTTCAGAAAGCACATCAGGAAAAAAAAGTAAAGTAAATACTCAATATTTCATTGTGTTTTTAAATGATAAGATAAACGATGACATAATATCTTCTTAAGTATGTTGAAAAATTTGTATTATCATATTTTCATTAATATGTAATTTAAGAAATGTTTCCATTATACCCACCCTTTCAACTGACAAGAGGGTAAATCTGTAATTTGTTTTTCTGTTTTAAAGTTTTATAAAACTTTATGAATACTATTTTACATGCTCTCGTGAAGAATAAATGAATATTTGAAATATCTAGTGATGCACTTGATATCCGGCTGATTTATCAATATCCGAAATATCATCGGATATCCGAATCACAATCACCGGATATCCGGCTCACGACTAAATAAGGTCTATCAACAGTCACTAAGTAGTCAACAGTCCACTAAGTCCACTGTATTTTTTAAACTAAAATTACCCTCAGTAATGTTTTCTTCTTAATATTTTTACTGCTCACAGTTTAAAAAAAAAATTAAATATTCATAAGTGCTTTCCTTTGTAATTTAAAACCGCAACCAATGAGAACAGCAGTTTTGCTTTGAAAGTAATCTGATAACAGCAAACCATTAATGCACTACCTAATCCGTTATATTAAAGTTTATCAAATAATATTAATTAGTTTATTTCTCCCATGAATCACTTTTTAAAATCTGTTTACAAGGAATACGTTCAATAAAAGAGAAATTTCTCACGAGCCTGGTTTGGGCTCGGGCTGAGTCCATCTCATCTCTAGTGCCCACCCCCCTGACATATGGCTCACCAACTGGCGATGAGTGCAACCCCTCCCCCCTCAATAATTTTAAGAACTTATCCGTTCTGGAAAAATACTGAATGCAAATTTCCAAAAAGCAAGAACTTTCGTCAGCATTGTAGGAGTACGCAGAATGGAAGTAGTATGTTGCCAAAGTAAAGAAAGCGAAGTTATAATTTTTATGTATTGTTAAAATATTACAGGTTTGAGAGTAACTAAGTGATATCATTTCATTCACTTTAGTCGTAATTATGTGATGCACGAGCGAATATTGACACATATTGAAATAATTTTCGCAAAATCTCAAAATCTAATCAATATTTTTGAAAAATTGGAAGCCTAGAATTTAAGTGGAGTGACAACCTATCATGTCTCCCAATTTCGTTTCATTCCCTGCAGTCTTTATTTCGTGATGCTGGAACAAAATTTCAGCATTTTAAAACGATTTTCACAAAATCTCAAAATGTAATCAAAATATTTTAAAAATTCAACGCCTATAAATTAAGATTAGCAACTACCTATCATATCACCAAATTTCGTAGCATTCGTATTAGTCGTTACTCAAAATCTAATAAAAATGTTTAAAAAATTGGACACCTATAGTTTATGTTGAACAACCATCTATCATGTGCCCAAATTTCATATCATTCGCTTTAGTCGTTATTACGTAATGCGTTTACGCACAAATTTACGCAGTTTGAAAAGATTTTCACAAAATCTCAAAATCTAATCAAGATTTTTTAAAAATTCGACGCCAGTGTTTCAAGTTGAATTACCACCTATGGTGATACCAAATTTCATTTCAATCGTTTCAGTCGTTTTTACTTGATGGTCGAACACAAATTTACGCAGTTTGAAACGATTTTCGCAAAATCTCAAAATCTAATCAAGATTTTTTAAAAATTTGATGCCTATGTTTTAAGTTGAGAGAGCATCAATCATGATACCAAATTTCATTTTATTTGCTTCAGTCGCTTATACGTGATGCTCGAACACAAATTTACGCAGTTTGAAAGGATTTTCGCAAAATCTCAAAATCCAATCAAGATTTTTTAAAAATTCAATGCCTATGTTTTAAGTTGAGTGACCACCTATCATGACACCAAATTTCATATCATTCGCTTCAGTCGTTTTTACGTGATGCTTGAACAAAAAAAAGCGTCACGGACAGAATGGCAGAACGACAGACAAACTTTTTTTTGAGGGTCGCACCGGATTCCCAGGTGCTTGAAACGGATAGAAACCGCAAAATTTTTGAATTCCAAGAAATGTACAGACAAAAGTCTAATTTTATTTATATAGATGTACTTTGAAGAGATTTAATTAACAACTCAATACTTATTCAAGTCAAAAATTTGCAATTAATTATATTTTTTAAGACTGCTTAAGAAGAAAAGTTCTATATATTTTGAACCAACTTTTTCAAAAATCAGAATTTTCGAAGATTTTCTTCTAGTGGCGTCTGTGTTATTTCAATACGTATTTTGTTAGCAATGTGCAGAAAATTTTAATCTTGTGATCAACCTTATTCCAAAGAGCAGAGTTTCGGAATTTTTTTTCAAGTGATGGCTGGGTTATTTCAATATTGTTTCTGCATTGTATACGTATAATATTCTAATCCTGTCACCAACCTTATACAGAAGGGCAAAGTTTTGGAAGATTCTCCTTAAGTCATATCTTTGTTATTTTAATATTGTATTTGAATTGTGTAGGGTATTTTAATCTAGTGATCAACTTTATTTCAGAAAGAGTTTTGGATGATTTTCTTCAAGCTATATTTTTTTTTTTTTTTTGTGTCTGCATTATTTAGAATATCTTAAGTATGTGAGTCACATTATATTAAAAACACGCATTTTGAAAAAAATAAAAAGATAAATAAAAAATCTAGTCATAAGATTTTCTAGGTTAATTATGTGTTACTGCATAAAACTACATTTTAACTTATTAATTGCAATAAGAAACTGAGTTAGTACAGCCTGTGCATTATAATTAAAGGTTTATTTTTTTTTAAATTAGCGTCGCTGTTCTGTGGCTGTTAATTATAAAAATAATAATAGGTTTGTGTTGGCATGATACAGGTTGATTTAAAAAAAAAACGTGACCAATTTCAGAACATCATAAAATTTTAAGTTATTTACACGAAATTTTCAATGTGGTTTCCTTTAGCATAGTACATTTTACGCAAACGTTTAGGTCAAGTCAAGCCAAAAGATCTTTTTAGACCATTTTTGGAGGTATTTTTCCAACTTCCTCTTTGATTGCTTTTTAAAGCCCTTAATATGTTTTTACCTTACGTCTATTTAATTGTTCTTTCAAGTATCCCATAAAAAATAATCGCAATTAGCACAGTCAAGGGATGACGGTCGCCATTTTTCAGGAGAAATAAAGTTAATTTTTTTTAAATCTTTCAGCCATTTGACAATTGACCTTCCAGTATGACTTGGTGCAGAATCTTGTTGTAAAGCAAAGTTTTCTTGGGTGTAAAGACGTTTACTTTCTTTGATCATGTGCTCCAGACCTTTATTCTGATAGTATTTAGCATCAATTTTAACCTTTGGTTCTACAAAAAATGTTTTTATTAAGCCTTGAGAGGACATTCCCATCTATACCACAGTACCTAACGTCTAACTTGCCTTCTGCAAAACAGCCGCGTCTTTGCGACGATGTTCGCAATATATTGAACCTCCTTTTGCCAGTTGTGAATTACAGACGAAACAACGCTTCATCAGAAGTTATCCATGTTTTGTATCTACCTTTGCGTAACATTAAATACAGAGGCCAAGAACATGTTCTTCATTTTTCTACAGTGTTTGCAGATATTTGATGACAAACTAGTTTCTTCAATTTTTATAGGCAATTTTCTTTATCTGACGACAAATTGTCGATTGGGATACCTGTTTCTTTTCGAAAGTTCTTTGAGGAAGAGGATTTTATACAACGATAAGTCTTTTCAGTTTCTTTTTTTCTTTTTCACCAAGGACTTCCTTTCGTCCACATTTCCCCCCCTGGAGCTCTTGATTGCCAGCCAAATTTTATTTCTTTTCAAAGTTTAGATAGTTATACATTAGAAAAATGCCTTTTCTGAATTTTAAATGCTTTATTTATAACAGAATTTGAGCAACCATCCTACAAAAGTTAAAAATTTCGTTTCGGGCTTGAGGATCTAATTTCGGAGCCAAAATTTACTCCCACTAATAAAAGTAGTTCGATTGGTAATTTAAACGTTTAATTTTTTAAATAAAACTGGCGGTAAATTAAAATTTACCAAAATAATTATACGCTTTTAAAATTGGTCACTGTAATTTTGAATCAACCTGTATGTATTAGTTATATGCAGCTGCAAATGAGCTGATTGAAAATCCGGGATAGATTGATATATTTCCTGTTTATAACAATAAAATTTTACATAGAAATATTTTTTAGTACGGTCTTTTATTGAGAATTAAAAATCATTTATTTAGTTTTCTTTTCAGTATCTTCCTTTAGATATATTTATTGTAGAATTAGACTTATTGTAGTAGCAGATACGGGCCTGGATTTAAAATAAAATCTTATCTGGTTGAGATAATTGCTAGACAAACCGGTACATAAGCATCTATCTACAGAGATAATTATATTGAAGAATTATTAATTAACTCACGAAATTAATACTGAATAGCATCTTTAAACATACATTTATAAGGATATTTTTTGTGAAATTACTAATTAAGTAATATTATAATTAGAATTAGCAATTAGAATCTTATTATTGGTTATAATTAGTACTTAGAATATTATTTCTAATTATTATTAATAATTATAATTAATAATCATAATTTTTTTAAATTTAAGATTAATTAATAATTAAAATAGTTCTAATTACAATTAATAATTAAAATATTAATTGGTTGGACAAAACTCTCTGTGCCCCTCCCGAAACAAAATCCTGGCTACGCCAGTGCCAGAGACGGTGAACCACGCTGCGAGACACATTAAGACGCCTAGCAGCATCAGCTTGTGACAACCCCATTTCCATCCATCCGACCGACCGCCACCTGAAGGAATCGGGCAAAGGGCTTCTCTCAGACCCTTGCGGGACCCTACTGCCTATTGTCAAAGAAACTGCTAACACAAGTTGTAAATCAACAAAAGTTAACGCGTAGTTACGAAACTCTGATATTTACATATTTTTCTCTCACTCATATATGCCTGTTCTTTTCAATAAAAAAATAATGTGGTAGCTATCGTTTTTGCTTAAACTGTCATGAATTTCATTTTTATCATTTATTTAAATCATAAATTTTACTGTTAGTGTCATTTTTTTATGGTGAGCTTCGGAAAACATGTTGTTCCTTAACTTTTGGAGGCTAGTGTATATTTCAAAGATAGACATCCAATCAATTTCCAAGGGCCTGACGTAATTAGTTTAGTCTAATTTACTGTCAAAAATCACAATTTTTTTTCCTAACAACAGTCTTTACACAGTCTAAGTCAATATTCCATCTTGTGTTCTATTGTGGATCGCAGATGGAACACTGACAGGCTCCCGGACAATCCAGAAACGACTGAAAAGAGGCCGATTCGTAACACCTCATCTCACACACCGTATTGAGATGAACACTTAATCTGTAGAGATTTCCGCAAGCGTTATCCCTAAAATGATACACCAAAGCACTCAAGCATGGATAATTATGTCTGTAAATATGCAGTGCAGAGTAGTTAACGGTAAAACGAGAGTGGGATTCGGGTACAAAGACATCATCTCCTCTCCATTGTTTTTCGATTGTGAAGAGAAGAGAAAATGATAACACTTCAATAGAATAAATAATCAATTGAATAAATAAAAGAATTCAGTAGAATAAATAAGAGAATTTAGAACTGACTTCTCCTTTCAAATATGCTAAAAAGATACTTTTTTTAAAGAATGAAACCAATTTATTAGTGAAGACACAGCTGAAATTAATTTTGCATCGTCATATCTGTATCCACAGATATTGAATTCTACGTTGAGTAACGATGAAAATTGTAATAGTCATACATAAATCCACTATTTTTGTCGCAGTCTTCTTTCTTTCTTTATTGACTCGCAACTGACAGAATACTATTTCTCGAGCTTTTATATTATTCTTCCTTCGTATTTATAAGTATTAAAATAATGTTCACACAAAATCGGTTTCTCTAATTTCGATTCGATGTTTTTATTTAACACTGAGGGGGACGAGGAATTAATATTTCCCAAAACATGCGTTATGTATCATGTCGGTACCTGACAATGGAGATGGTTGGGAAAAACCATGAAACAATGTTGCCCTTATTGAATGACTATAATGTGAATATAATTGTGGATGTGTGAATATAATTGAATGAATATAATTGTGGACTATATAAGTAAGGTATTTTTTCCCCGTTCAATATACGGCAATTCCTCAAGGTACACGACAAGCACATTTTAGAGAGGATTTTTCAAGAAAAGCCCATTCTCCCCCCTCCCCCCCAGCTGCCATATTACCGTTATGATTTACGGACTGGTATAGCGTAGAAGTAGTCGAACACTAAACATAGTATCTTTCTGGCGTAGTTACTTGATTTGACCGACCCAACTCCCTACAAACAATCATATGGGCGGGCCTATGCATTCGTTTTCATACTTCTGCACCAGTTTATTTAAGACTTTCTAAATTTCATCTCTAAAAGTTATAACATGTGTTTCTAAATAAGAAATTCCTAAATATTTTAACGCCTTCCATTGTAAAGCTTTTCTGATTGCAGCTTTTAATTTTTCTTAAGACAAAGCTTTGTGTACTCGTCAATCTTTGATTTCTTGAACGAGTTTCTACCATTACGCTTAACTTGAAGGTGCTTCACAGCTGTAAATCTTCCATTTCTTTCGTAGCTTCTACGAACAGTCTTTGAAAATCTCTGTCCTCCTTCCGGTCTTCCTCCTCCGTTCCTTTATCTCTCTGTCTATGTCACTTCCTTTCAATTTGATTTTTATCTGAGAGTATCTAAGATACGTGGTTTACGACGTACCATCTCTTCTTTCATTATGCCCTTAAGAAAAATCGAGCAGTGTAAGGTCCGAAGAGTGTGCAGGAAACTCTACTGTCTAAACATAACACAGGAGAGACGGGGGAATTCGCAACCAGTGTACTAGCACGAAGAGTGTGCAGGAAACTCTACTGTCTAAACATAACACAGGAGAATCGGGGAATTCGCAAACAGTGTACTAGCACAAAGAGTGTGCAGGAAACTCTACTGTCTAAACATAACACAGGAGAGATGGGGGAATTCGCAGCCAGTATACTAGCACTAGCAATCCTTGAAAAAGCAAAAAGCTTTAGATATATTATTTAAATTTCCTGTAAAACTTTTTTTGTGGTAAAATTAAACTGCTTAGTCTTAAATGAAGAAAAAGTCGTCTTTTTCTTCATTTAAAGCTAAAGTGAACCCAATCCCCAATTTAAACCCAATTTCCCCCATATGTTTGCGAGCTCTTGTTTCTACTTTATCAGACATCCATACAATTTCCCCCACTAGGGGAATTGGGTGGAATTTTTTTTATTTTTCTTTCTTTCTTCCTTTCTCTTTTTTTTCAGGTAAATGATTTAAAATTTTCATGAAATTACTAATATTGTTACGAATTTTCGGGGCAATCCGCTGTTCTGGGGTTTAAAATAGTTCAAAATCCGTATTCTACACTTCAAATAGTCAAATTTCGCTTTTTGTTGCATTAAAATCCGTCAATTAGAACCGGAGATACGGAGGTTTGTGTTTCCCCATTGATTTCCATAGCAATTTCTAGAAATCTCGAGAAATATTGGTATTATGCCTGCCCTAGGATAGAATATTTTTGAAATGAAAACTTCTTTAGGCACTTTGGGGATGGGGAAAAAGCACTAAATTCGCGTGACCGTCACACTCAGATACATATGGGGAAAAGTGGATTGGGACGTCATAGCTACACCGTCTCTTGTGTACTGAAATTTCTTCCTCTTTTCTTTGAATTTCAGTGCTGCCATCTGTAATCATACGTAAGAACTTCAAATTACTTTTTAACTGCATCCTTCTAGCTTCCGAACTGTGCACCCAAGACATGGTAGGCGAGCGTTTTAAACCACCAGACGGATTCGACTAGGGATGAAATGACTAAGAAATGTTTGAAAGGATGAAAAGTTTGAAGTGATTGCTGTTTCCATTTCGGAATGGGAACTTTTATGTATCTAAATAAATAAAATTAGACTTTGCCTGTACACTGCTTGGTATTAAAAACATTTTGCGATTTCTATCCGTTTTAAGCATTTGGAAACCCAGTACGGCCGTAAAAAAAAAAAAGAGAGAGAGAGAGAGAGAGTTTGTCTATCGTTCTGTCACAGAGGCGCTTTTTATTTTTATTTTTATAAGCACATCACGTAAAACTGACTGAAGCGAATGAAATAAAATTTGGTGACATGAGAGGTAGTCATTTAATTTAAACTATAGGCGTCGGATGTTTAAAAAATTCATTAGATTTTGAGATTTTAAGAAAATTGTTTTAAACAGAGTAAATTTTTGTCCGCGCATCGCGTAACAACGAATAAAGCGAAAGAAATGAAATTTGTTGACATGATAGATGGTTGCTCAACTTAAACTAAAGTTGTCGAATTAAAAAAAAATTTTTTTTCATTAGATTTTGAGATTTTCTGAAAATTGTTTCAAACTGAACAGATTTTAATTTTAGTACAGAATTCCAATTATCCGAACTGCGACTTTCCGAATCACTGATTATCCGAATGGCTTTCAGAATTTCAGAAAAATAATTAAGACAGAAACGGAAAGGTAAGAGACAAGAAAAGATGAGGATGAATTGGAGGAATTCAGAAACATTCTTCTGAAAATTCCTGGATGTTCAGAAGTTAGTGCTGAAGATATAGTAGATTGAATAGTGTGTGATTCGCAGATCCTGGGTGTCAAATTTTAAGTGACCATCTGCTAATGAAGCATTTTCAGGCCTTGAAACTGCATTGAAGTGGATGGAGCGTCAGTCCAAGTGTGACCACATGCAACTTCTCACTATCAAGTGGATGCCCGAAAACGGAGGAGGACAGTCAAACAGCTTATTTTGACGGAGATGTTCAGCAAGCAATGACTTTCATTTACAGCACAATAAATACATACGGTACTAATGTACAGCCCTTGTAAATACGCTTAAGGGAGCGTACCCATACTACGTGACCATTTAGAGAGGGGAGGAAGGTTTTGAAAATACTATGCCCAGTCACAGGAGCGGGGGATTGACTTAAGATTTTTCTTACGCGCCATATTCGAAAAAGCGCGACATTTCTCTCGGCGAAATCGACTACGTAACAAAAATCTAAGCCTCCCCTTCCCCCTAAACGGGTCACGTAGTATGGGTACGTTCCCTAACATGTAATAGTGTTGGCTTCTCATTTAATTAAAAGCTCTTTTTGTTTAAAAATTGTTTATTCTCCCATTTCCAACATGCATGCACACAGTAATTAATTAAAATACATAGTAGACCCTTTTTTCGGAAAAAATTCAATTATCCGAATTTCTGATTATCCGAATGGGGTTTGGTCCCAATTGATTCGGATAATTGGAGTCCTAATGTATGCATAAAAACTGCATATAATTGGCACAACAAGTGTATACTTTCAAAATATTCAAAAATATCCACTTTTTATGTACAAATTGTGTACAATCTATATGTTTTTGTAAAAAAAAGTGCAGACTTTTTCTAGCTGGGCAGGTGCTAAAATTTTCGATTATTTGTTTATAAAACCATACTTAATTTGAACAGATATATAGTTATTATGCAATAGAGTTGATCTGATAATGTGGAGAGTGTTAATAATTATATACTGTGCATTATTTGAATTGTAAGTGTTATACTAGTGTGCATTTGAATTTGAATTATAAATCCATCATTCATTACAAATAAATAGGATTACTGTTCTACATAATCATTGATAATACATGATCATTATACGTAATTATTGATAATTAATAAATTCCCGTACATAATTATTAATTAAATAGAACAAAATCCAACACGTGGAAGAAAATGTGTATCGCTGATGTAGACCGTACGTATATACCAGATTTGTCACGTTGCGGCCTGTGCTCGCACTCCCTCTCTCTTTTTAAATTTTAAATGTGCGCATAAATCGAGCGTGAAATTTGAAATGTAAATAAAATCAAAAATCAAATATTTCCTATGCTAACCCAGTGAAAATTACATTAAAATGTGTACAAACGTACAAAAATATGTGAAATTGTGAGAATATGATAAATAAATGTGCCATACCCTTACAGCCTTAAAAAACATTTAATTTTTTTTTTTTTACAAAGCATTTCAAATGTATAAAAATGTGAATAAGCATTCATAAATGTTTATTTCTTGTTAATAAGAATACAAATGTATGTTTAACTGCACCTGAACCATGAAAACCTATTTAACTGCATAAATATTAATTTTAGAAAGGTTGACAAGAAGTTTTCACGTCTCACACGCTGGCTGTTTTTTTTTTTTTTTTTTTTTTTTTTTTTTTTATGTAATAACAAACATGAATTTCGTTGAAACGGAGCCTAATTACGGCAGGTAGAACACGGCTGAAAAGACAGACAGACAAAATCAAAAACGGTTTTTAACTTAGTTGAAAAGTGTTTTCTGATTTAGTGACTTTCCAGTTTAGTTAAAGCGTGTTAACGTTAAAAAAAGAAGGTGGAAAAAAGGGATACCTATTGATGGGAATTTTTTTTTTTTTTTTTTAGAAATGAAATCTCGCAGGTTTTCCTTCCAGTTTTCAGGCACTTTATTTTCCTACTTATTCAAGTCAGAGAGTTATGATTTCTTTCTTTCTTTTCTTTCTTTTTTTATATTTTCTGGAGCATGGCTAGTTTAAAGTAGCGGATATGTGAAATACTCATAGAAGAAAACACACTCTTTATATTCTTCTCACGTTTCGCCCATGGGAGAAAAATTATTCCGCTGCCCTGAGTTCAAAAGACTCGAAGTAACATTTCGGCGTTGACTTAGCAAAATTACGCAATTTCAGTCTCGTCCATTACATACACGTGTTCGTCCTGAATTATATTTGGAGGTTGGTCATGACCTATGAGATAATTTGGGATGCCCCGAAAAAAAAAAAGAAAGAAAGAAAGAACACTTTGTATAGGCTTTTGCGTAACATAATCATTCATTTTATATAGAAACCCTTAAAATAATATCACCAGCAAAGCTCAATGATGGTTTTTTAATCATTGGTAGCACCAGACATTCCCCGACGG